>JAXCEF010000012.1:0-345245 GCA_037178605.1 Colletotrichum euphorbiae
GGGGGGGGCGAACGACGAGCATCGATCGGAGGACGCTGTAATCCAACACGTACATCGCATCAAGTCGCGAACACAGCCACGCATCGTTGCGTTACGAAAATAGAACACCAAGGGATACTTAACTTTCCGTGTGTTAGCAAATCTTTAACCCAGTGCGGTCATCGAAATGCGGGAGAAGTAGCAGTCGCTGCCAACGACCTCGTCTTGCTCGAGTGATGGCTGACGAAATTCATGCAATCTTGTATAAAAGATGCCAGGCATTGCCAGGCACGCTTTCAAGACTGGGTAGATACACCAAGATGCTGTACCACATACATTGGGAATCTTATCAACGTACGCCTGCAGACGGACATTAGGGTATTGGTTTGTGTGCATCTACCACGGTGGGTTGAGGCATAGCAAGAAGAGTGAGTCGCCATTCCCTGGAAGCCTGTCTGTTGTCTCATGTCCCCTGCAAGGGAGGGAAGATAGTCCCTCAAGCATGTGAAGCGGCCAATCACTCGAGTCATCAGGGAGTATTGGATTGTTCGATAAGCAAGAGACGATGAGGAGCCAGGACGCAACGACGCACTAACTCTTTTTTCCCAAAACTACGGCGCAGAGGACTAACCAAGCCCATACGTGGTTGCCTCGGCGCACCGTCATCTTGAAGAATCGCACGAAGGAGACAACCAGGCCATGGAGCTCGCAGGGCTGACCGTATGATGTTTATGGCTTGGGTGAGAGATCTTTTCGACGAACGATGCCGGATGACTATGGTACCTATTTGTAGGAACCCTTGCCGATCCAATGGACGACAACGGAAGCCGCTAGTACCTCGGCCCCCGGCTCTCTTGGACGAGGACGACTGAGATAAGTTCGTCCAACGTCCGAGCTGCACGTGGTAATTTTACCGGCCGGTGAGTGTGGTCGTTGGATGCCCGCAGTCTTCAGAAAAATACGGAAGCGACGGCTACCTATTGAGGTGTTCCGCGCGAACAATTTTGTACTCGACGGTGCTGTGAACAATGGGCTAGGATGGACAAGGGCGACCTAAGGCGCTGGGCACGATCAACTCCGGCAGATGTTTCCCCGGCAAATAAACGTATCCAAACTCGGGGTTTTTTTTTTCTTTTTTTCACATTGAAACCCTCTTTCTCTTTATTCTCGTCTTCCTTGATGTGTTAGTAGCGACGAATACGTGTGTATCTAGCAGAGGGTCATGGTAAGGCGTCCCTACTGTGTAAGTACCGACACCTTGCACGTATTGACATGGACAGATCCGTCGTGTCTTCGAGTTACCCAATTATTCCCGCGACCGCGCCCGTCAAAGACGACCTGCTAATCTCTTAACATGTCAAAGACGACGCACGACCGACACAGGACAGCCCCCAGACAGCCATGTATGACTGAAAGCGTCTCTCCTTCAACAGGGATCGATCGGGATCACAGAGACAACAGGCAATCGCCATAATCTTCTCCTAGTTCTTCATGTAAAACTCGAGAGCAACTGAAATGAGATATTCAAGACATAAAGCCCCTGGTTCCTCGACTCCGCATCGTCGCCTTGGAGGTCGCCAAACCCTTGCATAAAAACCTCATGTGCTGCGCTCATGCTCATGCAAAGAAGGCAAAACCTGTCGACATTCCCTGTCTCGATCCGGGATGAGTCATTCTCCTCGCCTAGCATAGCCCATCTACGAATTTTGGTAACATTGACTACCAGCGAGTCGGAACAACTGGTTCCGAAGAGTTCCAGAACTCATGTGAGCAACAAACCCCTTGCAGCAGGGCCTTCGATGGGTCAGCAGAAACCCGAACACGGTTGACAAGGATCCCAAGCTTGGCTTCTTTCCGAGCCACTTTCCTTCAAGTTTTACTATATTCCATGGAGTACACGTTGCGCGAGGAACTGACACCAAGCTGGGAGACCGTGCAATCATTCGAGGTCGAGAAACCGGGCACCGTGTGCTCACGTCGGGAAAATCGGAAAATCGTTTGCACGCCGGCCTCAAGAGCTCGGGGAACTACACGATCCTTCGAAGCCCGCACCGTGTTTCGACCAGGATACTACGTCGTCTATCAATCTTGTGTCATATCCAGTATCCGTTTTGAACGTTTCGCCGTCGCTCGACGAACATACGCAACGGAATCCAGCACGGAGTTCATGTATGAGAAGAATCAGCCCGTTGTCATAGTCTTAGGCGTTTCAATGGAAAGCTGCAGCTAGGACACACACATAGATACGATCTGAACATTTTTATTATGATTAGACTTCATTGATACATCTGTCGAGACAATGGTGTGAGTTTTGAGGATTGAGGGCTTCTCATCTGTCCTCATTGTAGGTTTGAAACACTGAATATTCGTTAAATATCTCAGTGATGGAATCTCGGGATATGCGGTTGTTCGCCAGCCAAGATGTCGTCGTACGTCGGGGACCACTGAATTGCTCAGCGAGGTCGGCGACCACACCCGCTAGTACCCACATCACCTTTGAATGGCCCCGTTAGTTCATTTGAACCCCGGCAGAGTGGGTCACCGAACAGCCAAGGCTTACTGTGCTCGGCCGTCTTCTCTTCTGCTCGGCGACCTCAATATCTTGCGCATCTTGGCAGTAGTCCTCGGGCAACTCAGTCGGCCTCTGTGACTTTTTTTGTGGCTCTTTCCATTGCCAAAAAGCCGCTGTAATTCTGCGCATACACCTGCCCTGTAATGTCCCGATGCAGGTAGAGGCAGCCACATAGCTGTGTGGCTGTGGCGGATGAAGGAAGCCGCATAAGTTTGAGACACAAGGCAGAATGTGCCTTCGTCTGGGTATCATTGTTTCGCAGCTGAGGCCCTCCGCCTTGGAGCCATATGCCGTGTTCGTGGGATAATTATGTTATTTATTCGAAAGTCAGATCGCTCGAGGAGGTCTCATCTGTTTGTATTGTTATGTTCCCGTGGAGTTCGAATAGGGCTCATTTCGTATGACTGCGGCCCTGCACCGGCCCTCCCTGCTGGCTTCGCCATGTTCATAATGTCGTGAAAATTGCCAAGCACCTTGTCCTCCCGCTCTTGAGTGAATGATTCTGTGCCTGGATGAAATGCGCCCAGCACTTTGGCTTCATGTTGGTTCTCAAAAGTATCGGGGCCATGTTGATAAGCCCCAAGCTCTGCGGTCGGCGCACCCAACATTTTTGCCTCGTTCTGTGAGAATGTATCGGGCCCATGCTGGTATGCACTCAATTCGGCCTCCGGGGCTGCTTGCGCTGCTGGCATCGTTGGTACTCTCTGGGTCCTTGAAGACTGGTCGTTCATGAAATTCTCGGGTCCGTGGTGGAATGTGCCGAGCTCATGTTGTCGGCGCACGATATCTCTTTCCGCGGCCTCAAGTTCGTGAGCTAAGGGCATGATTTCGAAGTCAGCAATGTTGACTGTAGAGCTGGTTTGGTTTTGGTCGGCTCCATAGACGTTTTGTGACGCTGATTGGGTTCCAGCTGTGGTCGTTGCTGGTGCAAACTCGCTTGGTGCCGTGGGGTGATCAAATTGATGACGAGGCACCGCAGCAGGGGCTGAAATTCCACTACCAGAAGGCCCATTTGATTGTCCATAAATCGAGATAGATGCGCCTGCAGGCGCGTTCCGTTGGCCGTAGATCGACGCGCCTCGGGACTGACTCGTCGAGGGCGGAAGTCGTTGTCCGTACAGCGAAGCAATCGGCGCTTCCCCCTGCCCAGTCACGATGGTCGTGTTCTGCTGATCGGGCAATGTCGCAAGTTGTCCACCGGCGTATACCACGGCTTGTTGCCCACCTATTGAGGATGCTTGCTGGTTATCGACGTAGTATCCAGCTTGCTGCCCACCAGCCGCCTGCTGTTGAGGATCACCATAATATCCGCCCTGCTGTCCACCCATCGCTTGGCCTTCTGCATAATTTCCAGCTTGCGATCCGTTATTGGGTGGAACTTGTTGTCCGTTAATGAAAGACGAGGCTGGCGGCACGGAGACGGAGGAGACGGGCTGCCATGCTGAGAGGCTCGAGACTCCTACCGTGGGGGAGACGCCATGCAAAGACGAAGGCGCGCTCTCGCCGGACTGAGAGACTCCTACTGAAGATCCGCGGTCGGGATGGTCGCCGTTCTTCGCTTCGACTCCCATGTATTTCTGCTTCGATGGTCGTTGGGATCGCCGCCACCAGAAGAATGCAACAGCCCCTATCAATCCCACCATGCTCAGTGCGATAGCTACACCGATTCCCGCTCCCGCAGCCGTCGATATCCCTCTGGACGAGTTCGACGTGGTCATCGCATCTGTAGGGGACGCCGACCCTGTTGCTGAAGCTGTTTGTGTCGATCGTGTGGTGGAGGGAGTTGTCGTTGTTGATCGGGTGGTCGTTGCAGTGGATGGGAGCGTAGCTGAGTTAGTGCTTACCGCGACATTCTGTAGGAGTTAGCGAACCGGGTTCGATTGGTGCAGGCGGCTTCTGACTCAAAACGTACGCCAGAATAGATAGTAGAATAGGCGCCGTCATTGACGGCGCTAACGCTTGACATGACCCAGTGCTGAGCGAGTTGGTTCACAACGCCATCTGTTCCTTCAATTTCGCTGGACATGAATAGGTTGGATGACGGGTGAACGTCGAGGACATACCCCGTCCCGTTTGCGACGTTTACGAATTTGAACGTCCCTGATCCAAAATCGGATATATCCCATAGCTGAGAGTCATCGGTCGACGAGTCCTTCATGCATGCCACCGTCTTGCCTGTGGCTATCTCGGTCGCCTCGTAGCATGAACTCAGCTGCGCCTTCACGCCTGTCTGGTCGAGGCGCATGAGGTAGCGGCCTTTGATATCGCCGTAAGGCTGGAGTTGCCAGGCTGCCTCCCCATCTTCTTTCGGGTGTACTCTGAGACCGTCTACTTCGGTGCGAAACTGAAGGTTGAGGGCAAAGGGACCGGTGCTGTTGTCGACGCGTGTTTCCGAGATGCGATACCACGCATTCGGGTCCAATGTCGCCATGTTCAGCGTGCGTTGGCACACGTATCTTGTGTGTCAATTTGGGATGAAGCCGTCCCAAGCAGCTTCCCGTCATACACGGCCGAGGAATGGGAAAGGAGCAAGGAGAGAGGCGCCGGATACCGTTGCAGGGCGGATGGGGATTGTTTTTGTCCGATCGACGACGACGACGACGACAGCCCCACGGCAGCACGGTTGCTCTGGGCCCGAGAAACGACATTCCCGAATCCCGGGACGAAAATGTCCAGCGGGCGAGCAGCAGGCTCAGGTGCCGCACACCAAGCAGCCTTCCTGAGCGGGCAAGGACCAAGGACGAATTTGCCAGAAAGGATCGCCAAGACCAATCTAGGTCCCGAACGATGCTACCCTGGGGCCGTCATCCAGCGTATCCTCAGGGGCTAAGCTGAATGCAAATATTAAAAAAGTCACAACTTGCCAGGGTCGAGGCCCCCAGCCCAGGGGCGTAGGGTCCGCAGTACCGTGTACGAATGTACGATGCCATCTCTGGACGCCCATTCGACGGTGGCTGGGCCTCACAATCAATCGCTCTCCATAACGGCCCTCTGTCTCCCGCTTGATCCCAGGAGCCTTTGGGATTTCTAAAAAAGACCAAGGCCTTGGATACGGAGACCCGTAACCATCAATTCCATCTTAGCTGCTGCATCGATGTATCCGCAAGACTCGAACATCCGCACGACAGTCGACTCTTGGACTGAACCAATTGAAAGCGTCAACGTCATCAGCTGTTCGGATTTTCCGCGGGAGAGGGCGAGGTGCAGGTCGAAGGATTTCTGCTGATGTCGACCTCTTGGATCGAGGCTGTCCTTGTCTCCGTGCGTGGCTGATTGGAACAGAGCCCGGGCTGAGTGATGGAGACTGTGGAGTGTAGCGAAGGGTCGATGCAATCCTTTCGTGATCGTGACCCAACAGCCCGGTTACGAGGCTTGAGAAGCTAAGTTGAAGGGTTGAAGGGGTCAGCCAAAACAGATTGCGCGATTTTTTATTTCGACTGGGAATCGGAGAGAACTTTGGTCCACGTCCCGTAGTTAAGCCGTAGTAAAATCTCCTAAACGGCTGCCTAATGGTGTGTAGAACCCATGCAAAAAGCATTGCGACCCATCATCCTTTCTGTTGGAAAGGTCCCGCCTGTCTAGTGAAGCTTCAGGGTTTGGGATGATGTCATTCGTAGATCGATTGCTCTTGTTGGCTCCTGTTCCGAGTCGCGGTTGAACGGTGTCATGCAGATGTATTCTGCGGCGCAGCATCAAACGGTGCACGTTAGGATATGAACGTGTTACTTGAGGTCGCTTGTGGTTCTTCTGGCGTTGGAGCTGAGAAAAGAAAGCCATGAAATACTCTCAGTCGAAGGAAGAGGTCGAAATACGCAGTAAGCTTTTCGGGTCGAATGCCGATAATACTTGTCGATGAAACCATCTCGTGCCGTGTGATCGGTAACGGCGAAGCTGCCCTTCCATTTAGCTTCATCTGAAATGACAAGCTTCGGGAAGGCTCTAAAGGACGACATCCTTGTAAAGCTTTTTGCAGACCTGGCAATCCTGCGAACAGATCAGCTGGTATGTTGTGCCACAAGATCTCCATCTGAATTGTCCAATGTTCCAAGAATGTAGGATTGGAACGCCGAAGACCTGCTAGCAGGATTTGGTGCTGGCTGCAACCTGGGTCGGACTCGGACTAATGGGACCACAGACATGGAGGAGAGAACCGCATTGAGACACCGTGATGTTTAGTTGAAGTTGTTGATTTCATCAATCAATCCTCACGTCAACGCTCAGATTTGAATAATCTACTGTCGAATACTGTCGTGTGTCAGATAACCTAAAGGCTTAGGTGCCAATCAACGGCATTTGGGGTTCCACTTTTGCCTAACATCGTGCAGGCCCCACTTATGTACTGTACTGCATCTGGAAGCTGCCACGGCCTGCAGCCCGGGACGACCCGGACCGAAAGGAACTTTCTTGGAACCTACACTTGCATTGTGGAATCAAAGTGGTATAGTATAATCTTTGTATTGAATTCCATCCCCCGACTTTCTAGGTAACTTTCCATGATCCGGAATCTCATACAAAGGAAAATTGGCTTTTCGATGTCATCCTAGGTAGATCCATCCACGTCATCGAGTGCAACATCTCAAAACTGGGTGGAAGGAGGAGTGTTCGACAGCAGCCACGAACCACAGATTCCGTTGCTAGCAACAAAGGCACCAAAAGCGCTAGCCCTGCGGCTCCAACGCAGCTCTCCGGGATTGGCACAGGTGTCGCTGCGGCCTCTGAAAGTCCAGCAGACGTTGGAATAGTACAGACTTCCGGTGCACCCGTTCTCCCTCTGGCAGGAGACGCAGCAGTTGTACGCAGAGTCGGACCTGCGCCTCGCGCGAATCACGTTGAAATCGCTCGCAGCCTCGATGATGGGTCGGCCGCCCGGCGCTTGCGAGACCAAGTTGTTCGCCTGGCAGGCCTGGTAGACGGTGGAGGTCGGGTCGGGCACGACGACCTGCAACGTCGAGGTCGAAGTGGTGGTGGTGGTGACTGTGGCTTGGGCGGGCACGGTGGGGATCGTCTGCGTAGGTGTCGGGGCGGTCACGGTTGTGGTGAAGACGCCGGTGAGAGTGGAGGTCTTGGTCGTGGTCGTGTAGACGCGGACGACGCGCTCGCAGACGACGCGTTGAGCGTAGAAGGCGGGATCGGCGACGAGGGCGTTCTCGGTCGTGAGGCCGAGCTTGAGGGGTTGCTGGTCATTCGCAGAGGTGTTGTCGTCGTCGGACTGCTTGACCTGCGCAAGTTCGAAGCTATCTCGTGGCCCATAGATGGCGGAGGCGAGAGGGACGAATCCGTTGGGGGTAGGCACCGTTTGGACTGCGAAGGAGGTGGTGCTAGTGAAGCTCGTGACGGTCGTGGCGACGGTGATCGTCGCCGGGGCGGACACGATGGGAGGGGGAAGGACGGAAGGAGTCACGGTCACAGTGGTCATGGACGGCGTGACGTACTGGTAGTAAACGACCGGCGAAGTGAAGGAGTAGACCCTGGAGAAGGTCGGGACGGAGCTGCGAGGCTCTTGGTCGAAGTCAGTGTAGCATCCGTATTCCCCATCGACTGTCTGGAGGTTGCCCATGGTGGTCGGCGCAGAAACCCCAGGAGCGCTGGTCGTCGTCGGCGCAGAAGCCCCCGGGGCGGTGGTGGTCGGCACAGAAGCCTCCGAAGCGCTGGTGGTCGGCGCAGAAGCCCCTGGAGCGCTGGTGGTCGGCGCAGAAGCCCCCGGAGCGCTGGTGGTCGGCACAGAAACCTCCGGAGCGCTGGTGGTCGGGTCAGAAGCCCCCGGAGCGCTGGTGGTCGGCGCAGAAGCCCCCGGAGCGCTGGTGGTCGGCACAGAAGCCTCCGGAGCGCTGGTGGTCGGCGCAGAAGCCCCCGGAGCGCTGGTGGTCGGCACAGAAACCCCCGGAGCGCTGGTGGTCGACGCAGAAGCCCCCGGAGCGCTGGTGGTCGGCGCAGAAGCCCCTGGAGCGCTGGTGGTCGGCACAGAAACCTCCGGAGCGCTGGTGGTCGGCGCAGAAGCCCCTGGAGCGCTGGTGGTCGGCGCAGAAGCCCCCGGAGCGCTGGTGGTCGGCACAGAAGCCTCCGGGGCACTCGTGGTCGGCGCAGGAGACACCGTAATGGTCGTGATTTGGCCTGCGACTAGGCTGCCTTGGAGAAGCGCGGCGGCGAGCGCTGCCGCGAAGGTCTTGTAGGATACCATGGTGAAGTGTTCGATGTTTGTAAACGAGAGAATGAGATTTCAGGATGTCGTATACGTTTCAAACATGTTCTCAAGTTCTGGAGGAGGAGATGAAGTCTTATACAGGTTGATCGCGTCTTCGGGCACCTTGATGATGGAGGAGAAGGTTCAGGGGAGGCTCTCGGAGATGGCATGAGGCTTATGGCACGACATGCGACAAGGAAGTCAAATCATGGCTGTTTTCAGCATTCCTGACGAAGCTCTTCTTGCTTTGCGTCATGATTCTGGATCTAGAATGTGTTATCTTGACCAGAGTTGCCGAGTCCATGGCTCGAACACCACGTTTAGCAAGTACAGACGGAGGCGACATTGCGTTTCTAAGCCACACGCATGAAGGGATACACATGGCACCACCACCTCGAAGACACCAGTAGCAAAGATTCCTACGATGCAAGATGGACGAGCACATGTCAAGATCGCGCGCGTCGGCACGGGCAGCGAACACTCTCACGAGGTGAAATGTTTTTGATATAAGCAACCAGCAGGCGAGAGCTGTTTGGTTGGAATTGACCAAGCCACCTGCTCACTGTCTCTTCGAGCCTGAGCTGTGAAACAGGACTCAAACCGATCTTGTGAACTACTCATTGCGGCAACTGTTTTGAATAATATCCTTTATTCGTCTCATTTGTCTCGTGTAGGAGCGGACAGCCTTTGGGATTCTCCTGCATAGTAAGATAGAGCTCGTCGACGTGACAAAGTACCCAGACTGCAGGAGTCCAGCCGAGCGACACCATTCGTTGTGACATTGACACCATATAGTGGACCATGTCGTAGATGTGAGAAACTTGCCAACTTGTTGGCCAGTAAGTCCCGAGAAACACCTGAACACAGCCCCAGTCAACTCGTGAAACGGAAAAATTCGACATGAACCGCGTAGAACACTCTACCCAGTGACTGAAGCTGCTCGCAAGAGATTTCGCGATGCTGTTGGCCGTTGATACAAGCAATAAAAGGCATCTCAATCTTCTCAGTCGTAGATTGTCTCCAGAGTCAGCGATCACTTCACTCGACGACCAGCAGTCCAGCGCGCCCAAAAAAAGAAGGGAAAAAAAAAAAAACCATGAGCACAGAAATATCCAGAGAAGAATCGTACAAGAAATGGTGCCGCTTCAGAGACGGGACAAATCATTGCGACACACCCCGAGCGATCCTCCATCTACGAAGAGAAATCTACGGCGGAGAGCCCCTCCCCCTGCTCCGTACCATCCCCCAGAACCCATACGACAAGCCCGACATCCGCGACCTGTCCCTGTGCGAGCTGGACATGACGCTGAACGACGACCAAAAGGCCGCGTTCATCCACAGCTTCTACGACCTGCGAGGAGTCTCCCAGCCCACCAGCTACACGCAAATCCTCTGGGGCGACTGTTCCAAGTGCGCGCGGCCGAGGATCTGGCAGACCGCGGCGGTGACCGAGTATCCGCTGAGTCACCCAGGCGGTTGTCGGGTCGATCGCGTGTGCCGCTTTTGCATCGTCCGCCAAATGAAGGAGCGCATGGTGAAGTGGTGGGTGGACATTGAGATGCACGCGTGGCTGCTGTGCCCGTGCTGCAACCTCCCCATCGACGACCTCCTTCTGCGCTTGCCGATGGCTTCCCCTGTCTACTTCAAGTAAGTTCGGCAATACGCCATCGTGTATACCAGAGGCGGGCGGTCTCCTAACCTAACTGTGTTCTAGGTACTCCAGGATGTGCAGACTGCGAGAGGAGCTCAGAACGCTCGGCGCGTGCTGCGGACCCGAAGAGATCGAATTCGTGCTTCGCCTTCTCGACGGGCTCTATCGTGCGGGCCAGCTTCGTCAAGGAATCACCCACAACTTCAGCTTTCCCCGAATCGAGAACATGAGCCCAGAAGACGAAAACTACACGGCCGTGAGAGCCTGGTTGCAGGTCATCGCCCCGTTCGTCGACCGACGAGACGTCAGAACGTGCTCGATGTGTAACAGAAGCATCAAAGACGTCGGGTGCGCGTCGCGAGAGGTCTGGGAGGAGTCGTTCAGGGGCGTTCACGAAAATTGGGCCTGGCTCATCCCGAAGTTCCCTTGGAAGCTCGAGGAAGGGTGCGAGCATGAGATCGACTTTTGCAGCAGATGCCTGGCTCTTCATATTGAGACAGAGGTTGATGTGGCTTTGCCCCGGGGATCGTCTGTTTGCTGTCCCGTGCAGTCTTGTGGACGAGGGCTCACCTGGGAGGAGATCTACCTATACTCTGATGAACGGGTGTCAGAAAAGTACAAGAAATGGCGATGGGTTTGTCCAGATCCGCGGCGTTCTGTGCGGAGAATGACCATATCCTGAAAATGTGGCAAAGGCAACGAAGGTAGGTAGTTGATCTGACACGCTTATCTCCCGACACCAAAAGTGCCACTCGTTGATAAACCGTGGGAAGAGGCATGGGAGGGAATATGAGGCCAATCCCGTAGCCGAGTATGTGCATTTCTTCGATTACAAGACAAGTAGTACAAAAAAGTGTGCCTTTACTGCTTCTTTTCCAAAGAAGGGTCAAGACAGCTTCCCCATGTGTTATCGCCAACCGAATTGATATCAATGCGAGCCTCTCTGCTCGGGCTCGCCTTTCGGGGGCCACCGGATGCAGCATCCTAGTAACAACGCTCTACTGCATAGCTGAACTTCTCTCAAACACCGACTCCTTTCTACAGAAGTCACTCGAACCGTGCCGTAGAGCGTGTTACAATGATAAGGTACCCAATGCTCCTTTGTCAGGAAACCCTGCTGTTTTTTCCCCCACCACGTGCTGAAAACAAGGCTCTAAACAAACAACACCGCCGAGGGAAATCTAGCTGGAAGAAAGCCGAAGCGTTTTTCATGATGACGATCGCCTCCAAAATTGCCACCATGGCGGCCGCTCCTCGTACGCCGCATGTCTCGTCTCGCGCTTGATGACCTGCTGATCGCGACCGCGGATGCGCCAGAAGTACACCGGCACACCGGCAACGACGAACAGAACGACCGTAACGGTCTGCAAGGGCTGGGCGAAAACGGCGCGGCTGAGGAGGAAGAGCGAGACGCAGCAAAAGATGATGGGAGTGGTGATCCAGGTGCGGTAGGGCCTGTCAAGCTGGGGCTCGCGGACGCGCAGGATGATGAGGCCGAGGACGGTGATGAAGTAGAAGGTGTAGCCAGCGACGCCGTAAAAGGTGAGCAATGTGCCGAACTCGCCAACGACGATGTAGGCGGCGGTCAGTAACCCGTTGAGGACGAGGGCCCACACGGGGGTGTAGAAGAGGCCCATGTCGTCGTCGCCGAGGGTGCGGATGAGCATGTTGGCGACGCGACTGCGAGAGGTACGGGAGGTCTGGACGGAGTGGTGCGCAGAGGCGTCCGAGGGGGAGAGGCCTATGCGACCGAACATTGAGGGGATGTACCCCTCCTTTCCGGCCACGTAGACCAGACGGGAGGAGGTGAAGGTTGAGGAGTTAAGGGCGCCGAAGCAGGATGCCGAGACAATGAGGGCGAGGACGAGAGAGCCGACGGGACCGAAGACTTTTGCGCCGAACTGGACTGCAATAGTATTTGAGACGTTCACCGTGGCCAGGGGCAGGACAAGGAAGTAGGCAATGTTGGCGAGAACGTAGGAGAGAATGACAAGGGGCATTGCGGTGTGGATTACACGGGGGAGGTCGCGGCTTGGGTTGCGGAACTCGCCAACGACGTAGTTTGTCTGTTCCAGTTAGTGAGTGCGATCTTGTCTGAGGATTGGGGATTTCTTACATTATCCCAGCCGTCGTAGGCCCAGAGACCAGCATACAGAGCTACCGCCCAGTTCGACAGGTCCGTTGATGTGTCAGAGAACCACTCGTGGGTTTTCCATTCCAAATTGGCCTTCCCCGTGACCGTCTTTCCTGTGATTGCGACCACGATGCCCGTAACAGCGACGCCCAGCAGGGCGACAAACTTCAAGAACATGAGCCAGTCGTTCACCTTGGTGCCCAGCTTCGTCGACACGCAGTTCATGACCGTGACCAGGATCAGTCCCACTAGAGCCACCGCCTTGTTGATCCACGGGCTCAAGCTCTCAGCCTCAGCGCCAATCGCCGCCCGCACCAGATACTCTCCCATGATAATGGAGATGATGGCCGCGCTGCCTGGTTTCAAGACCAACACCGCGACCCACGTAAACAGAAACCCAGCCATCTCGCCTAGGATTTTTGCAAGATACACCTGCGCGCCGCCGTTCAGCGGTATCGCGCCTCCCAGTTCCGCGTAACTCGCCGCGCCCGTCCAAGCCAGTACGCCCGCGATTACCCAGACCACGAGCGCAGCGCCCGGCGACCCAACCTTGGAGCTGACCTGACTGGGACTCGAAAAGATACCGCTCCCGATGATGAGGCCGACGATGAGACTCAGACCGTTGAGATAGGTCAGCGTCTTGTGTTTCTCCAAACTGCCGCCGCCCAGCCCGCCGTTCTGTATCGCAGTGGCAGTCGGAGCGCCAATCGGGGCGTAGCCGCCCGGCCCCGCGCCGGCGGTCGAACTCAGGGGAAAGAGGTTCGCGGCGAAGTCGAAGCCGGAGGAGACGGAGTAAGAGCGGTCATGGCGATTTGGGCGGCCCGAGCTGGCGGCTGGGTTCGCGGCGTCTAGGGGATCTTCGGCCTCGAAGGACAGCTTGCGAGAGGAGGAGATTGAGGGTCGCGAGGAGGGGAGGTCTGAGACGACTGATTCGGGACGAGAGGAGGATGCGAGGGAAGCGAGCTCGAGGGAGTCGCGGTGCGAGTTGATATTCGCATACGGCGGCATGGTCGAGTTTGTCAGAGGGTAGGTGTCGACAGAGGAGGGAAGGGGATCGCGAGGAGCGACCCTTGAGGATTCGTTCAAGCGTGTTGGGTACTAGCACTGGGGCTATTGCATGTTGCGGTGCTGATAGGTTGAGGGTTGAGGGAGTAGAGTTTCGGTGATCGGCCAGCGCCTGGTGTTTTAAGTCTCGATAATTAAGTAGTGGTGTTTCGAGGAATTCGTCTTGACGTCGTTCGCATACGTTTCGTTTAAGGAGTCGTGACAAAGTTGCGCCGTGCCCCGTATTCTTCCAATACCCACTTTCCGAGCTCCAAAATAATAGCAACGCGAACCGAAATACCGAAAAAATCCCAGCAGTTGTACCTATCCAAAGGGGAAGAAGCGGGCGTCCGTAGTGTTGTGCGTGCAATCACCAAGTGTTCGCTTGGTTGTCCAAACAAGATTGTCTCGGACAACGGAGGGGGGCTCAAGCAGCAGCAGAGGGGAGTTTGCGGCGGTGGTGATTAAGGTATGGTTGAGGTACGTATCTTTGGGCTTGGGCTTGAGCTTGGAGGAGGGAAGGAGGTTAAAGAAAATTGAGTTAGGCGCAAATCGTAGCCGGTTAGGGGAAACACCTCCAGTGCATGCGACAATAGAGTCCAACCCCCGGGTGCTACGTTTTCTTCTTCGTCTCTGGCGCCGGGTCGAGTGATGAGTGATTGCAGTGTGTTTTAATGGGACGAACTGAGTCGAGTCAAGGATTGCATTTGCAAAACCCCCAAGCCAGAACAACTTGGCTTTCTGGCTGGCTGCGGAATCTGGGCTTGGCTTGGAAGCAGCGCTGAGGGATGAGGCCCATGTTTCGGACCCGCTCGAGCCTACCTAGGTACGATGACTCAGCCGGAATAAACACTGATTGGCCATTTCTGTTTTTACGGCAGCGGCCCAGCAGAGCAGGAGACATCTTGGCGGCTGCCATCGGAACGAAATCTGTGGAGCCCAATCACTCTTTTAGGGCCTTTTGGAGAATCTTCACTGAAAGCCACTAAAGCCACAGACCGCCGAGGCTCGTCAGGGGTTGCCTGACAACACTAAAGACAACCGAATGGAACTGAAAAGCAACCACCGCGGGGCCCGCAATTAAGACCACCTACGGCCTCCCGTCCCGTTAAAAGCCGCGGAAACGCCAACGGGTCACCTCGGCTCCATCCAACCTCGAATACGCGGAAGACGAATCCAACTTTCTATTGCACCGCCGTGCACCTCTGCAACAACCTTCCGGTCCCCGCACGCGACGATGCCGCTCGATGAGTACGCCTCGGTCGGCGGCGGTCTCAAGCTCAAGGGCGCCAAGGTCGACAAGCCCAAGAAGAAGAAGAAGAGAAAGGACAAGAGCGACCTGGAGAAGAACCTCGACGACGGCAGCGAGGAGGGTGGAGGTGCGCTGGTGAAGCGCCGTGCGGCCGCCGACGACGACGATGCGAATGATGGCGAGAAGAAGAAGGCGAAGAGGAAGGAGAGCGGGAGCAGGGAGCCCGAGGCCGACGACGCGGAGGACCACGAAGAAGATGGTGTCGTTAGGCAGAAGACCGAGGCTGAGAAACGATACGAGGAGAGGAAGCGCAAGAGGGTACGTTTGGAGTCCCCCTGTATTTCCATCCCTTTGCGAGGCTCGAATGACTGACACAGCCATCAACAGCTACTCGGACTCGTCGAATCATCCAGCTCCAGACCGGAATTACTCAAGACTCACAAGGAGCGCGTGGAGGAGCTCAACACCTACCTGTCCAAACTGAGCGAGCATCACGACATGCCCAAGATTGGGCCCGGCTAAAACTCAAAAGGGTCGTTGGAGCCTCCTAAGGGACATGGGTCAGGCATGCTCGAAATGTCTGCCAGGCGTTACTTGGTTTCGGCGTTGTGGATACCCTCAGAGTCTTTTTTTTCATAAAAATTGGGAATAGAAGAACTATCCATTGGTCATCTCTAAATTGTATGGAATCTGTCAATATTTCCATGGGGTCACGCTGTATTCCAGGAGTGAGAGGACCATCGAAACAAGGTAAATTTGCGGAAGCTCCCAGTTCTGTCCTGGAATGCGGGAGCCCCCCAATCTTATGTCTCTGAACACAATCATTCAACCTTCGGCACGCCATTTGTCTTAGATTTAAAAAAAAATTGAGTTGATGATTTGATTTGATTCAATCCTGTTCTCCGTTCTTGTCACAGAATCGTCTGTCACCTAAGGACTGCTTTAGGTGGTTCTTGTGTTTTACACCAGGTTTCTTCCACCGTTCCGAGGCTTGTCCCATTTTCCCCAGCCTCCTTCTATTATTGCTTTTCCCCCTTTCCGAAGTATGGCGCATTGCCGCGCCGAGTCTATGTGTTGTTGCTCACCAGTAATGCAAGGAGTGAATAAGACCGTGGAATGTCGTGGGTAAGTATGCTGATGATGCTGTGTGCTGTCGCCCGCTGCCTTTGTACCGAAACCCGATGACGGAATGATGAAGTATGGAAACAGAATCGTAACAGAACTATAGGAAAAGGTGGTGCTACCCGCTTAGAGCAGGAGCATGGCACCGGCCACAAATCCGGCGAGGGCCACGGGCACGCCAAAGTTAACGTTGCCAATGGGAACGGCGCCGTTCTGAAGACCACCACCGCTGCCGCTTCCAGAGGTTTGGGTAGGATTGGCGTCAGGAGCAATGGCAACGATAGAGGTTGCGGTCACAAGCACAACGTCGCCATTAGAAGCGGTGGAGGTGAAAGTGGAGCGCACCGCGCTGAAAGAAGTGGTGGTCCTGCGCGATGAAGTCGCGGTAGTGGTTTGACGAGTGTTCTCTGTATACGCGTTAGCCAGGTTGTTCGAAAAATGATGAAAACAGCCATGAAAAAGCATCAAAAAGAGACCAACAGCCTCTGTGACAAAGCTTTACCACAGCTCCGCGCAAGATAAATCCCAAAAGGCCTCCCCTGGATTCGCAAACATGACTGTGCTACAGAACCACGTTACAACGTACCAGTTTTGGACGAGGACGACACAAGCGAAGTCGAGGGAGTAGAAGTAGGGGACGAGGATGTCACGGCCGTAGTAGTCTCAGGAAAGGAGGTAGACGTACCCGACGCGGACGCACTCGAAGACCCTGGGGAGGCCGTAATGGGGGCAGAAGATGGGGTGGTAGAAGGGGGAGAGGAAGAAGAAGGAGACCCACGAGTCGTCGTCTGAGTCTCAGAAGAGGCGGACGGCGGCCCGGCAGTAGAAGATGAAGCGGCCTGATTCGTTTGAGACGTACCAGAATTAGGGACTGCTGATGTTGCCGGAGCCGTAGTCGTAGGCGTTGTTGTTTCCTGGGGCTGATTGGTGGTTTGCGGCGTCGTGGACGGTTCCTGAGTGGTAGGTTGCTGCTGAGTGGTTGAGGCTTCAGCTGGCGGAGTGGTGGTAGTCTGCGGCTGAGCAGCAGACGTAGTCTCTTGAGGCGCCGTAGTGGTCGGGGTCGGGGTCGGGGTCGGGGTCGGAGTGTTGTCGGCTACAGACGCTGAGGTCGGCGTCGTAGCAACCGTAGCAGATGGCGTCTGGGACGGCTGAGTAGCCGACGCGGTGGTGTTGTCCTGGCGCTTGGCCAACTTAAGGAGAGCGGATGCGAGTTCGGCATAGTCAGCTCCAATGGCCTCGATAGCCTCCTTGTCGGAAGGGTAAACACCATCTTGATACCTATCCGGGTAGTAGGCATGGAGCAGCTGGTGAATGAGATCCACCTTGGCAGGATCCTTGAGATCATCCTCGGCGAGAAGAGCTTGAGAGTTGTGACTTCTCGCACACGGCATGCCCCGGTATCCAAGGACGGATGCCAAGCTGAGGGTCATGAGTCCGCACACCACGAAGGCGACAAGGACACGGCGTGGGCCGGTCATCTTCCTGGTCGGCTCCTTGGACGATCTCGAAATAGTTGAACTCTTCTTATCGTCGGGTGCGACAGGCAGCAGTCCCTCTTCCAGGTGGGAGTCGTACTTCTCGGAGGCCATGGTAGCAGCTGGAAAGGTGGCCGAGGTGAGGTGATGTGGAGGTGTTATACGAGAGGCGAAGAGGTTAAGAAGGTTCTGCCCAAGACGGCAGGACGGAAACGACAGGGAAAGTAACGACCAATGATAATTGTACTTCGACGTATGCAGGGTAGGGTCGGTGAAAAGAGGTAGGCTTTCTTTTAGCGTCCTCACTGCAGCATGGCGGCAGACACGCCGAGAGATGTAAGAGAAGAGGGGAAGCTCGCCCAACTGGCGGACTAGAGGCTCGGAAAGGGTTGTACAGGTCGAACGCAGTATTCGTCTGATGCGAGGCGAGGGGCAAATGTCGATCTAAAAAGAAGGTACCTGGCCGGCCGAAACCCTTTATCGGTGGCTGGTGTTGGGAGGCCAAGGCTTGTTCAAGACCCGGCACGCTAGCTTAGGTCTGCACGCCAGGATGAGGCACGCTCTTAGCTCCAAACCAATGGCTCAATGTCGAGGATGAGACCTGGCCGTTAACAGTTGTTTCGTTTGAAATGAAACCCAAGGGGAGCCTCGATCCGAAGTTGGACACCAAAAGTCGGCGCTTAAGAAGGTCTCGAGGCCACTGGGAGGTATGTTCGCAGATTTAGGTGCTGAGTCCGGAATTTGGCAAGGCTCGCACTGAGGAATGAGATGAGATGAGTCGAGTAGGCGACTTAACTGAAAGACGGAATTTTCTTGTGGCGATATGTATGGTACAAGTATCAGCTGCGATGAGCGAGAGTCGTGTAAACAAAACAATACGCAGATGTCGGCGGACAGAGCAATCGAGGGAGGGGATGGCGAGAGACAAGATGGGGATCAGACGAAAGAGCGCGAGAGGCGACCGAGCGAGGAGATTGGCGTTTAAACCTGTTGAAGATCGTCCTAGGCAGCCTGCACATTGCAGATGTCCATCCAGCACAGGCTTGGGGGACAATCTTTGTGCTGTGCATATGGAGATTCCCTGTTTCGCCGCTCTGGCGACGCACCCCTGTGTTGTCGGCCCAGCTCAGGTCGAGCTATCCGTCCCATGATCCATCACCACAACCCATGCCAATCGCAAATAGCATGGCCCACGCATACATAGCTCTTCTCTCAGTGACGGAGCCTCGGCTCACCCCAGTCCAAGGGACAAGGGGGCCCCTGGTGGTGGTGCATGGACCGACAGTCTTGCAGCAGACTTCTGGCAGCAAAAGGGCCCCAATTGACCCAGTGCAACCCATCTCACCGCGGCGGAGTAAAGCTCAGCTTCCCATTTCATCAGCACATCCACTTCTTCCATCACTCTTCAATCTTGCGTCTTCACTATCGTCCCGTACGAAGCGTTCATTTTGCCAGGGAACGCCCCGAGGATCGACTGGCAGACTGGAACGGGTTTCCACCAGCAACCGTCACCGCCATCAGTTTTTGGTTCCAGTCTGAGATGATGTTCTACCCGAATCGAACGCTCTGCCCAAAGATACGTCAATTACTCCGGGCGCGTTCTCCCGTAGTTTGCGCTAGCCATGTCTTTCCGTCCCTATGTCGATGGTACGGCGGCTGATACCCACTGTCGCTTTTCTCAAGCTACTGGCTCACGCCCGGCGCTGCCGTCAAGTGGGCGGTGGTGACATCACAACAGCCAGCCTCCAAACACACGGTCTCGTATCAATCCGATGAAATCGTCAGTCTGATTCAAGCGTTCCACACGCTTGCTGGTTGAAAGAGGGCAGACGAAGTGCAGTTTCTGCGCTACGAGTCGTCCGGAGTGCGATGTTCAGATGGCTGGGCGTGTAGCACTTACCGCCGCAGAGTGAACACGTCTCCTCCACCCTCTGCGACCCGCAGACTGGATGTTTCGTTGATCAGTCAGACCATGGCATTCTGCTGGCCAATTGATTCTCAAGCTTTCATCGTGCGTCCAAGAAAGCTGACTCTTGGGGCCTGCACCCAGCAGGGTTGGAAGTTCGGTGCTAGCTGCGACATCTTCCACGCTGTCACTGCATACAGGACGATTACGAACCCTCCGTAGCTTAGGTCAGCTTTGCAGGGCGCGTTTTGCGTCTCAGGATCTGAAGGGCATGGCACATAAGCCGCTCGGTCTTTTCAACCCCTCTCTTCCGCCCTATTCTCAATAGAGCCTCATAACTCAAGCCCATAGGCATCCCAGCCTTAAGCTTGAACCTGAGGGAGAAGCCTCTTTCGGATGAAGGCCCCTGTCCCCTTGACCAGCCATTATGTACCTGATTCTGGCGTGCAACACTTCAAACGGCGAAGCGCAACTACCCAGAGACCAATGGCGGGAACCAGCATGCATCCGATCTGGAAATCAGTCGGTCTTTGTGCTCCCGGGAGGTGGCTGTGATGGTTGGCCGTTTGACGCGTTGTGTACCTGAAGCCGCCCGTACGGTCACTTCAGACCCGTTTGACGTTCTGTATGTGTGCGTGTGAAACAGCGACCCAGCCCGTCCGAGGGTGTATTGTCACCCTATCAAACCGAGAAACGGATACTGACGGCAGCGATGAACTGTCACGATGGGGCCGAAGATAGAGCCTCTATTTCCTATTTTTGTTTTGGGAGTTTTGAATGTTTTGTCCATCCTCGATTCCTCTGTTGACTGTTCAGAGCAGCGACCCTGTGCGGCGGTCTCTTCAGCATATCCCCAGTCGGTAGAAGCCAATCAGCAAGCCCATTGCAGGGATCAGGCAATGGGAGTTGTAGTCTCTCGCGTAATGATGGTCGTCTTCGACCGGGGCATTTCTAGTCGGGCAGCCGAGTGCCGGGCTTCGATCCTGTTCGCGGACGTGGTTGCCGGTGCACGCTTCGTGGCCCGCCAATGTGCTCCTGTTGCTAGCAGGGGGCGAGATGTTGAGGCAGTGATCACTGATGGCAGGCATCGGTGACTGGATGCTTCACGGAGAGAGTTGGTGATGGTGGACTCCGAATTGGGAAACGCTCTGCAACCAGCCAGGTCGTCCCCACGATCTGGTGTTGTGGCTTGCAGCTCCGATTGACAGCTCTTTATGGGAAATATCCCGTGCTTGCGATAACTCCTTGGCAGGTTTGAGAAACCAACGAGAAAGCGTAATATTGGCGATCTTTTGATGATGTTATCGACGGCCCGATGGGTTGGGAGTGATGATGCCATCCATGATTCCATGTAGGGCAGGCTCCGCGCGGGATGCGAACGGCCGCGTCTCCAATTTTCGAATCGTTGGAAGAACTGGATGCGCCGGGCGGATTTGATAGGAACTTCCCCACGACACCCAGTTGCATTTCGTCAGCAGTCCACCGCATTCCAACGTCGCAGCCTGTATTGCTGGGTTGGAGGATTCGATGTTTGCATTATTGCAAGGGTCGCGCAACAGATAGAAGTCAATCGACTTGTGCGGTTGATTATTGATGCCAGGCCTCGACTTGCTTGCTAGTAACAGGCTTCGCTTTGGAGAGGGAAGTCTGACAATCCCGACATCCAGCATTTCAATCGATGCCAAGCCTCGCCGGGTGCCGAGATGGCCATTGCTGCCGGGCTGACGTGGTCAATTGACTTTTTATTAGTCTCTTAGAGTGCTGAATGATGCTTACTTGAGAATGACATGGCGACCGCGACACTGACTTCGTTATCCCTCGCAACTTGAAAGCTGGGCAATGCCTGCAGCAACTCGCTATGTCCGCCGCATTGTGGTCGCAATTAGAGTGTGCCGTCCTCGAATGATGTTATGAGGTCCCCAGCGGTCGCAAGTGTGTCTCCATCGGGTCCAAAGCCGGAGACCGGGAGGTTGGTTATCATTTGTCACCGCCTTACTAATCTCTCGACGAGGAAAGTGCCCGTCGACTTGCTGAATTCATCGCTCGCGGTTTCTCTCCAAGTGTTTCGGTCCCGTATTGGCCTTGAGTAAAGCGCGCAACGCTGTTGACTGGCTCTGAGCCACCGCGATCATTTCTGGCTGTGTGGCTCGTGCACCTTTCTGGATTCCGGTGGGGATTCTCGCTGCTCACTGCTCAGTGAGGTGTTCCATTTGCGGCGCTGTCGCTGTCCCGTTCGACCAGTCGCGTGGCCGCATTCCTCCCTGGCCGCGCGGCTGAGGGGTTCCCAACACGGGCTGTGATCAGGGAGGTGACAGATAGCGGAGGGCCACAGGCTGCAGTCCACCTCTTCCTTTTGGCCAAGCCAAGGCCCAACCCAGCCCAGACCACCCCAGAATGACAACACGCCTCTCCTGGCTGCTAGCGGCGCTCACCTCACCACTTTGGCACTTTCATGTGATGGAGCTCCCCACAACACGCCTCATCGTCGTCGATTTGTTCTCCAATTCCAATCCGCCATGGCCTGACGTGAAAAAGATAACATACCAAAACACTACCAGACCCTGATCGACGATTTGAATCGTATCGCGCACCTGCGAGCCGCCCCTTACCTCCGTGGCACTCGTCTCAACCTTCCACTCTCCGCCGTCCATGTTGCCTAGCACCACTTCCTCATCACATCCGCCAACGACTGAGTAAGCTTCTTCAACCTTGGCTGAATGCTGGCGCCCTATCCCTCTTCGATGCCATAGCTTCGTCATGCCCGAGCATCTCGCACCAACCGCTCTCTTCGGCCACGATACAGTAGAAAACGATGAACTCCGAGCCCTCAGCCGCTCTCCCCATCCCTACCACCACCTCAGCACCGAGCTACCTCACCCTGCCCATCGTATAGTCTATCGTCCCTCGAATCCCACCTCGACACCGCCCAAGGACTCCTCCACCGAGTCCAGCCGGACCCCATCTCCATTCCCTTCCTTGACCAAGGAATCCTCCCAGGGAAGCGACAGCGGCACCGAAGCCGACGATGAGCACTTCTTAAAGGGGCTTCCCGCCCCGAGAGTGCGTCCACACAAGGGTTTGAGGGGGAGGAACGAGATCATATCGGGCGCATCTACACCGCTGCTCTCTCCGGAGAATCGGGAAGACGAAGATGCAGCCCAACGACGAAAGGGAAAGGCCGAGAAGCACGAGTTCTGGGAGGATCGCAAGTACCGCCGCATTAAGGAGCTCATTCGTCGCGTTTCCGAGTTCATTATTGTTGGCTCACTGTTTGCCGTCGTTCAGGCAAATCCAGAGGTCAAGCCCATCCTGGCCGCCTGGAGTCAAGGTATGTGCTTTCTCACTTGGTTTTCTCGGGAACTTAGCTCACAGTGCATAGATCTGCGCTTCCTTGCTGCATTAGTCACGTCGTTGATGGCCATGTACCCGATTCGATTGATCGCTTGGTCGATCCGACATGCTACAATATCCGAGAGATCACCAATTGCGGTGCCGACTGTTTTTGACCCCGCGCCTATTCTATACCCGCCCTCAGTGACACTGCTGGTGTCGTTATTGATTTCTCCCGATAACCAGTCGGTCATTCTTCCAAACATTATTCTAGGCATTTCCTCGATACCCAAATACTTGATTCCAACGGCGCGGGCCCACGAAGTTATCAACCCCCTTCAATGGGTGCTATCTTGCATCCCATTGTGGATGACCCGACCACCAACAAATTCTTCGGAAGGGGCGAGACCGACCGTTCCTCTCGAAATCGCTCTGCTACTTTATCCCCTGCATCAGACCTTATTAGTGGTGTTGCATTATCTTACAACCACCAGCCTGCTTACGGCTGAGTTGCAGCTTCTTTCGGTCGCCCTGATCAATGTGCTTCTCCTCGCACACTCGCCTCAGATTACCATTCTACAAGCCCTCCTTTGGGGTGGTGGGGTCGGCGTGCTCGTCGTCTGCGGGCCGGTGATTCGATGGGGAATCGCCTTGGCTAGGGTTCCAAGGTTGCGCTTTAGGCGCGTGATGTCACCGTCGAAGAAACGTTCGGTCTTTGGGCTCTTGACCGAAGGACTTTCCATGAGACGCTTCAAACATGAGCTGTTAGGGTCTTCCTTAGAAGAATCGGCGTCAGAAGCTGGAGATTCCGAGGACGAGATCGACGCAGCCTTCGACAAGCCTCTCAGAGTCATGACGTTCGGGGTTGCAGACATGCCCACTCAATCAGACCGCAAAAACGACGCACCGCTCTCTGATAACTCTTTGGACTCTCCAGACGGCCTCGCTGTTGGCCGGAGGAATACGTTTCCCTATGCGCTGCAACGACCCCGTCCCCGGCGATCTCTGACGCATACGTCAGCTGGCCGCAGGAAGCGCACGGCGTCGACAACAGTTCGCTCGTTTTTCAAGCTTACGGAAGCTCAAGCTACAATGAGGAAGTGGATGTACGCAGGCTATGTGTACATCAGCCTTGCCTCCATTATTCTTGCCCCTGTCCGAGAGTACATTGGCAAACATGCCCTGCAAGGTAACGAGCCTGTCGGATGGGCCTTGGGATACCTCTTTGGCGAGCTTCCGTGGTTCAGGTTCAAGGTCGTCAGCGCCAACCTGGAACGATGGATTCGTTTGCCCGAGAGAGGGGACCAGGCCGGCAAGGCAGCATGCCATCAAGGATGGGTTGAGCATATTCGGTACTCCGATCTCGGTGAGGCGAACACGCGCCTCCTGCTTAGCGCATATTGGCTGATCATAGTCGTCATTGGCTTGACGATCGTCGTACGCTTGGATCCCAAGTACGAGGTGGACACTCGCCGCAAAGTATTCCACTTCATGATGGTGGGAATGTTCTTACCAGCTACTTACGTGGACCCCGTTTACGCCGGTTTAGCCTTGATTCTCGTCCTGGCCATCTTCCTTGTTTTGGACCTGTTTCGCGCAAGTCAGCTTCCTCCTCTCTCAAGGCCCATTGCTTCTTTCCTCACGCCGTATGTCGATGGGAGAGATCACAAGGGACCGGTCGTCATCTCACACATATTCCTCCTCATCGGTTGCGCGATTCCTCTGTGGCTCTCCCTGGCAACCTTGCCCCGTACCGGAAGCGGTTTCTTGTCTGGATGGGAAGTCCCGACACGCGAAGTCAGCATGGTGGCAGGGGTCATCTGCGTCGGGCTGGGAGACGCCGCGGCGTCTCTGATCGGTCGCCGCTACGGACATAGGAAGTGGATTTGGGGCGGCGGAAAGAGTCTCGAAGGCAGCGTCGCGTTCGCGACAGCAGTGTTCCTCGGTCTCATGGCTGCGACCACGTGGCTGAGACTCGGGGATTGGCCCGTCGCCTCGGAACAGCAAGTCCCTTGGCCCTCTGCGGTACGCAACGCCGGCTTCTGTGCCAGCATGGCAAGCTTGACAGAAGCCGTTTTGACTGGAGGAAATGATAATGTTATCGTGCCAGTGGTCCTCTGGACGTGTGTCAAAAGCATTGGGGTGTAGAGAGAAAGAGAGCATGGGAAGGCGTTTACTGGTACTGATGGTCAGGGTTTCCAAAAGACTTTAGAGTATCCCCGAGGGGATCATGATTACATGAATGCAATGTCTTTATTCCCGATAGCATCGAGATCACAACGCTGCTATTGCAGTGCCGTGCTGGAGGTGAAACTTTGACCGATGGCATAATCCAGCTATCTCTATGGAATTCCATGACCCCCTTCTTGAGTTTTCTTCCACGTATGGCTTGCTCCAAATGCTACTCATGCACCGTGTATAAATGCTCCGTATGATCCATTCCAACCGCACAGCCTACCTAGATGCAGGGAGAGCCCCATCACACAATCAACTCCTCGAGAATGGCCTCGAGCTCCTCCTTTTTGAACGGAACACTCAGCAGTTCTGTGCCAAAGGCATCCTTCCTGCTGATAATCATCTGATGATCGTGAAATCTGCACCAGAGTTAGCGCTGCGTAGGCGAGGGAAATTTGTCACGTACTCTTTCAACAACGTCCGGAAAGCCACCTCTGAAGTGCTGATGAAGCCTTCCTCGGCCTTGTGGTACATCATGTTGTACTCCAGCCCCGGATGCTCCGCTCCCAAACCTCCTCGTCCTCCTGCACCACTGTCCTCGTCCATCGCCAGCAGCGCCTCGGTGACGAGCAACTGGAACAACTCCCTCGCCCTGGCCGAGAGCGAGCGCAGCACGAACATGGCGCCCTCCTTGCCGTTCAGACGGCGCGCCTTGCGGCCGAGGAGCTCGTGGACCTCGTCCACGGGGTCGAGCTCCACGTCGAGGGGCCTCAGCGTCGTGCAGTCGTGGAAAAGAAAGTTGAACGAGGCGCGCTGCGCCGCGTCCCAGAGCAGCGGGAACGACGGCGTGTCCGCCGTCGCGACGAACTGGACGCGCGGGTGGGACGCCAGTTGCGAGAGGAGCTGCTGCGTCGCTTGTTTCCGCAGGGGCGCGGCGTCGATGCAGTTCAGGATCACGGTCACGGGCTTCGCGTGGGACGTCAGGGCCGAGAACAGCGTCTGGACCATGCCCGCCGGCTGCGCGGGGAGCCTGAGGTTGGGGCTCACGGCCGCGGCGACGGTGGTGAAGACGTCGCGCGGCGTGAGGGTCCTCACGTACCCGTTCACGACGACTATGGGCGCCTCGGGGTCCGCGGCGTACAAGTGCGCGGCCAGCTTCCCTGCCAGGTCCCGCTTCGAACCCTGGCCGAAGAGGCAGAGCCCGAAACCCTGCGCGAGCTCGAAGCGCCACTGCTCGAAGGAGGCTTCGTGGAGGGATTGGAGGTATGCCAGGTCCTCGGCGTGGGGATCGTCGCGGGCGCGGAGGAGGTCGAAGTATTCGTCGTGGGACAGGAGGTCGAGGGACGATAGGGTGTTGTGGGAGGTCTTTGCGCGGCCGGGTTTGTTGTGTTCAAAGTAGAGCTCGTGGGGGGCGAGGTCGCGGGGAGGCGTGGGGGATTTCGGTGCTGCTGGTTGTTTGCGTGGACGGCCTCGCTTGCGTGGTGTTGCTGATGGTGTTTCCGGCTCGGGGGCGGAAGCGGCTGGTTCTTTTTCTTGCACGGGCGCCGCGGCAGCTGGTTGCTTCTGCTTCTGCGGCTTCTGCGATTCGGGCTCCTCCGGCTCTCCATCCTCTTCGCTCGACTCGTAGATCTCTCGTTCCAGACCGTCCTCGTCCTCGTCGCTGTCATCGTCGGCGACGACGCGCTGAATCAGGGCTCTGGCGCTTTTGCGGCGCGCCGAGCGGTCTGCCGCCTGACGTCGCCGCGGCGTGAACCCATTTGCGCCCGTGGCCTTGACTGGCGTTACCGGATTGTTGACTTGGCGTAGTTTCGAGGGCGTCACGGCGCCGTTGGCCGGTTTGGGCGGGCGGCCCCTTCGCTTTGTCGGAGTGTGCGTCTCGGGTTCGAATTCGGGAGCTGCTGCGGCTTCTTCCGCCTCCTCTTCTTCACTCCCGTCGTCGTTGTCGGAGTGTATTTGGTAGGGATCGTACTCGGCCCCTCTAGCATTTGTCCCTGCGGATGCCCTCCTCCGTTTGGATGGCGTACCGTTCACAGGTTCTTCGTTGACTTCATCTCGCCGGGTGCGCTTTCGGGCTGGAGAGTCATCGACGCCGGGGACTTGTTTCCTCGTTCGAGCCATGTCGGTGGCTTGTGATCCGGCTTGAGACGCCGATTGAAGGTCTTTTTTTTCGGGGTCGATGTCGGTTGAAAGTCGACGGCCTCAAGCTTGGTACTTCGTGACGCGCCGGACGCGAGCGAAACTGCCGTCGGACAGGGATACGAATTAAAGTGGGTACTCGGTCCGCAATTGAGTTGCTCTGAGGTCACCCAACCCGACACCTCACTTCGACCTGACACAGATCTTGGAGTGCTCATTGCATTCTCAAATCATCTTGATGGCACTTGAAGTTTTCACGCGGTGTCAAACCACTTTGTGGTTGTTAGGCATTTATCTTACCGGTTTTCTATGTCTACTCCAAAACTCGTAAACGGACGATCTGGAATACGTCACACAGCGATTTTTACGAGGTCACTTTCTCTACAGACTGAAGACGAACTTCGCACACAAGGTTGTATTACTATATACCACAACCTAAATTTCACTATCCTGAAAGTACTACGCAATGACAATGCCAACTAAAAATCAACGCTTAATTCGTCCCTATGTATTGCCCCCTTGGGTATTATGTCATCCTCCTCTATTTCTTCTCACGTTGGCCGTAGGCCTTGGTGGCGTAGTCACCCTTGTGGACGATGAGGTCCTCAGGCTTATAGTCCTCCTTGCCGCTTAGGTAGCTCTCGATGATAGCCTTGGTGCCGTCGGCGTAGCGCTTCTGGGCATCCAAGGAGGTACCGGACATGTGAGGAACCATGGCGTTGCCGCCGCCGAATGGGTTCTTGACGGTACGCAGAGGGTGGTCGGCGGGTGCGGGCTGAGGGAACCAGACATCACCACCGTAGCCGGCCAGGTGGCCAGACTTAACAGCCTCGGCAACATCCTCCTTGACGACGATGGCGCCACGGGCGGTGTTGATAAGGTAAGAGCCCTTCTTCATCTTGGAGATGAGCTCCTTATTGAACATACCGCGGGTCTTCTCGTGCAGGGGAGCGTTGATGGTGACGATATCGCACTGAGCCAGCATCTCCTCGAGGTTCTCAACACGGCGGCAGCCAATCTCCTTCTCCTTCTCGGGAGACAGAGGCTGGTAGTCATAATAGAGGAGCTCCTTGCAGTCGAACGCCTTGAGGCGGCGGAGCACACGCTCACCAATACGGCCGATGGCGACGGTACCGACGGTCTTGCCCTCAAGGTCGTACTCCTGCTTAGCAACGGCAGCGACATTCCAGTCGCCGCGCTCGATCTGCTCGTGCGCAGGGACGAAGTTACGGATGAGGACGAGAATGGTCATGACGACGTGCTCAGCGACGGAGACGACGTTGGAGCCAGTGACCTCGGCGACGGTGACACCACCGTTGGTCTTGTTGGCGGCGTTCAGGTCGACATGGTCAGAGCCGATACCAGCAGTAACAGCGAGCTTCAGCTTCTTAGCCTTGGCGAGACGCTCGGCAGTAAGGTATCCAGGATGGAAACTGAGGGGAAGCCGTCAGTATTCAGGATCGCCCTCGAATAGCAGAAGCAAACTCACGGAGTGGTGATGATGATCTCGGCGTCAACAAGCTCCTGGTCGAACTTGGAGTTCTCGCCCTCCTTGTCGGAGGTGGTGACGAGGGTGTGGCCCTGGTCCTCAAGCCATTTGCGGATACCAAGCTCGTTCTCGGTGGTGCCCAGAAGTTCGGGGACCTGTTTAGATCCGAACGTCAGCCAAAAGCTCTCCGAGGATAGGTGCTATGCACCCCGCATTTGGTGGTTTCGGAGGGTTATCGCCAAGAGTTGGGGAGGATGCCGATGTATCAGCGATCGACCTCCGAGCCCCGCACCTCCCGTCATCCCCGCACTAGCTCTGCAGCGAGACACCCTGCTCGAGACGGCGGGGCAAAGCTCCGCGAGGGATATCACGGTGACGTTTGAATGAGGTGCTCGAAGCGCAGTCTCGGTAATCGTGGGAGGGGCAATGAGAAAGTCATGGAGAGGAAAGAACTCACGTCTTTGGCGTGCTGACCGCCATCGTAGAGGACTGCGAGAACCTTGACCTGGTTTTGGCGAGTAGTTGTTAGTGTACGAACCGACGAGAGCTGACCAGGTAGCTTGCGAGGAAGAGTCGAAGAGGGAGCGGCAGCTCTGCTGAATGCAGGCCCAGCTAAGAAAGATGCCTTCGAGGAGATGTGAAGTCCTCGAGTGACTGAAGGTGCAATAGAGCGGACGTTACGGGAGAGAAATACCATTGTGACTATTTGTAGTAAATGACTGAATTTTCAAAGTAGGGAAGCAGTGAAGTTAGGATGGAGGGAGGTCGACGTTATATAGAAGTAAAGAAAGATGAGAGATAGATAATGAATCCGGGTTTTCGGATCTTGCAGACTTGGCTGTGTAGGAATGGATCTTTGTAGGTATGAGATCAAGGTGGGAGAAGAGTACAGCGGCCAGGTCGAGTTGTATTTATGCTTGCAAGCATCTCCGAGATGGGATGAAGAGAGCGGGGAACACGCCGAGATGGGAGGAGATGAATCAGAAAGAGGCAAGACAATCCGACAAGTCTGATTCTCGTCGTGCATGCATGCTTGGTACGGTCTGGGCTGGTTCGATGCTCCCCTCTGACCTCGGGTCCGTCGTCCAGTGTCAGTGCCAGGCGTGGTCCTCCACCTCTCCGAGATGCCAGAATCCCACAGGCCACAGCCCCTTCTTTCCAGAGTATCTCCTTGACCAGTGAGACTCGGACGGGTACAGAATGTGAAAGTTCGGGAAGGCAGCGAGGCTGGAGCATAAGGCAAGGTACCTTAAGGTAGGTAGCAAGGACGGGTACTGCTTGGTAAGACCCATTGCAGGAAATAACATGGTACGCACGCACGGCATCTACGACGCAGTACCTTATGGCGGCAGGGCAGCAGGCACGGCATCCCGTCCGACAGGAAGGAAAGACCGGATGCACCTTGGGCGGGGCATTCGCAAGTGCAAGTGCAAGTGCAAGTGCAAAGGCGACAGCTACGACTCGGGATCTCCACAATACCTTAGCCCTTTGGCTGAGAGCTGACTCGGGCCCGATGATTGGTCGGCTTCCCTGCCGCCGTGGTTCGTCCCCTCCAACCGAGCAACAGCTGCCCGCTTCAGTTGGCAGCACCTCCCATGACAATGAAACGCCGCAGTCCCTGGCAAATCTTCAACTAACGCTTTCTGCAGTCATGGAATATTGGCTTTTTTTTGCTGCAGACAAGGACCGCCCAACCCCCCTTCAATCGAACGACACAGCACTCGATTGGAGACTGCCATCCTTGCAATGCACGATGAGGCTTCAAGCCCGGGAGAAAGGCCACTTACAATCAACAACAGGCGTCGTCCGTCCATTGTGGCTAAGCAAGTCAGAGTGAGGGGTAAATGGACCTTCACCTGGCATCATACGTCCGCTATCCCATCCAACGCGTCCCAGATCCTATCACCTAATACGTGAAAGACTGTCCAATCGTTACTCGCCGCGCGCCGGTTGATCATCCGTTACCGAGACACACACACACCATCAGCTTCGTTCACCCAAAGTGCTGCGACACGCTCCCAATCTGCGGAGAAGCGACCGGTTGTCGGTATCTAGTGGTCTAGGCGTTTCCTGCTGCGTCTTAGCTCCCTCCGAGCGTGCAAACGAATCAGCAATTATGCCGCCGGTGGCTACGACGGAGATTTGTCGTTAAGGTTTGAGCCCGAGAGTTGAAGGTGCCCCTCCGGTGATGGCTCGGCGATCTTTCGGGTTGTACAATGAGGGTATGAACTTCGGCGATTGCTGGAGCGTGCCGATGTTCGCTGCAAAGCACACCTTTGTGTCCTCGGTGGCACAGCAACCTGGTGTTGATTAAGGCCAGACTCGGCTTGGCACCACCCTCGGTGTTTGGTCGTGTTGAAGCCATCTTCATGCCATCTATGGGTCGGCTTTCGAACACCCTGGAATTGGGGCAGTCAAAGGCGACACGATCCGGATCGAACATACCGCAGCTTTCATGCTGCCGTCATTCCAACGGCACCGTGGCCCGCGCGGCACATCGTTTCCCTGTTCTCGCGGCCCCTCCAGCGCCCCATCTCGGTCCACCACGCGGAGCTCGACGGTTGCGACGGAAACCGAGTGGAGCATCGCGCGACAGTGCGTGTCTTAGCCCCTCTAATAACCATATCTTCCACAACTGGGCGCTTGGTCTAGGGGTATGATTTTCGCTTCGCATTTCGGTGTACGCCGTCTGCGCCTTTGTGAAAGGTCGTGGGTTCAATTCCCACAGTGTCCACATTCTTTTTGAAAATTTCGCTTTGTGCACTGTTTGTTTTGCTGATGCGAATTCATGGTGTCGATCAAAATCCCGCGATTTGAGATTTGAGTCTCTCAGAACGGCAGGCTCGATGTTTTCGAGAATCGGGTGTACGTTCCTCGAAGTGAGTGGAGTCTGTGCTTCAAGTGGGACAAACGCTTTTTTGAACCAATCAATAATACTTTCGGTATTCACCTTCATCTCAGACTGCCTCCTATGCCCTGACACTCTATCCCCCGCCATGAATGTCTTGAGAATGGAGGGCTGCCACTAAGAAGTCAGTTACATGTACAAATGACCGACGGGCCTAGATGTTTCTAGCGCCATGCCGTCAAACATTCGCGCCACCCAAAGGCCTCCGAGGATATGCACCAGCTGTGCGAAGCGCAAAGTCAGATGCGATAAGAGACTACCATGCCAGCAATGCCTTAATCGAGGACAAGCAGATCAGTGCCAACGAGAGCTCGTCCGGGTGAGAGGGAAACTGGTCAACAACTCAGGATCCGATACCTTGGCGAACCGGAGCTATGCCGAATTACTGCAGGAGAATTCAATGCTTCGTGCTCTGCTCGCGGGCCAACGCGTCGCGAGATGATGACACTTCGTTCGAGACCGAAAGCTGGCACACGTCGAGACTACGTAGACGTCCTACTGAAGAACTCGAACAACGGCTATTCGGAAAAATCGGCATGTCGTCGATGCCGCGAACTGTACTTGACTTGAAAGACATTGTCTTACCTTCTGAACATTTCAGTCGGACCATGATCGAGAATGCGTTTCAATGGACCTATTGGCTTCACTTCGCATTCTTCATCCCGAAGTTCCGACGCGAGCACGAAGAGTTTCACTCGCGATTACGAGAAGGGAAGTCTCTTGCAGAGATGGGTCTGGCATGGATGGCAGTTTATTTCAGTGTACTGGCTTCAACTCTGATGTTTACGGAAGAAACGGAAACTCTGAGCACTCGCCCAGCTGGACTGGATTTCACCAGTCTTCTTCGAAACTTGTACGATTCCGCGTTGCTATTTCTCGATAAGGCTGACTACATGAAAAGACCGGACGTTCGCACACCTCAAGCCGTTTCCATTCTACATATCGTATTCAACAACGTGGGCGATGTGCACCGCCACCAGAACCTATGGACGGTAGCGATACGTCAAGCCCAACAGTTAGGCTTGGGCTCGGATGAAAACAACCCAGACGAATCTTACTGCGAGCAGCAACTGAGACGGCGACTCTGGTGGACACTGGCGATTTGCGAATGGCTGCCAGTTTCCCACCGAGCACCCTGTCTGCATGAGATATCTATCTCATGCAAGCTTCCAGATGAGGTCGACGATGAGGAGCTAGAGACCGTACAGGGAAGCTCGAGACTCCCCAGAACCAAGCCACGACCGGTTAGATATCACATTGCCAAGGCCCGAGTCTATAAAATCTACTACCCGCTCCGCTACGTGCTCAGACTTCGACAGTGGGAAACCAAGGACGTGGCCAAGTTCGTCTTCAGTGCCGACGAGCAGTTGGCAACCCTGATCACCGACCTGCCGTCGTATCTTCAGTTTGATGAGAAGTCAACAGAGATAACGGACGCGAGAGGCCGCCAGTATCCCTTCATCCCCTGGCAGCAGAAGAGCTTGGCTAAGGTTCTGCTCTATTATCGGATGGCGATCAGTAGCCAGCTTCAGGAGCATGGGCTTGACGGGTCAACAGACGGCGCTCGGACGAGGGCCATCTGCATGTCTTCGGCAAGAGGGTTCATCCATACGACTCTTGCGGAGACTGTGGATGCCTCCAAGCTCAGGCCCTCGTGAGTCCCTTTGTGGGCATACGTATTTGTTGCACCGAGGGGGAAGCTGACATCTTGCAACGGCAATCACGATGAACATCTTCGCTGTGTCTACTATCCTTGCACCGGAGTCATTGCACACAGAGGAAGACTTTTCTGTTGAGATACAACAAGGCGTGAAATTCCTCGAGCGGGTCCGGGCGCAGAACCTCGTTGCTCAGAAAGCAATCAAGTTCGTATATGACCTGGAACAGAACACCTAAATTGTCATCGCTATTGTTTTCGTTTTCGCTATCTTCGCTGTGCTGCTTGATCTCCCGACTATACTCAGTGCTGCTAACATAACTGAGAGAAGGCTGTACTCCTTTTGTTGAAGTACTTATGTTGGAACACCTAAACGAGGAAAACCCTCGATTTGTGCGTCTAGTTACACTCAGGCTTTCACTAACTCCATACAGAATACAGAATTTCGTTCTTCCAATTGCATAGTTAGCCACATTTCGAGATCATGAACAGCTTTCAACCAAATCACATTCTGAACCTCCACCAGCAACATGGAAACTAGTACGCTCCCTCAAGACGCATAAGGCATCACACCTGCAAGCTTCAGCAGCTTGTTCGTCTCTTCAGGCTCCTGAGACGGTCTGTCTCTCTGATATGTTTCTTGTTGCCCAAGCCGGATCACTTTGCGCTCATCACGGAAAATATTTGCGTCCGGCCAATGAGTCTAAAGCGAGAATCGTGTCAGAAACGCCACGCATCTACATCGAACTCGGTTGACTAACCGTTCCCTTTCTATCTTTGAATAGCTGTGCCTTCATCTTCAAGTCTTCTGCGCTCGCATAAGAGGCCGGGGAGTAGCACATGTCTGGGAGAGAAGGATGTCAGTCTAGCTTGTCTCACATGTAACGACTGAAGTCCGGCGGCTTACACAGAACAGAACGAACCGCATCGCTCTCGGGCCGACAACTGTAATGAACTGTCCTGGAGTCCCACAGGATCAGATCGCCCGGTTCGGCGCAGACCTTGATCGCTTCGCAGCCCCTCTCCTTGAACCACTCGACTTCCTCTGGGGTAAATCCAAACCAGTCTTTCGGGCCCCAGGTCTCTCTTTCCGTGTCATGGGCCTTGAAGAAGGCCTCGTTAAGCGCGCTCGATCCCTTCAAAACGATAAGACCTCCTCCGTCTTTGGGACCGTTCGGGGCAAGGTTGAGTATTCCTTGGATGCACTGCAGTCCCTTGCGAAGAGGACTTTGGTCGACGTGCGGCCATGCCCCGACTGGCCCCCTGTCTTTGGCGGGGAGTGTGAGGTTTGCGTCGTCAAAGGAGACGAGAAGGTCTTTGGTTTGCCAGAGCTTGGCGTAGGCGTCAAGGATGGCAGGCTCCCTGAGTTGAGAAGTCAGTTTACTTGATTTCATGTACGAATCTTCCAGAGTGCCCCACATTCTTGCTTCCCAGAAGAACTTCTCGTGCGCTACTGAGTACGCATGGTACCTACCGCCCCTGCATCCGAATCAGTGCTGGCAGAAGGTCGACGGATCCCCTTTTGGAGACTAACTTGATGTGAGCCGGTAAGTGCTGGGGCCCCCAGGTTGATGGGTGGTTCTTCCGGAAGCCATAAGGAAAGGTTTCGAGCCAGTCGAAAAGACTTTCGAGGTAGCACTTGGCTTTTTTCGATGAGATGACACCCTGACACTCTTCAGCACGACGTAGCCGTCGTTGATAAGCTGGTCTCTCCAGTCGCCCAACTTTGCGGAGGTGTCGAGCTGTGGCTTGGTCTCGTAGCTGATGGAGCCCATAACGGAAGTTTTCTAACGTAGTCCAATGGTAGTTGGAGTAATCTTGCTGAGCTGCGTCCGCAAGTGCAGTTTCAAGCGTCTTGTCTAGCGACGTCTTGGTGACATGCCATCAATGGATTCCAATCAGTGTGTCACATCAGTAGTCGGATCACCTTTCCAGGAAAGTAACAGCCCAGAGACTAGCCTCCAACCGGAAGACTCACGGGCGAGTTCCTGGAGGCACATGGGGGCCATAACAGAAGGCTTCATCGCGGGGTTCGGGCGAGTCGCGGGTGAGTTTTGGACGGCCGCATCCGCATTGACCAATGAGAGCTAGGCAGATGATAATGCATTTCCATCGACAATCACTTGGATTTTGCAATCATGTATGAAGATGGCATTCTTGCGGTACTAGCCAGCCGAATTCCTCGTATTTTCACACCGTCTCAATTGGGATCTTCTCCAGGCATTGAAGCCCCGGAAGAATGGCAAGCAGCCACTCCATTACTGTGAAAGTTGCTATGCTGAGACAACTACCCAGCTATGGGAAACCCATCTGCTGAGACTCTCGGCTTGATCACTTGCACGGTATTCGTCGGCGGCTTTGTCGGTGCACTACTTGCAGCGGCCCTGGCAGACTAATACGGCCGTCGGTTTGCGATTCAGATCGGGTCTTTCTTGGGCGTTGTCGGATCGGTCATGCAAGCTGCTTCTCCAAACCGGAGCGTCTTCATCGGCGGCCGCGCTATTCTTGGCGTCGGTTTGTCTTTCACTACGACAGCTAGGCCCAATCTTTTGAACGAGCTGGCTCATCCGCGGTTGCGCGGAAAGACGGCTTCCATGGTGCGAATGGCCCTTCGATTCTCAACACGAACGGCTGCTGAGGATGATGGTGAAAATAGTTCAACGTCGTCTGGTACCTAGGCTCCATCACCGCGTCGTGGCTGACCTTCGGAACCGGACACCTCTCGACATCGTAGTCCTGGCGCATCCCGTCCATCGTGCAAGCCACGTTTCCCTTCCTCCTCATGATTGCCACCGTCTTCATTCCCGAATCACCTCGCTGGCTTTGTTCCAAAGGGCGCCAAAGCGAAGCCAAAGCATTCCTCGTCAAGTACCACGCCAACGGCGACGAACATGACCCCACCGTCGACTTGAAAATGCACGAAATAGCCACCGCCCTGAACCTAGAGGAGCAGAGCAAGATGTACAGCTGGCCCAACATGCTCGAGTCGAAGGCCAACCGTCGTCGCCTCGGTATCTGCCTCTCGGTGTCGGTTCTCACGCTCTGGAACGGACAGGGCGTCATCTCGTACTACTTCTCGCCCCATTCTGACCTCCGTCGGCATCACGAGCACGACCCAGCAGACAGGAATCAACGGCGGCATGGCGATATGGAATCTCCTGTGATCTGTCACGGGAGCTTTTCTAGCCGACAGCATGGGGCGGCGGAAGCTGTGGCTCACATCCTTCGTTGGAATGATCCTGGCCAACGTGCCTCTGACCATCACCAGCGCCGTGTACGCGAACCACGGCTCTCAGGCCGCGGCGTACGGGACAGTGATCTTCTTGTTCTTGTACAACGCCGCGTTCAGCAACGCGTGCAACCCGCTGCTGTACTGCTACACGCCAGAAATCTTGCCGTACAGCATCCGTAGCAAGGGGCTGGCGTTGTAGGTGCTGTCGAGCTAGGTTATGCTGACGGTGAACTGGTTCGTTAACCCCGTTGCGCTGGATCGGATCGGGTACTACTACTTCATATTCTACCTCGGCATGTTGTTTCTTGGTTTAGCGCTCATTTACTTCGCTTTCCCTGAGACCAAGGGATACTCTTAAGAGGAATTGGGAATGCTTTTCGATGACGAGTTCGATGTCCGGCCACCTGTTCTGCATGGGAAGGACGTTGAGATCGTGATGGCTCCAGAAAGTGGAGGGAAAGACACTGTCAAGGTTATTGAGGCTCAAGATGGAGACTTGGTTTAATGATATTTCTTTGTCCGGCTTGAACACGTGCCTGTTGCGCTAGTTCTTCTGACATATGCTTTTTGAAGGCCGTTATGGAAAGTTTTCCCCTCTTGGCTTTCATAGCTTCTGGCGGCTCAACTTTGGCGGTGTCTCTGAGTCTTGTCATGATTCCCTTTGGAAATCCAGTGAGCTCCTCAAGCTGCCAAATTCTCTCAAGGGCTTTCTGCTTTGGGACTACACAGGATACCTCTCGTGGGATCGGGCTGATGGAAGCGAAGACGGGGTGCGTTGAGTACCAGGCCGACAAACTCGCAACTCCAAAGAACAGAATTTTGGGATTAGAACCGGCCTTTACGCTCGCAATGAATGTCGGCTTATGGAATAGAGTATGAAAGACGACGTGCACCAAGCGGAAGTACAGCAGCTCGGCGAGTTCCTCGCAGAGATGCGCATCAGGGACGAGGATGGGCGACACATAGCGGAAGCGACCTTCTTCGGGGCCACTACTCAGAGATTTGCAATAGTGTTTAGGAATGCCAGTCGTCGTATGGGGATCCACGACTGCAACGCAATCGATACCCCTTCTGATGCAGAACTTGCGACTTGGTCCAGGCCGAGAGCGGTCGCGTTTCTTTCGACGATCGCTCAAACGCTGCGCGTGCGCGTCAGGTGCTTCTAGAATACGAGAAATCAGGCTAGTGTACGTATCGGCAAGCTGTGCAAGCTGGCGATGGCCTCAACTCGTGAAGCAGCAATCTGTCAGGTTGGAGAGAAGACCGGCGCGAAATATACCGAAGCGTCTCAACTGCAGTGGTGGTTGTAGCTCATAGCCATGATTCTTTATACAAGGTACAGCGCTTCCTGCAACACCATGCAGCCACTCTTGTATGTTTATGTCACTGAAATCTTTTCAGTTCGTCCATCGCGCCAAGGGTATCGCTATCTTTCAGTTCTTCGGGCGGCGCTCAAGTAACGCCTTCAACGCCGTTGTCAACCCGATCGGCCTTGACGCGCTTGCATGAAAATTCTACCTGTTCTACTGCGTAAATTTGTTTCTTGTCGATGCAGTTCTGAGTCGTCGCCACTCTCACTGATGATAGGTATGGCTGGTTGTCGAGACTGTCGCGATTTACTACATCTTGTACCCCGAAACCAAGGGTCCCACGGTAGAAGAGCTGGCGTACTGCAAGTCACTCTCCGACTTTAGACGTGTCTCGACAGAGGTATTATTGGTTTCTAAAGATCAGTTCTGTAGTGTTTGAGGAAACTCCGAAGGCTTTGGAGTATCGAGTTGCGAACTTCGAGCCCAACTCGGGTACTAAAGGAATCGCCGGACCGTGGGAAGCCTCTTGAACTCGAGGAAACTTCCTTGACGAATACCAGGAATTGAGATAAATAGAATCGTTTCAAATGTTGTTTATGCAATCTTGATCCAAGCCTATCTTCATGTCCGTTGCTGTCACTACTGCTGTTTCTACCCTCTTTGCCGCGATCATCCTCAAGGTATTCAAGGACAAAACAAGACGACCAGGATTCCATCCCACTTCAGAGTGATGAAATATGCTTCTATTTTGCAAGAAAGATACAATCATCTCAATAGCCATTCAGCCAGGTCTCAATTTGCAAGAACTCCGAGTTCAACTCGTTGACCCCCCCCCCCCACACACACACAGAAGACAGGGGTCCCATGTAACCACGTCCCCTTCGACTTACAGGGGTAGCCGCCGCCAGGTGGCCCAAGCTCCCGCCTGCCAAATTTCAACGCCTCCATCTAATCCAGCCACACCCACCCGCCAGACGTCACTCCCTCCACAACTTCACGATCCTCGCTCGATCGGATCCTAGGTCGTACTGTCACGATGAATCTCAATCTATCGGGGTCCGTGAACATATTCAAGCTACTGTTCAGACCGTCTTTGTGTCTACCACATCACACCGTCGCAACATTTAATGAACTCCCCATTCCTTTGGAAAAAGCCTTCGAGGGCCGGAATCGAAAATGCGACATCAAAGCCATTGTTCTCGACAAAGATGACTGCTTCGCCGTTCCACACACAAATGAGGTCCATAAACCATACCAAGTATATCGCTGTGACTGGAAAGGTTTGCACTCATCGTTGACACATGGAAGGAACGCTTCGAGCAACTTAAGGCCGCATACCCCGGCCGCCGCCTTGTCATCGTATCTAATACCGCTGGAGCTACATCGTATGATACCTCCCTCAAGCTGGCAAAGGAGCTCGAGGAAGCCACCGGCATAACGGTTCTACCTCACAAGACGAAGAAGCCCGGCTGCGGCACCGAAATCATGGACTACTTCAGAAGCCACCCAGAGACGGGCGTCTCTCATCCTTCTCAGGTTGCTATCGTTGGCGATCGCTTGACGACAGACATGATGCTGGCCAACATGATGGGTGGATGGGGTTTCTGGATCAGGGACGGTGTAGTTGCGCCAGAGAAGAAGAGCATCGTCAGTAACCTAAACCCTCTTGTTCTTGTAGAGGCTGCTAATGAGACGATGCAGTTCTCGAGGCTGGAATGGCGCCTGGCTGCCGCACTTACAGCCAGGGGCTATAAACCTGCAGACCCAAAGAGTCCTTTCGAATAGATGCAGTCTCCAGCCTTGATCAGAAATGTTTTGGTCGCCTCTTCCCAGCAACAGCAGGTGCCAGCCGAATTAGGTCGCTCTTCCCTCAAACCATGTATACCACCAGCTCTTCAAGCTCCTGTCCCTTGTATTATCTACCGTAGGCTTGGTTTTTACGACTCACTTCTTTTTACCCACATCTCAAACAAACTGCACCCACTGAATCCCGGCACTACACATCATTCCCACCTTCCGCTTGAAACTCAGCCTTTCATCCCATCCCTTCGACACTTCTTATCCACCACGTAAGAACCAAACCTCAACATCTCACCTGGGTCACCAGACCTTCGACTCCATCATCCCTTCTTCAAAAACTCGTCGCCCAAGCCAAAGTCACGGGACTTTCTCCCCAAACCTTTCTAAGCTGCTTCAAATTCACCCACAGATATCATCGCCTTCAACCTCACCAGTCAAGCAAAATAACAGAAAATCACTTGCCAACTCGCTCTTTCCGACAGAACAGCCGATTCACTGTTCTGGTCGCTCCTGCGCGCTGACCTTTCGGTTATCAGCGTGGTCTCTCCCCTCCAACGGTATAAAATATCCAGCTCATTCTTCCATCTACACACATTTCAACCGATTAGTCTTCACCTTGCAAGACGAAGCAATCCAGTCCTTCACATCTTCACACTTCATCCTTACACCAACACCTTGGAGCCAGGTCGCTCATCGTCCTTACAATTCACGCATACCCCTTTCTTCTGCGGACAGGCTCCCTTGACCTATACTATTAATCCTTTTTCATCCTTTGAGCCTAGCAGCGCTCTCCCATACACCAAAACGTCTAATCAATCACCATCCTCTTGCCTTTCGCAGGGACCCATCTGACAGCACTGTGAATCAGCGATTTGCGGTGGTGTCATTAGTGAACCACCTTACAGCCTCATTCAAACTCCAGAAACTTTACCTCTAACTCCAGAAAGACCTCTTTCAGAACTTCTTTCAGTCCAGCTTTCAAAATCAATTGACACCTTGATTTCCTTCATTTCCTTACAACAGCCTTAGTGTTTCACACAAGACCTTACCAACAAGATGGGCGGCAAAGTTTGGTCCCCTGAAGAGGAGCGAGTCTACTGGCGTATCCTCATCCCTCAGTCACTGAAGCGCGCTGGTCGCAGCTCTTTGCCGACCAAGAGCTGGGAGGACCTTGCCATGGTCATGCAGGTAATGATGGGTGATGAGGCCAAGCGCAACTACACCGCCCTTGGACTCTGTGAGTGCCCCACTCCCACATTCTTCCACCCAAAAATACTAACTCATCACCAGTCGAACATTACTTTTCAAATGTTGATAAGGGTCGGATCTCACCCAACGCCATTAAGTATGTGCGTGAACACAAAGAGGCCCTTGAGCGAGCAACCCAAGAAGAGGCAGAGACAGAGGTGGAGGATAATGACCTCGAGGACGAGGACGAGGATGAGAATGCCACCATTTCCGACCACAGCCAGAGACAGGCTTTCTCCCACACGGGCGAGACTACTGAGGACGAGGACCCCTGGGACTCTGACATCTGCGAAGACAAGGAGAACAGACCTGCGCCACTCACTCGAGAGCCTCTTGCCCCTCTTCCTCTGAGCCCTAGATACAGCCCAGCCCCAGCTTCGGACCCTGTTGCCAATCTCCGGATCTCTCTCAGCCTTCCTCGTCGAGGTTTGGCCCACCAGCTCCCAACCTCGAGCGAACGCGGAACTCTCCATGTCGAAGCGACGAGAGATCCTCCCGACTACGGCTTCCGACTCCGACCTCACGAAATTCATCAAGAGCGCTCCCCGGCCATGTCTCACAGACGCAACACGAGCATCTCGATACCGCAATCTTCTGTTCCTGCCCATCTTCGGGGTAGGCCTGAGGACTCCCAGCCTGGCGGCCGCTACTTCTGTCTTCCCACGCTAGACTACCGGTACATGCTTCCGTCGCAGTCTCAGTACAATTACGTTGTGACGCAGCCGCAGCCGCAGCCGCAGCCGCATACTCACTATGCGCCTGGCCATGGCAAGAACTTCACCGTCTCGCGAGAGCAGTACAGTCCGTCAGCCACGGTCAGCGTGTCTGATCAAAGCCATACCGTATCTAGCCCTGAGATTGCCTTCGCCCCGCGCAGCAACAGTCCTAGAAGCCAGATCAGCCAGTCCGACCTACATGGAACGTCCCCGTTATTCCACGATTACAGCGATGAGAACGAGCATCTTGCCCCCAAAGCCCGTGGCAACGGCTCGCAGCAGCAATCTTCGCCCAGTCTCAAGCGCAGCTACGAGGACTTCAACGAAGATGGAAGCGCCCAGAGACACCGGTACAACGCGCCCACCGCTCGCACGCTGTCTGCTACACCCCGCGGTGCTCCATACGCCTCGATGAATCCGAACATTCACGAATCATACACGGCCGCCTCATTCATCCCGGCCAACACCCAGACTGTTCGATACGAAGATCACCAGCAGGCTATGTACCCGGCCCCGTCTCCCCCTCTCAACATGCAGATCTGCAGTGTTCACGGGCCTGGTTGGAACACAGACGGGCCCTATCGACCGCAGTTCTCGTACAAGGGACCGATTCCGAAGGTAATCGCACGTGTCGAGCCTGCCCATGTCCAGGCCCAGAAGATGGAATACCGCCGGCAGTACATGGGAGCAGTCAAGGAGCCCGAGAACATGCTCTCTGTCAGACTGGAGGAAGAGTCCAAGGCCTTCGAGGTGCCTGATCCTGCCGAGCGCGGTAATTCTGACCGACCGTACGGAGAACGCGATCAGTAGCCTGTCGAGCTCTCGAGACAGCTGTCATCATTCGACTCCCCTTACCTCCGCCAGAAATGGAGTTTGTTTGAGTATCTTTGTTTACGACATAGTTCATTTTTCCCCCAGCATGGATGCCCACAGATACGGACAAGCGCCTTCTTTCCACGCGGATTGTGCCAGCTTAATACAAGATTATCATCATCAGCGGCAAACCTCTCAGAGGGTCGAGAAGGAATCATACAGGAATTGGGTCTTTGCAGTCTACACACTTTGCATTCATGTCAACACGGACTTTGGGTTGGGTTGGGTTTGGCGTCAGGATAATGGTGTCAAGTGACGGCATTGAGAAGTATTAAAAAGATACCCCGAATTGGTATCAGGCGACGGAGTGCGCTCCGTGTGGATGACAGCCCCCCCCCCCCCCCCCAATCATGATGAGAAACGGTCCTCGAGATAGTTCTAGCTATCGAGGGCATTTGGTCTTTTGATCGCTCACAAATTCGAGCAAGTAGTCAGTCAAGCTTTTCAACATTTTGCAAGTGAAGAAATCCTTCTCGAGAAAAATGTGTCCAGCCAGGACAAATTGATGAACTTGTCTTGTTCGTCAACGTCAACCCCTTTAATCCCACGTCTCAAGTTATATAGGATATGCACCATGACCGAGCTCGCCGAGGAAACTCGAAGGAATTGGACCATCTCCATGATCCCCGGTGGATAATACTGGGGGCTCGTAACAAGGGGACAGGTCATGGCATGATCTGTAATCAAGCAATTGGTGTCCGACTTGCGAGGCAGGGAAAGAAACACCCGAGGCGTGTTTGACGGGATAATCAGAATTCTGAAAAAGGCCGTTCCTTTTCCAGTCGACCTTGCATCGCCTTATAAGTCGGTGTTCTCTTCCTCGCAAGAGCCCAGTGTTGGATGGATGAACTGACAAGGACAGGCTTTCCTTTGGTACTGCGCTGTGAATACATACATTACCCCTCACCAAGACCCCAATCAATCAACCAACCGCAGCGACCCTGTGAGGGTACTCACAGCGTCTCATTCGGCAGCAAGACCACCCAAAGTAACCCAACAAACCTTGCCGGAAACAAAACGTAACGAACTAAGGGCGGGGAGGCCCGCGTGGGGGGGGGGGAGGCCCGCGCAAACCATCAAACAGACAAAACATGCCAATCCACCTCGAAATACCCGTCTTCTCCCCCTCCTCGGCCCTGCGCGCCCAGGCCCTCGGCGCGCAGCGCATCGAGCTGAACGCAAGGGGGAGCTATCCCGCGGGCGGCACGACGCCGACGCTCGCGGATCTCGAGGGCATCACAAAACGGCTCGTGGTCCCCGTGCGCGTCATGATCCGGCCGCGCGGGAAGCCCGCCGACGGCCACGGTCCGGACTTTGTCTACTCCGAGGACGAGCTGGCGACCATGGTCAGGGACGTCGAAGCCTTCCGCGGGGTCCTGAGGAGAGACCGCGGCGACGGCTTCGTGTTCGGCGCGGTCAGGGTCCGAGACGACGGCGAGGAGGAGGAGGAGGAGGAGGAGGAGGAGGTATCAACCGTCGTCGTCGACCTCGAGGGGAACAAGAGGCTCGTCGACGCCGCCGACGGCCTGCCGTGCTCGTTCCATCGCGCCTTTGACGAGGTCGTTCGGGACGGCACGGCGGAGACGGTCGGGCGGGGCGTGAGGGATCTCGCGGAGTGCGGGTTCGCCGGGGTGCTTACCTCCGGCGGGCCCGGGAACGCGGCGGGGAACAAGGCCGTCTTGGAGACGGTTGTGAGGGCTGCGAAGCCGCATGGTCTCGAGGTCATCGTCGGAGGAGGCGTGAGGAGGGGGAACGTTGCGGAGATTGTGGATGGGCTTGCGGGTGTGTGGGCGCATTCGAGCTGTTTCAAGGGGGGGTGTGAGGAGGGGAAAGTTGATGACGAGGAGGCGATGGGGATCTTGGAGGTTCTTACTGACAGGTAATCTATTGGGAGGGAGGGCCGGGGGGGTGGTTGAGGATGGGCGACGTTGATGGGTAGGTCGTGATAGATTGGATGCGGACTGCGACGGTGCTGAGTTCCCGCGTCTCCGCCGCCGCGGCCCAGGACCGCCATGGAGTCAAAAGACAGCCGCCGCCGAGACGGGATGCGGGAGATCGGCCGTTCGTTCCGGGGAACGTGGTTGTGCGGGCTCAGATCAGATCCGGATTGAACAGACGATGCAATTTAGAGAGCAGCAGGGTCGAGAAAACGAACCATGCACGACATACGTACGTACCTGCATCAGCTTGACACCTGCGCGGACGGGGGGACGATGGCACCCCGTCCGGTCGTACCCGACTGGACTGATCAGTTCACCTGTGCTCCTTGAATTCCCGGAACGAAGCCCCCGGGAGGCCGGTGGTTAGGACCGCTGCTTCTTCCCGTGTTCGCCATCCTCAATGCTGCGCGGCAGGATCTCGGCACAATTTCCAAGGGAAACCGGCCGTATAAGAATATAATAGCATACAAAGACCGAACGTACAAGAGACTGAGTGCATAAAAGCCTCGTTACGTACAATGAGAACGAAAATAAAACCTTCCGGCTGACTGCGGCTACAATTCCATCATCCTTCCCCAAGTGTCATGTGGCCAATCGCTCTAATTAGGTTATTTCAATTATGTGTATTCATTATGTTTTAGACCTTACAACGAGCAAAGGTATCTATATCCCCGACTTTTCGCTTCATCACAACAACCACCAACGCCACTCATGCTTTTTTTTTATTCTAACATCACGCTGCAACTACGAAGTTCTTTGGAACCCCCGATCTACACGTGGAGAGGACGTCTACGACGGGCACCGCCGCAGGGCGTGATAGCGTCGCGTGGCTGCGCCAGACCCAGGCAGTTGGCCATCTTGTAAAAGATGTCGATGTTGTTGTAGGTGCCGCCAAAGGTCTCCTGGCAGGGACCGCGGGCCCAGACGGCGACGTCGGTGAGCGAGTGGACGCCCTGAGCCTCGTTGGTTGGAATGGTGCCGTTGACGACGAAGCCGTCGGGGGCGTCCTTGGGGTTGACGTAATAGTCGCTGGTGTTGGCGGCGACGGTGGCCGGGGTGCGTGGAGACTCGCGCAGGGCGTAGTTCTCGCGGTGATCCGGGTTGGCGCCGAAGCCGGCGGCGATGGCGTAGCGGGGGTTCCAGTTCCGGGGGAAGTTGGGCCCGGTGTTGTAGCTGATGCCGGGCTGCTCGACGGTGTACTGGGAGAGGCCGGCCTGTTCGTAGGTGCCGACGGCCCTGCGCTTAGTGCGGTCGTCCTTTTGCTCGGAGAGGTACTTTGTGTCGGCGCTTCCGAAGACGCTGGATTCGTGTTAATGCGTGAGTTATTACAGATTTTTCTATTAAAAAAATTGCCGACTTACTCAAATCCATGGCCGTGGTCGGAGGAGACAACAACCAGGGTGTCCTCGAGGATACCGAGCCACGCAAGCTTCTCGAGGGTGGCCTTGACGGTGTCGTCGAGCTCGAGCAGGTCGCCGAGGGCACGGTCGTAGTCGAGGGAGTGCATCTGCTTGTCGATGGAGGCGGCCTCGGACATGAGGAAGAAACCGTCGTCACCGCCGCGGTTGTGGAGGACCTCGATGGCCTTGAGGGTCATCTCCTTGAGGCCGGGGATGTCGAGAGCAGCGCTGTTGTTACCAGTGGGGTCGTTGGTGCGGGTGGCCAGGTTGTCAGTGAGGACGTTGCGGTCGAGCCAGACTGGGAGGTTGGACTGGGTGAAGATGCCGAGGGTCTTCTTCGTGGCATCGGCGGCCTCGAGGGAGGTCTTGTTGAGAGCGACGGTGTAGCCCTTCTTGGCGAACTCCTCGTAGTAGTCCTTGCCCTGGTAGGAGCCCTTTCCGGCGTAGAACTGCTCGGCACCACCGCCAAGGTAGACGTCGGGGCCGTTCATTTTGGTCCAGGTGTAGTTGGTGACGCCGTTAAGGGCCTGGTCGATGAGAGGTCCGTACATGCTGCGCGAGCGAGTGTGGGCGGTCAGGGCGGTAGGAGTGGCATCGGCGATGAAGGCGGTGGAAACGGCACCCCAGGCAGAACCCTGTGTTTGTGTTAGCAGACGCATTTCTGATGAGATCTCATAACCTTCGACATACCCAAATGCGAGTGAGAAGTTCGACGATGGTCTCGATCTTGGGATCATCAAAAGCGTCGGGGGAGGAGTCCGCGTAGACACCCATGGCGTTCACAGTGCTCTTGTGACCGGAATACAGAGCAGACGCAGAGTTGGCGGAGTCGGTGATGTAGCTGTCAATGGAATGCGTCATCTGGTGACCAATGACGGGGAACTTGTCCAGAGCCAGTCTGGTCTGGTACTTTCCGTTAATGCTCTTGTGGCCGAGGAGACGGGCTGCAGTGACCATGTTCGTGGTCATACCATCACCTATGAACTCACTGTTAGCAGAGTCTCGTACCCATTGAATTCGTGTGTATTCTTACCAATGAAGAAGATGACGTTCTTGGCCTTCTTCTCCGTTGCCAGAGGTCGTACGACCCAGTTGGCGGTGGTGGTCTTGCCGTCGTAGTACTTGAGGGTCACCTTGTAGTTTCCGGGGTCGTACAGGGCGATGTGGCGCCAGATCTTGGATGCCACGTTGACCATGCTCTTCTGGCCGGCATCTTCAGCGAATAGATCCTCGTACCAACCAAACTCCCACTTCTCGAGCTCGGGCTCGTCGAGGCTGAAGAACTCGGTCAAGCTCTTGGCTGCGGTGCCCTCCTTGGCGATGGTGACCGTGAAAGCCTCATCGGGGACGCCGTTGTTAAAGGCCTCGGAGCCGTTGACGGGCGCATGGACCTCGACGCGGAGGTCAAAGGCCTGGCCCGGCAGGAAGTCAGACTGATCGGGCGGGAGGACGCAGCCCAGGTCCGGGCAGGTTCCGAGTCTCTGGTAGGTCTGCGCCGACACGAGGGACAGCGAGGCAGCCAGGATCGCGAGAGGGCTGAGCTTTGCCATCATGTTGATCCGACGATGGATTTGTCTGTCAACGGAGTCGGGAACAAGGGACGGTGAAGCGTGAGCAAAAGGGACCCGAGCTGAGGGAAGCTTCCCACAGCTCGCGAGCTTATATACCCTCCCGCGGCACCATAGAAGAAGAGGAAGAAAAAGTCATCCAATGTCAATTGGGTTCGGGAAGGGATCACCCCGGCCATAGCTGCGGTCCCAATGCCATGTTTTCAGTGGATGACAGCGTCACAGCATACATTTGTTGGTTCACTGATCCTCGCATTCGCGGGTCAAGCCATTTCCGGTGCCCGGGGATGAGAAAGCTGCAGATTGCGCGTTGGGGTAGGATTCCGTTGCCCGGGCCCCAGCAACTACGTGCGATTGGTCGCGAGGGGGACGGGTAGGACGATATCACGACGGCTTGGGTGACAAGCTATTGGGTCGCTATCGGGTCGAGGGAAGCAGAATGCAACTTCACGGCTCATCTTGAGCAAAATAGGCACGTGTTGCGTCGAGCTGAGCAGTCGGCACCTCGGTCTGTTATTGCCAAGAGTCTTGTTAAGCGCAGCGGGCGGAGATGATGCCAGGGACAGCAAGAGCAAAGGCCGTGTCGTCGGTCTGTGAATGGGGATGAAGCCTGCAAGCGTGGGGTTGCCAGAGGCAGAAAAGATGAACGGCGTCATGCAGCATAGACTTGGCGCTGCAGGTCGATGGCGGACAATGTGCCTTTAAAGCTTCCGATCTGTCCTGCGGGCGTCGTGATTCGCCGATGAAGTTGGAATTTCGTCGGATCGTGGGGCCAGGCACTACTTCATAACAGCGACAAGAGAAGCTACTGCGTACAGCGTGGGAGGCGTGAGTTGTTGTTCCGGGAGAGCTAAGGAGCTCGACCTCGTGGGCGAATTGGTGAATGTGATTGGCTGGTTACCGTGCAAGTCAGGACCAGGGTCCAAGGCGGGGATCTTTTGGAAGGCAATAAGCTCACCACTACGAGAGTCAACATTTTAATTATATGAGATACTTTTGGGAAATCGTAATCGACGAGATGAAGTCGAAGGATCCCAGATTGCCTGTCAGGGGAAGGAGGTCCGGGAAATCCTACGAACGGGCGACGTGGAAAGCAAGCCAGTCAGAGTCGTGCCTCCCGTGATCGGATTGCCAACACCAAAGACGCGTCGGGTGAGGTCCGATATGATGCTGGCAGCTGGGCAACCTAAACCCGCCAAGATTTGGAGAAGCTTTGCTTGGCGTTCACGCTTTCTTTTTCGTCTGAAGCCGTTCAAAACTCAGTGGCATCTACTAGGAAAGGTTATGGAAACGATAAAGACAACGTGGTTCTGACATTCGACCCTCCTCGTTAGTCTTTGGATCTGCAGGGGAATCCCTTTCGGAAGTTCCATTGCATCTTTTGAGTCCGTCTCGCAAAAGTTCGTTAGACCGTAGTCGAGATCAGTCCAGAAGCGCGGCTACAGGCGGTGTCGGTCGTTTTTGGGATGATTGAGCCAGGGTTTGGAGACAGCACAACTAGGCAAGCCGGTCGGCCGCCGGCGGCTCATTTGACGGCGCCAAGAGAGTCGAAGGCATAAAAAAGTCTGGCAGGGAATGAGGTTCGACGAAGAGAAAACTTCCTAGGAGAACTACGAATTCGGAAGAAGCCCCGAGTTGGAAGCTCGCACCTGCAGTGGGGAGGTCTAGGGCCAGTGGTAGGTAGACCTGTTACATACCCGAACGGGTATGTCGGTACCAGGCTGCGGCCTTGGTTGAAAGCAGTTGAAGATGGCCTTGCGTCGCAGCTACCAGTCGCCCGTGAACACAACTTTCACGGGGCGTTCTTTCGGGTGGATAACCACCGAAGACCTAGCTCGCCCAATTCAGCAGTCGTCATGTGTGAATGGGAACCAGATTTCTAGGAGAACAACTATATTTCATAAATATCCCAATCGCAAATTTCATCCGGTGTATACACCAAGTAATCAGAATCCAACACACAAGATTCAACAAGACTCAAAAGCAAGAGAGAGCTCCCTGTCGATGCAATGCCTCTAATGAAGATGCTCCCCGAGCCAGACATGCCACCGAGAATCGATGCGCGCAAAGAAGATCTTTCTCAGACTCTAAGTTGTTCGGGTCTCGACAGCTGCTTTGATTGCTGGAAGTAAAAATGTCAGCAATATTGCGGCGATACCAGAGACACACAATACGTACCGTCGCAAGTAACTTTGGCGTCTCCAAATAACATGCGCGTTCCAGGCATGTAAAACATGGGATTCGGTACGTCGGCTACTCCATATTAGCAAGATACTCATCCTTTGTGGGAGCTGCACCGGGAATCTCACCATATCCACTGGCCATGCCTCTCTTCATCACAATGACCTGCTTACTCTTCCACGCCTGCAGGACGGGCATCCCAGCAATCGGGCTACCTGGCTCCAAGGCGATAGGGTTTACAGTGTCGTTCGCACCGATTACCAGGGTGACGTCAGTGTCATTGAAGTCATCGTTTATCTCGTCCATTTCTAGGACGATGTCGTACGGCACGCTCGCCTCTGCGAGGAGGACGTTGCACTGTCCGGGCATACGACCGGCCACAGGATGAATGGCGAAGCGAACGTTGATGCCCTTGGCGCGCAGCATGCTAGTTATTTCGCTGATAGCATACTGAGCTTTAGCGACGGCCATTCCGTAGCCTACGACTATGATGACGTTTTCTGCGTTGACGAGCGCTTCGGCTGTGTCTTCGACGTTTGTTTGCGTCACAGAGCCTTGTATTTTGTAGTCTGACTGCTGCGGTGCCGATATACCGCCAAAAAGAACGTTCGTCAGTGAACGATTCATCGCGACGCACATAATGTACGACAGGATCGAACCAGATGTTCCGATGAGTGCTCCAACGGTGGTCAAAAGAGGGTTGTCCAACATGAAACCCTCAGCCACAAGAGCAAATCCGGAGTATGCGTTCAGCACCGTAATGACGACCGGCATATCCGCGCCGCCAATGGCTGCGGTTGTGGTGTAGCCTTTGATGAAGGAGAGAAGGGTGTTCGCCGATAATGCCGCTGCGGCGATCATCGGCGAGCCAGGTGCCATTGTAACAAAGGCGCCCATGGTGGCAATGTTTGCCGTGAGCATACCAGAGTTCACAACATGTCTTCCACGCAGCATGAGTGGCTTGGAAGACATCCTCCCTGCGAGCTTGAGGAACGCGACGATGGATCCTGTGAAGGTAATACCACCAATAAGAACGCCCAGATATCCGGTAACAAGATGTAGTGTCGAAATGTCGTCGATGTGTGCCATCACGCTTCCGATAGACGTCAACACGGCGGCCAGGCCAACAACAGAGTGAAGCGCCGCCACGGTTTGAGGAAGGTCCGTAGGAGTGATGCGCTTGCCGATAAGAAGCCCAGCGATACCTCCAATGGCTGCAAGAGCACCAAATTGGGTGAGCACTTCGGGAGAGAAGCCGACGGCCAGAAGCGATGCCAACACGCCCGAGCCGACTCCAAGCATACCGAGCATATTGCCCATGCGAGCTGTGGATTGCGATGCTAGGCTGGAGAGAGAGCTGATGCAAAGGACAGAGCTGACGGCGTAGCCCGCCTGAACCAGACCTGCAGCCCCGGTAGCAGCAGCAGCAACGTATCCTCCGCCAAACAATGCGGCCGGGATGGCGTAAAGCCATGGGTAATCGGGAGGATCGGTCGGTCGCTTGAACATGTCAAGCATGCGCTTGGTGATGACGAAACCACCAGACACATTGACAAAGGCGAGGAGGACGGAGAGTGCGCCAAGAATTTGGGGAAGGGTTTGCGGGAGATATCCGCCGCCGAGGACGAATAGGCCACCGATTCCGACCATTCCTATGCCTTGTAAGCTTCATCAATGAACAATTTACGGACGTGACGTACCCGAGATAGCATTTGTCACACTCATAAGGGGCGAGTGTAGGGCGGGGGTAACTCCCCAGACGACTCTGTAACCGATTAAGGAGGCGAGGGCGAAGGTGAATGCGTTGCCCATGAACAGGGGGCCGGTCATCTTTCCAAGCGCGAGCGCAGTTCCCATACCAGCTGTGACGGTCGCAACTTCACGGGACGTCTTTTGGAATGGCGTGAGAGCGACGTCGGCCTCCTTAGCTAGAGGCGTAGGTTGAGCAGGGGCTGGGGGCGGTGCTGGTCGAGGTGGGGGAGGAAGGACATCTCCCTTCCGTGTCACGATGGCGCCTCGAACGACTTCATCAGAGAGGTCGATCCCGAACTCCTTGTCCTTGGGAGCCATAGAGAGCAAGAATTTGGTAATGTTGTTCGAGTACAAAGTCGAGGATTGGGTCGGGAGTCTTGATGGCAGGTCGGTGTAACCTGTAGGACCGTGAGCTGAGACACCCAAAACAGGACTGATCGCAAAAGCTTACCGATGATCTTGACATCCTTGTACACATACAGCTCACCAGGTCGGGTCTTTTCACAATTGCCACCGGCCTCAGCCGCTAGGTCAACAACTACCGAGCCGGGCTTCATGATTTCGAGCATTGCCTTGGTAATCAGCTTGGGCGCAGGCCTTCCGGGGATCAGAGCAGTGGTGACAATGATGTCGACCTCGCGAGCTTGCTCGGTGAAGAGCTTCATCTCGGCCTCGATGAACTCTTTGGACATCTCTTTAGCATAACCACCAGCTCCCGAACCGTCTTCCTTGATATCGACCTCGATAAACTCGGCACCAAGCGACTGTACCTGCTCTCTAGCTGCGGGACGCGTGTCAAAGCCTCGTACAATGGCTCCGAGTCTCCTCGCAGTCGCAATCGCACTGAGACCGGCTACACCGGCGCCGATGACGAGAACCTTGCAGGGGGGCACCTTGCCAGCAGCCGTGACCTGACCCGTTAAGAAGCGTCCAAAGTTGTTCGAAGCCTCTAGAACGGCCTTGTAACCAGCAATGTTAGCCATTGAGCTGAGCGCGTCAAAGACCTGAGCGCGTGAAATCCGGGGGATGAGATCCATGGCGAAGGAAGTCGCCTTCTGCGCCGCGAGCTTCTCGACAATTGGCTTGTTCTGCGCGGGTTGTAGGAAGGAAATAATCATCTGGCTCTCCTTCATGAGCTCGATCTCTGCGGGGATTGGCCCGCGGACCTTGAGCACGATGTCAGAGCCGGACCAGACCTCGTTGGCATTGTCCACGAGTGTTGCGCCAGCGGTGTCATAGGCGGCATCTGGGAAGTCGGCCTCGACTCCGGCGCCACGCTTGACGAGAACTTTGGAGAAGCCCTTCTTGAGCAATAAAGCTACATTTTGCGGAGTCAACGCGACGCGGCGCTCATTCAAGTAAATTTCCTTTGGCACGCCAACGGTGAGCTGGCTGTAAGGAACTGTCTGCGGTTCCACAACCGTAGAGTAGGTTGCAGTTGCCACAGGACCCGGTCCAGAGACAACGGAAGCATGGCGGACAAGCTGCAGGGGCTTCGAGACAGCCGGGACGAGGGCTTTCATCTGGCGAGCCAGCGCATGACTGGAATGCCACTTTCGCTGGCCTTCAACGGCGAGAGGAGCCGTTGCGACTTCTAATGCGGGGTACTCAGAATCCAGAGCGAAGTAATTGAGTCCGCCCATTGCTTAGTGCCGGACAGAACGACTTACCCAGACCAACCGGCCAGGCGCGAGGGACGAGCCGTCGGGAAGCGCGGGAGGAGCATAGATTGGCGGCCAGAGCTGGCCGGAGAACGGAAAGGTTCACCATCATGAAGGCTGAGTTTCTGGCATCCAGGCTGATAGGGCCGGGGGCGGCGTCAAAACTGCGCAGCGCCTTCTCATCTGTCGCTGCTACTGCCGAGGGATCGACAGACTTGACAGACGGCGCGAAGCTCGTATGTTCGGTGTCGGTCGCGTGAGGAGCTACAGAATTGTTGTGGAAGGGAGCTAGAAGACACGAAGAAGGGGAGAAAGGAAGGAGCAAGTTAGAGTTGGGATTGACTTTGCGCCCGAGGAAGAACAAACAACGGCCTTGTCCTGTGTCACGTTATTCCTACCCCACGTCTCGTCATGCCCCTCATCCCAGTCCTTCCGCCCTCATCACCTCCAGTCTTTGACCTCCCCTTCCCCGCGCATCCGGATCCTTGTTCTCTCCCGCCCCGTCCACTGTGTCTGGCCTTCGACGGGAGTGCAGGATCGATCAAGTGTGTCGCAGATGTCGCAGCAGAAGCTCCAAGCTCCTCCAATCAATGCCTGATTTGGATCCTTGGGGGCAGTTGCCAAGGTGGTCACCCCACCCCGCTCTCTGCGCGCTCAGGTTGGTCTGCCTCATCCCCTTTTCATGGGTAAAATAACCGGATAGAAGAAAACACGGTCACGGAAGTTCCGCGAGGCAAACCTTGACGAACAGCTGGAGAAGCGCCAAACGTCAAGCAGTGTAGCAGAGGCCGCAGTGTGGTGGTAGTGATGGTGGTGGTGTGTATGTGCGACAGCAGCGTGTGCGGTCCGTATGAGCTCCATGCGGGAGGGTGTGAGGTGTTGTCGGAAGTGGCCTGCGGCATGCTTCGGTGCAGGGAAGAAGTTGCCTCGAGTGCACCCTGGACCCGCTTCTCCAGTGTGGGGTACATACCTACCTCAGAGGTATGTATGGGGTTCACATTGTGGACACTTTCTTAATTAGTGCAAACATGGCGCTAAAACATGGCAGCACGGTTATATTCCCCGCTAATTACCTATCGAAGCGGCCGATAAGCCGTCGATAAGCCCGATAAAGCTCTGCTGGAGCGAGCACCGCATGCCCAATTCCACCAGCCATGCAACACGTATGTACTAGGTATGTACACTCGTCTCAAGGATGACGGACGGGTGAAGATTTCATGGGGTATTATGCCGCTTTGGCTGTGAAAGATCATCCCCCTGTGCCCTTCCTTGTCCCGTGGTCGTGTCCGCATCCTACCGCGAAGCGGAGAAGCTGCAGCAGCTTGTCTCCTGTGTCCGTGGGTAGGTATCCGCGTCTTCCGTGCTTCCTTCTCGTGACCCGTCGCTCTTGTGTTGGATTTCCATGCAATTGTCCTTAGAGATTGCACATTATCCAGAAAGCTCCTGGTCTTATATATGCCAGAACACTTTTGATGTTCAAGTCGGAGAAGGTCATTCGAACTGACTGGCGACACATCATGCTCACTAGACTTGGCCCAGCCTAATGACGAGTTCTTTCACATGCCCCAGGTGAGAGCGGTTGTACTGGAACGCGAATCCGCATCCAGGCTTGCAGAAGAGGCAAATACGCGTTGGCTAGCTCGGGCTCAGGGAGGGTGGGCGGTTGCAAGATGCGGCAGGAGAAGATGGGGGAGCCAATGGAGCTGCGACATAGGTACAGTTGGAGAAACAGAATTGAACAAGGAAAGTGTTCTTCAGCTGGATTGCACCAATGCAGCACTGGCGGTTTTCTGCATCCAACTTCCCCGAGTTGGAGAAACCATGACGTGTGGATGCCTTGGTGAAGTTCCTTCAGCAATGAGTTGGATGGCACTTCTGAAAATTCATGGCCTGGGAGTATACCACGTCCATGTCCTCGCATGGACGATCAAAATTTCAGTGCGAAAACGACGTGTCGTCCTCCGCCAGCCCCATCATCTGCTGGTTGCTATGAAACCAGTCCTCCAACTGCGACGCATTCCCAATCCACATCATCTGGTTGAGGGCCCCGCCGGGTCCGGCCGGGTTCACCCCGTCCTCCAGCGACCCCATCGCCTCCGATGTCCCCACTTCCCCCGGCTGCCGCTCCGCGGCCCCGCCCAGCCCCGCCGGCGGAACCCGAGCGCTGCGAGGTACTTGTCCATTTCCTGCGTAGTCTGCGCCTGCTCTGGCGGCTGCGCATGATTTCGCATCTGGACGCACCGGAGCGCCACGTTATACAAAACCTGGAAGAGCCGATGCAGGCTGACCGTGATGACGACGTGGCCGACGCCTCGGTAAACTCTTTGGCGGCCTGGATCGATGCCACGAAGGCTCGCAGATGGGCTAGATCTGCCGCGTCGCTGGTTTCCATGACCGGCCAGAATATGACAATGAACGGTACGAATGGCGCGAAGAGGATCATCCTGTAATGCTTAGTTTTGACAACGTTCTGACGTGGCAGACAGCACTCACCAGTTCATGTACATGGGGAAAAGGTAGTAGCCGTCCTTGGCCATGATCTCCATGCAGTCCTAATGCCTCTTAAAAGTTGCCCTCGCCGTAATGCATTCGGTACTGAATGTAGTTGGAGACCCGGGGGGTGATGACACAGCCCGGTAGATGATGGTTATTAACAGGGACAACCGTGAAACTTTGTTCGAGACGTTGAAAAAGTCCATGGTATTTTCTCCGATAGCTTCGATAGCTGTTTGCAAGTACTGCGACTACTCAAGAGTCAGTCTCGCAGCGCGTTCGGCTCTTATCTCTGATCACACTTACATGGGGTTCTTGCGTGCGTTCCGTCACGCGCTGGAGCTCGGCCGCCAGGCCACGTGCGCGGCCTTCACGAACCGAAGTGGGTTGCGATATCGCCCCAGGAATGTACGGTTGCTCATAAGTCTTACCCTTCGAGACAATAACCCATAGGCAGAAGTAGCTTATCAGAGCGCTAATGGATCTTGCTTGAACTAGACGGATATGGAACGGTGACGTCGTAGTCCTGAATCGTGGACAGTCGACCCAATCGAAGGGGCAAGCTCTTATCGACAAATTAGACAGACCAAAAGAGGAAGATATTGTAGTCTTCGTCATCACGGTTGCCTCTCTTGATGGAAGCTATCCGGTGATATCCATGAGTTTGGCAAAGTTGAGCCGCTGCGCAATTCAGAGTCCATGCTCGCGATGGCTTAGCTACTTCGACGGCGTGACAAGACTGTGCTTTGTTAGTGTCAACATCGTGTCACGAGCCGATCAAACTGCTCACCTCGAAGAGCAAAGCTACTATCATGTCCATGGATAACGGCTATTAAGGCGACACCAGAGGACTAGACGGGTGAGGCTGGCGGGCGGTTTTATCTGAATTACCTTGCGGGCACGGCAAGCATCGCACTGCAGACTGTGTTAGCTCAAGCCCCTCATAAGAGGACTTCTATCGTGAAAAGTCGTACCGCACGTTTGATGGGCGAGAGGAGTTTGATGGCCCCGCGGAACCACTCGCTCCAGAGCAAGCACCGGACGATTCAGCGTCCATGTTGACCTGCGGGATGTGGGAGAGGCTATTCACTTTTGTTGTCAAAGGACTCAGAATACAAGGGGTTCTTCTAGAAGCCAGCGGGGCGGATAGGTGAGCGACGAAGATGCCGAGCCGGAGCCCAGGAACGAAAAGAGCGGAAGGTGAAGACCGAGAGCAGGCTCGAAGGGTGGTACAGTCGGGCTCCGAGCAGGGTGGGAAGAGTGGACGTAGCAGCTCGGAACTCGACAATGAGTTCGGGGGCGAAGGCGCGGTCCGGAGGCGTTGATTGAGTCCCTACTTAGAAACGGATGTGGAGCGCGCGGAGCCCGTAAGCGCAGCGAAGCGGTTATGGGTCGACGCCGCCGGGCTGTGAACGGGATGCCGGTGGCTGTACAGTCTTTGGACTAATCAACAAGTAGACTCCGTAAGAGAGGCTGAGGGCCGGCCAACGTAAGGCTTAGAGTCAACGGTATGCTCCGTGCATTTGAAAAGGGATGAGCAACCAGCTGGAGAAGAAGAGGCACTGGAAGCAGTTCATATGAATGGTTTGGATGGGGAAAAAGGTTTTACAAGCAATCAGGAACAAAGCTGAACTGGTCAATTTTTAGCAATTATGTAAGCTTCAAAGTCTCTGCGACAACGGGCCTTTCAGGGCCCGACCAAGCATGTCCTCATTTACGACCGTGTGATTCGTCAGTATGAGAATGGTAGAGCTGTAGATCCCGCTTTCGCAGCCGTCCTAGTGGTGCTACGATGCATCTTCGGGCTTATCCCACAGTCATGGACAAATGATATATGAAGAGTCCGTGACCAGTGTCTTGTCTGGCACCGGAATAACTGACATCAGCAAAGGCTAACCTAGCTTGTCTAGCTTCGAGACTTTGCCAAAAGCCCTGGCCTCCCGCTGTTGTCGGTACGGATATGCTTGACCACATCTGTTCCCGTGTCTGTCCCTCGAGTCCGGAGCCGATGACAACAGCAGCTCATGTCAAGCTGAGGTGATGGTGGTGGCAGCTACTGCCACATGTAAGCTTTAGCCAAAAAATAAAAAAATAAATAAAAACCCCTCCTAAACATCTCGGCTGGACACATACAACTTCCCTTTGCGGCTTAGCTCCTTGGCCAGTTCTCAACTACATGAATTCCAGGTAGTACATCAATAACCAGAAGCAAAAGCAGAGAGGTAGCAAAGGGGGCGGAAGTATTCCCCCGTTCCGCTCACCTGGATCTTCACCCGGGTGCGAAGTCTCGCACTCGTCGTTGCGTCTCACGTAACGTCGAGATGCTCGGAAAAAGGGAGTCACCGTCATCAGTTCTGACCACGCGCTCAGTCGTTCCCAAACCTTTTGGACGCGACGAACCATTTAGACACTGCTGATTGTCCGCAAGTCCGCAGGGATGAGCTTCAGCAGGGTGCGCCCCGAGAAGCCCGCCGCCCGACGCTGTGAGATACCGGACAGAGCGCCCCTCGGCCCCCGCTGCGAGCTCGCCAAGCACTCACAGGCCAATCACGTCGGTCGACAGCGGCCGGATCCTGCAGGAGGACCCACTCTCCCGGCTCCATGACGGCGGTCCGCGGGCGCGTTTGTAAGGGTCGTGGTGCCTGCAATGACGGAAGCTTACGACTCCCGTGATTTCGGACCATCAGTCGCAAAACATTTGGTGTATTCGCAAAGGCCAAGCCAAAAGATGCGCGGACGCCTTCGAGAAAGCCTCCGGAAAAAAAGAAAAAAAAACGTGTCTAGTATCTTTGAAGTGATGAGACGCCACCAGCTATAACTGGCTTTCGTCCGTTGTTTCTTCAGCCCAAAAGTTGCATGCCCAAAAAAATTAGGGACCCTTGCTTCTCCAACTGAAAAGGGAAGGCAAATCAACATCTCGACGTCACTAAAAGTCACAGCCCGACACCGAAAATTTCCCATTCTGCGCGGTTCGCGATAACGAACCGAAACCCCCGGGAACATGGGGGCCGAACCCGAAAAGAAGGAACAGAGCCCGGCGGAGGACCTCGCCGTCACGGAAAGCTCGCCGGCCGAGGCTGTGAAAGACGAGGGCGGAGCCTTCAAGGCCTATACGGTATGAGCCGATACAGATCCGTCAAACGGCACGAAATGGGGGTGTGAGCTGCTGCTAACACCAAAATTAGAGGATATTCACGTACGGAGGACCTTTCGAGCGTGCTCTTCAAGCAGTCGCCATTGTATGCGCAATCGGCTCTGGCGCGGGAATCGCTCTCCAGAACTTGATCTTTGGTAGCTTCGTCACTACCATTCAGGACTTCACCACCGGACAAGCCACCCCGTCTCACTTTCGCGGCGAGGTCTCAAAACTCGCGTAAGTCCTACATTCTTTCCCACCAAAAAAAGGAAAAAAAGGAGAAACTTCAAGCTAACCCCACTACCTAGCCTCTACTTTGTCTACCTCGGAATCGCAAGATTCGCCCTCGCCTACGGCTACATTTCTTTGACCACCTTCTCCGCCTACCGCATCACGAGAAACATCCGACACAAGTATCTCCACGCCGCGCTCCGACAAGAGGTCGCCTTCTACGACTTCGGCACCGGCGGCTCCATCGCGACCCAGGCCATCTCGAACGGACGCCTGATCCAAGCCGGAATCGCAGAGAAGCTCGCCCTGACGTTCCAGGGCCTGGCAGTCTTCGTCACGGCCTTCATCGTGTCCTTCATCACGCAATGGAAGCTCACGCTCATCGTTCTCGGCATCGCGCCCCTCATCCTGGTCGTCATGGGCGTCGCCTCGGCTTATGAGGCCGCCATCGAGACCAAGATCCTCGACACCTACGCGCAGGCGGGCTCGTTTTCGGAGGGCATTCTATCGAGCGCTCGTACGGTGCACGCTTTTGAGATCCGCTCGAGGCTAGTGCAGAAGTTTGACAAGTTCCTCCAGGATGCCCACAACCTAGGGAAGAAGAAGTCTCCCCTCTTTGGTATTCTGTTCTCGACCGAGTACTTTGTCATCTACGCGGGATTCGCCTTGGCCTTTTGGCAGGGTATTCACATGCTGAACCGTGGGGAGATCACTGAGTCCGGTGACATTTTCACGCAAGTTGAATTCAACCCAGCGGACACTGCGTTCAAACAGCTTACTTCGTCTCAGCGTTCTCTTGTCTGTCGTGATCGGCACTACCAGTCTCACCATGCTGACACCGTACATCATCGAATTCACTCGCGCTGCTTCGGCCGCCGCTCAGCTCTTCAAGCTCATCGACAGAGCCTCCGACATCGACCCCTTCGACAGGTCTGGCGAGCAACCGAAGGAGACGGTAGGAGTGGTCGACCTCGAGAACGTCACCTTCGCGTATCCGACTAGACCGGGAGTCACGGTGTTGGACAATTTCACTCTGCGAATCCCCGCCGGGAAAGTCACTGCTCTCGTTGGCTCCAGCGGCTCCGGCAAGAGCACCATCATCGGCTTGATCGAGCGCTGGTACAACCCCAAGGCAGGCACAATCAAGCTCGACGGCAATCCCATCGATCGTCTGAACCTCAACTGGCTCAGGAAGAATGTCCGACTTGTTCAACAGGAGCCAGTTCTGTTTCAAGGCACAGTTTTCGACAACATCGTCAACGGATTGGTCGGGACGGAATGGGAAAACGCACCACGAGAGAAACAAATGCAACGCGTGCAGGAGGCTGCCCAGATAGCCTTTGCCCACGACTTCGTCTCACAGCTACCTGAAGGATACGAAACCATGATAGGCGAGCGTGGAGGCCTTCTTTCGGGTGGGCAAAAGCAACGTGTTGCCATCGCCCGCAGCATCATCTCGCAGCCTAAGGTCCTCCTCCTCGACGAGGCCACTAGTGCTCTCGACCCCCATGCGGAAGGCGTTGTTCAACAGGCTCTCGACAAAGCCTCCGAAGGCCGTACCACGATCACCATCGCACACAAACTGGCAACAATTCGCAAGGCGGACAACATCGTGGTCATGAACAAGGGCAAGATCGTCGAGCAGGGCACCCACGAAGGACTTCTGAAGCAGGACGGCGCTTACACCCGTCTTGTGAAAGCCCAGAACTTGTCCGTGTCAGAGGAGGGATCCATCACAGAGACCGAAGGAGACGACGACGACTCTACGCCCAAGGCAGATGTGGAGATGGCGAAGACCGTGAGCCGCTACCGGACCGCTGATCAGACTCGCATGGAGGCGCAGAAGGAACGCGACAACTACGACCACCACAAGCACCGAGGTCTCATCAGCGTCGTCATTCGAATGTGTCGCGAGACCCCTGAGCTCAAGTGGGCCTACCTCTCTACCGTCATCGCTGTCGTTGTCGCAGGTAAGTGTGCGGATTCAACCCTATGTGTTCATGACTGATGAGTTGGTAGCCGGCGCGTTCCCGGGTCAATCGCTGATCATCGCCAACCTCGTCGATGTCTTCACTCTCACTGGATCGGAGATGATTAAGAAGGGCAACTTCTACTCACTACTGTTCTTCGTGCTTGCCCTCGGTGTATTCGTGTGCTACTTTGCCATGGGCTGGTCGACAAACACCATTGCACAGGTACGTTTCCTGAACCACATTCCATGATCTATCAACCTCTTCCTGACACTGAGCAGGGTCTCAATCACAAACTTCGAAAGCAAGCACTCAACGACTTCCTCAGGCAAGACCTCCAGTTCTTCGATCGCGCCGAGAACAACACCGGTGCCCTCGCGAGCAGACTCGAGTCCAACCCGCAGTCCATCTTGGAGCTCATGGGTTTCAACATCGGCCTCATCCTGATCTCGACCCTCAACGTCGTGGCTTGCAGTATCCTGGCCATCGCAACCACATGGAAACTTGGCTTGGTCGTTGTGTTTGCCGGACTCCCGCCTCTCGTGAGCTCCGGCTACATAAAGGTCCGCCTCGACGCCAAGCTCGACAACAGCACTTCAAAGCGTTACTCTGCCAGCGCAGCGATTGCTTCGGAGTCGGTAACGGCTATCAGGACCGTCTCGTCCTTGGCCATTGAGGAATCGGTCCTGAAGAGGTACACGAATGAACTCGACAACGCCGTCCGAGCTTCGACAGCGCCGTTGTTCGTCATGACGATCGCTTTCGGTCTGACCCAGTGCATCGAGTACTTCTTCATGGCCCTCGGCTTCTGGTGAGCATCTTCCGAATTCTTTGACCTGAGGCTCACTAACGGCGAGATAGGTACGGTTGCCGACTCCTTTCTTTTGGCGAAATCAGCATGTACCAGTTCTTCGTCGCCTTCATGGGCACCTTCTTCTCCGGCCAGGCGGCCGCTCAGCTCTTCCAGTACTCCAGCAGCATGACCAAGGGCATCAACGCCGCGAACTACCTCTTCTGGCTCCACGACTTGCAACCCACCATCCAGGAGACACCCGACAACCACGACAAGGCCCCGAAGGCGGGTCGGTCTCTCGATTTCGAGCACCTCCGATTCTCCTACCCCCTGCGGCCCGACGCGCCTGTCCTCCGCGGCGTCGACCTCGAGATCAAAAAGGGCCAGTTCGTCGCCCTCGTCGGCGCCTCCGGCTGCGGCAAGAGCACGATGATCGCCATGCTCGAGCGCTTCTACGACCCCACGACCGGCACGATGCGCATCGACGGCGACGCCCTCTCAGATCTCAACCCGCGCCTTTACCGCCAGTTTGTCGCTCTGGTGCAGCAAGAGCCCACCATTTTCCAGGGCAGCATTCGCGAAAACATCGCGCTGGGCATCGACTCGGGCTCCCTCACCGACGTCCCAGACTCTCAAATCGAGGCAGCCTGTCGCGCGGCGAACGCCTGGGACTTTGTCTCTTCGCTCCCCGAGGGCCTGGGTACGCCGTGCGGGAGCAGCGGCATGCAGCTGTCCGGCGGCCAGAGGCAGCGCATTGCGATCGCTCGGGCGTTGATCCGCAACCCGAAGATCCTGCTGCTCGACGAGGCGACTAGTGCTCTGGACACGGAGTCAGAGAAGGTCGTGCAGCGGGCGCTTAACGATGCCGCTAGGGACGGGGAGAGGATCACTGTTGCTGTTGCGCATCGTCTGTCTACCGTCAAGGATGCGGATGTCATTTGCGTGTTCTACGGGGGTAGGGTCGTGGAGAAGGGGACTCATGCGCAGCTGGTTGCCAGGGGCGGCATGTACAAGCAGATGTGCGAGGCGCAGAACCTCGAGTAGATGTCGTCTGCGAGGAGTCAACCCTTGTGTTGAGATTGGAGGCGAGCTTTTGGATTCTCCCTTTTTTTTTCTTTTTCCCCAGATGCATGGCGTTGGGCGGGTTCATGGTACAATGAGAGGCATCACTGCTCAGCTCAGGTCCTCGTACAACTAACTGTAGAGTCTAGATTTTAATGTTTAACCCACTTGAAGACTACATCGCTCGCAACTTATTCCACATGTAACACCCCTTTCCTGTCTTGCTCTCCTGCGGGGAGAGGAGAATGAGGCCTTCATTGTTGGGATTCATGATACCCGAGAAATTCGTCGTGGTCCGCTGACCGTGTACAGCCCGTCGTGACGTACCTGAATCAGAGAGCTCATTCCTCCTGAGCACAAGGGAATGTCATTCTTTCGTCCAGCCTTCCATTCCGACCCAACTCCACTCCACACCCGCTCTTACCTCAGAGATCAGGACTCTCTCTGCTACCTTCGTCGGGTGGGACACATGGTCTGGGGACAACACGATAGACGCAGTTTGAAGCTTCGCTGGGGTTCTATCGTTGCGTATGAGTGTTTTAGCTTCGATCCCCCACCCGAGCTCTTTCTCTTTTTTTTTTTTCGTTGATTTCCCCCCCCCCTGTGCTCTAGTTTCTCTGGCTCTATTAGTATGATGAATGCACGTTTTATTTAGTCTTATTTGTGTGGCAGGAAAGATCGCTTCAGGCAATGGCGACGCAGCAATTGGGTGGGTGGGGTCTCTCATAGGAAACCAGTAGCGCTCGAGTGTTGAACTCGTACACAAACTGACGGATGGATCATGCAGAGAGACGATGACGGTTGTTTGGCTTTGAGGGCGAAGACATTGGAGGCGAAGAGAACTTCAACAACACACCACTGACTTGGTGCGACGACAGTCACCATCCTCCACGACATTGGAAACAAGGCTGCATTCAGCAACAACAACAACAACAACAACAACAACAACAATAACAACAACTTCTCAGAGCTAGAGATCACGTTTTGATATTGGCATATTTCACTCGATAGCCAGTTTCATTCTAGGAAACCTATTGGACACAATACACCAAACCATCTAAATACATTCCCAGCATACTCCGTGCACTTGGCTCTACTCAAGTCAGGACTCTCTGTACGCCTACCTAGCGTTGGATGCGTGATACCTTGTTGCAAACACGAGGTGCTCTTCGCCGAGCAGCAGGAAACCCATAAAGATCAATCAAAAGTTATTAACGGTTAGCATTTCGCAGCCGGCTCCAACTGCGACCCTTGACGGTTCATATATACAGCCTAGGCCTTGTTGAAGTCGTGAATCGTAAGGTCCCGCGAGGAGGCATTTGCAGCGCCATCCAAAGTCAAACTCTCAAGCCCTCGAAGCTCGATTCCAGGGCAGAGGAGCGCCACCGCAAAGTATGAAAGAAACGATCCCGTGAAGTTCCATTCAGACACACAGCAATACCGCTATAAAGTTCGTCTTCCCAAACCCATCGTCGCAGGCCCACCTCCAAAGGCCCCCATCCCGTCCCGACTGGTTTTCCGGAACGTAGATGCGCATTGACATGGGAGAACCCGGCACCTATCAAAATGACGCCTTCGACTAGCTTATATAGGTTAGCTCATGTCTTCTCCCGAAATTTGACACCAACGAAAATAATGTCGTCTCTCTAACAGCATCTCCATCTGCAGCTCGCTTCATCTGCTTGTCTTCGACAGCAAGCTTTACAATGAAATATTACATGCTTCGTCTCCTATACAACCCCAGAGTATCAGCCTCCAAATGCCGTCTACTCATCTTTGCCCTTCCCAACCAGAGGCGGTGGATGTGGTGTTCTCGAGAGGGGAGAGAGAAAAGAAAAAGGGAAAAAAAAGTGGATGGAGTAAAAGACACGCAAGGTGAATTACTTGTTACATGGTGGTCTCTTCTTTCCTTGTACCGTCTTCCTCCATCATCAGGCAGAACCCCGGAAAAACAACAACTGGGTTGGCCATATCAAGGTGGTGGTTTAGTTGAGTCCAAAAGTGACGAAAAAGAAGGAAAAATTGTGTGACAAAAGCAAGTTCTGCTGCCCCAGTTTCTCTCCGGAGCAGGTGCAACGGCCGTTACGCCTAGAACGAGACGGTCTCTCTCTCAGACCTCTGTTATTGCTTCTAGCTTTCATGGCGAGGAAAGCTGAGAAGAATCAGTGAGTGGAGAGAGCCCCGCCAACCCAAGATCCTAAAATGCATCTGATCCCGCCTTCAACCAGCCCCACCGTTCCCTACCAATCTTTAAGAAGAAGAGTCGAACAGATATGCAATGCCAATTGCAATCATGGGAGGGATTTGTGTGATGTGTGTAATGTGTGTGAGCGCGCGGCCAGACTGGTGAATGGTGATGCTGTTGTGGGGCTTTCGCAGCCTTGTTGGTGACAAATGAAAAAAGTGAGTGGTTCGGGTTGATAGTCGGATTATTCCCGGAAATTGAGCTCAGGGCGCTCTATGCAATCTGAAAATCTCAAAGTCAAAGGCTTATGTGGTGACCGTGTTTCTGAAGTTGTGCACTCCGCTAGACGAGGAGAATCCAGTGACTCGGCTAATGGAGTTCAGCAGGATATAGAAGGTCGTAAAGTACGTAATGGGTCATGATCCATTAGATATGTGCGACAGCCGAGTTGAAGGGAGGGTGGTGTGAAGCCGGACAGTGCCGGGGGGATCCCATGAAAGCCAGAGCAACTGACTGGCGCAGCGGATGAACATCAGCAGGACTGGTAGAGCAACAGCGGCTCTCCCACATTTTCGATCTCGGGGATGGTGCACTTCAGGTCAAATGCCTTGGACAAGACAATCTTGAAGATCTGAGGCGGGTTAGTCACCGTACCAGCGCAGGTCACTTAGCTGTGCTTACCTTCTGCACGTTGATACTATGACTTGTGCTGGAGAAGATCAAAGCTGCGCGCATGGCCTTTGCGAAGCGACGAGCCTACATGGCGTCAGCGATTTAGTCATTTCTGGGATGCGACTGCGACTGCCACCTACCTGATTGGAGATCTCTTCCTGGTCTTCCCTGGGGAAGTTGACGAAATGATCGTACTTGGTGCCCACCAAAATCGGAATCGCCGTCTTGTTGAAGCCTCTTCCTTGGCGATACCACTCCTTGATGCTGTTAAGGGTGCTCTTCCGTGTCAGGTCGAACATGAAGAGGATTGCGACCGCATCGTTGCAGACGAGCGGGAGCATGTTGACGAATTCGCGCTGTCCACCCAAATCCCAGATGGAGAAGGTGATCTCGGTATTCCGGATGGAAATAGTCTTCTCCATGAAGTTGACGCCCAGTGTCTGTATATAATCTTCGTCCCAGCTTCCCTCAACGTACTTGACCATCAAACTTGTCTTGCCGATTTGCGCATCTCCTACCATGCCGACCTTGATAACGACATGGTTGCGACCGTTGCTCGCTGCAGCCTCGGCACCGGCGCTGCTTCGTGACGCATGATCTGCGTAACCTTGTTGCGTGCCGTTGCCAGACAGGCCTGACGCAGGTCTTGAAATGGGAGGGGCGCCCATGGAAAGCGGCGGCGTGTTGTATCGGTCGGCGTGCTCATCAGCCCGTGGGGATTGTGGTTGTTGACCCTGGTCAAAGGACTGGGCTGGTTGATGACGCTGTTTCTCTGCAAACTCGTATCCGTTGTTCTGAATGACCTGAGGAGAGCCGTCGAGTCCGCCGAGGGTGTCGTCGGGATGCGGCTGGGCGGGAATCTGCTCGTGCTCCATGTTGGCGACGGCGTCGTGGAACTGGGCCGGCGACCCCGCGGACAGCGTTGAGGAATCCAGCGTGGAGGATCGCGGGGAGCGGGGACAGAGAAGCTCAGTCTCTACCGAAGCCTGCGGTGAGGGTGAGGTGTTTCGACACAGTGGCCGTCTGGCGTCGTGTCGAGGACACCTAGCTGTCGGCGTGAGGTTCTTACGAGTGGGCGAAGGAGAGACCGGGGTCGTAGGCGGCAGGTTTCAGTTTAGGCCCGACGACAGCTTCATGGGCACTGCCAACTAACGCGGCGCAAGCGATGAATGGGTGGTTGAGGCCTGACTCGAATGTCAGCTCCGCAAGCTGGTATCTGTTAGTAATTAGAGTTGGCGACAAGAAAACAGGCTTCGAAGTGAATGACGGCGCGGGAGAAAGGGAATGAGAGAGCGTCGGGCGAAGATATCTCACCTAGACTTTCCACACGGAGTAGCGAGGAGGAGAGGAGGGACAGGAGTGAGGTAAGGCGTAGTGTGGAGGGTACAGAGCAGTACGGTACCTCTGTAGTCGAGACAGTGTAGCAGCGCAACGCAGCAACAAGAGACGGGATTGGGCGACGAAGTTGAGCCCGGGGGTTGCCCACCACAAGCTGGAGTTGAGTCGTGCTGAGAATGAGAGGAACGGCCTTGGATTGGACAAAAATGAGGTGCCGGCAGAAGATGTGTGGTGGCAGTTGGCTAACGAGGTAGGTAGAGCGGGAAGCCGGACTAGACCAGCAAACCTGCTGGACTTGGAAATCCTCGTTTGGGTCTCCGTAGATCCAATAGTTGGGTCAAGGCCGAGAGATTATGAAGACAAGAGGGCAAGCCAAAGCAGGGCCGAGAAAGCCACCAAGAATACCTCAAGCCAGGTGAAAGAGGGTGAGGCAAGGAAGGAAGGCAAGGTATCGACGGACGGAACGGGATGCTGATGACATGTGGCGGTGCGGTGCGTTGCGTTGCGTTGCGTTGCGTTGCGGTGGGCGGAGGGAAGAACGAGGTCACGGTCAAGGAATATACCGAAACGGGGGATGGACTTGATGGAGTACCTACCGTAGGTAAGGTAGGAGATGGGAATAGCGGATCCCAAGCAAAGCAAGCAGCACCTCAAGCAGCCCCAGTTGTGTTGTGCGCGATGCAATGTGCCCGCGGTGGATGAAATTGGGACGGGGACGGGCACGATGCTTGTGCTACGAATTAGGCGTACAACACACAGTGACAAGTGTTTGTGCTTGCAGGGGCAGCGCGTTCTGCGCCGTGCTGTGAGCCTGTCGGGTGACTTACGGATTTTAGGGCGACCTGGCGGATATCTAGAAGGCACGCCAATGCAGGAAACGATGCCCGGGCACTTGAGGGAAGGGTCCGAAGGGATAAGGCAGAGGCCCCCAGCCCACGACGCTTATGGGAGATGCGACAGGGGGTGATGGGCAAAGCCACCAGTCAGAAGGCGAGGTGTCAGGATGCACACTGGGATGGAAGGCGAGAGGGGGACAGCGGCACTGATGATGACGCCAAACTTTCACAATACCAGTCAATTAGGTTCAAGCCAGCAAAGTGTGGGGAAAACGCGAGAGACGCGCTCACAAGGTTTTATGTACGAAATATCACCACAACTTTTGCTCTCTCTCGCATACAATTCCCGTCGCAGCGGCACACCGGCCCCACTACGCACATACACTTCTTACCTTAGGTACCACCTGGTACCACCTTGTCAACCGCCATGAATACTGTGTCTACATGTACGAGCATTGACATGGAGTTGGCGATATTCCGTGGATGATGGAAGATGGACCACCACCGAGGCGGCATTTGTTCATGATGGTCATTCTGTCTAGGCACATCCTGCTTAGCGCAACATATGCTCACCTACTAGATGCCCGCCCGTTGGATAGCCCTGGCCGAGGCGTCTCTCACTCAGGAGTTAGCTGGGCTTCTTTCAGCTTCGCCTAAAGTCGCCGGAGTCCACAATGCCTGTGGGACTCGACAAGGACGACGCCGCGACAGACACACAAGGAGCCCGGCGGGTACGAGCAGAAACAGTACAGACGGTGTAAAAGCACTGAGACAAAAAAACGTTGGACCGCTGACCAAACGAACCAGCCCTCACCGCCCTCCACCACAATGCAGGAACGGATAACACAATCGATCGATCTCGAGTCTTGTCGGAGGACCAATAGGCACAGAACAAGTCGATTGTTGTTGTTCGCCTACTTGAATGATGGCAGCTCTTATTCTCTGGCGTGACATCAAACCGGTAGCTCCGTCGTCCGGTAAACACGAACCCCAAAGTCAACAGCAAAAGTCAACAAAGCCCAGAGCACGCGACATGGGACGAATGCACGGAGTCAGTCCCAAGGTCGCAACTCGCAAGCTGCCTCAGACCGCGTTTCTCGGGGCCACTATGCGCCAGGCATTCAAGACCTGTTCCGACCGTATCGTAGAGCATTAGGGTTGAGCTAAGGATTGAATAAGAGGAAGGACGGAAAAGAAAATTCCTCGTGCAATCTCCTGGTCCATAAGATGGGCAATTCATGCAAACGGCATGAAGCCGATAATTGGCACCCGCTAGCCATGCTGCGTGTGTGTGTGCCAGCCAGAGATGGGAGGTCCCGGTTCGGCGGTGGAATCGTTCGCGACGTTCTCCCTGGCCCGCTTCGTCCAAGCCATTGGGTCTTCCTCTGTGTTCGGTATTACAACATGATGGTCTGATGTAGAGTCGTCTCCAATGCAGGCTATATAGGTAACTCATCCTGGTCGTACCAGTACATACGACCATACCCATTGGAGAACTCGGGATCCCGTCCGCTCTCCCTTAGATAAGCCAATGAGGGCTGGATTAGTAGTTGGGTCGGTGACGACCAGCGAATACCCGGTGTTGTATGTGTTTTTGCTTCGTTTAATCCCACCCCTAAGAACCCACCCCACACAACCGCACACCCCCCACATCCGTACACCCGAATTCGGCGCGTTTTCGGCCGCAGTTTTTAAGCAATAATAACTTTAATTCTATTTTTTACTATATAACCTACTTAAAAACGGAATTCAAAGCACTAGGATATAAATCAAGTTTTCTAGTCTTCTTTTAATATTAAATATTAATATATAATTTAATAGGACGGTTCCTCTAAGCCTCTATAGCCTTCTAAGCCGTCTATTTTATATCTATAATCTCCTTAATTATTATAAACTTCTTATTTAGCTTTAGAATAACTTTTACTTATTATAATAATTTATATTAATTAACTTAAGCCTAAAGAGACTAAATCTATTACTATAAGATTATAATCTCTATATTCGTACTATTAACTACTTTATCCGCCTTATTAAATATAAGCTAGTATGAAACTAAATCCTACTTCTCCCTATTATAACCTAGCTATTATATCTATTTATACTAGTAAAGGTCTACTAATTTATAGGGAGTTAAGATAATAAATAATAAAGAGATTAAGTATGAAGGGCGGGCCCTATAAAGGGGCGTAGTGCTGCAGCCAATAGTATCTCAGCCTTTAGTGCATGCGCGCGCGCGCAGCGGCACTACTAATTGGGCTAAATGCATACAAAAGATATATAACAATAAGTCATACACTTGTTATTTAGCTGCACTTAAGTACGGAATATATCAGCCAATCCACTAATGCGACTGTGGCGTAGCCCGTAGCAATGGGGCATAGCCCGTAACATTAAGAGTATTTAAGGAAGTTTTAGATCCTATTTCAGCGCTTATTATATATTAGTAGGTGCTATATAGAAGGGGAACTTTTTATTATTAGCTTCTCTATACTAATAGGCTATAAACTTATTATTTACTATCTTAACTTAATATTCAAGGGTATAAATATTATAGGAAATAAAGTAAAAGTAATATATTTTACTCCTATATCTTTGAAGTACTATATCTTTAAAACTGTATGAGATAGAACATTATAAATTCTCTATTTAAACTGTCTATTCGATTTCGCATCGAATGGTATATAGTTTATTCCTATATAGATAGAATAAAACCAGTCTAAATATAACCTAGAAATAACGTACTTTAATACGTATTATATTTAAGGGTTTATTACGCATTAGCGCATGCAGCTATGTAGTAGCTTGAAACTAAAGATGCATCGCATTAGCGCATGCAGCTATGCATTAGCGTAAACCTACGCTTAGATGCATGAGATCATGGCATAAAACTGCGCATAAGTGCATTATGCACTCTCAGGCTGCTCAAGCGCAAAAACTTACGCTTAGACTGCTTAAGCGCATACGCACTAGCGCGCCCTAGCGTGCGCTAGCGTAACTAAGCGTATCTTAAGCGCTGAAAGCGAATTCGAAGCATATTGCGAATGCGAAGTCCGGTAAAAAAGGCTGGACATATATATCTACTTTTTCCCCCAGCTTTTTAGCCTTTTAGATACGAGTATTCACGCAAAAAATATAAACCTATTCATATCTACATTTTCTTCTCTATCTGAATATTATGCATCAAACCCGAAAAGCTGCCCTCATACACCATTCCTTGCCAGAATTCTATATATATTATACTGGAATCTTGTTAACCTCTCCTTCTACTTTCGTCTCCGTGCTTACAAATATATTATAATAAGTATCTAAGTAGTAATAGAGGAAGTTCTACTTCCTAATTAAAGTAGACTTAAGCTCTAAACTATATTCTATAACCTCTTATATAAAGGATATTCTGAGAAGAGAAAATATTAATATATTAAGAGGTTATATAATATAGCTAAAGTAGGCTAGTAGATAATATAAGTAAATACCCTAATAGTAATATTCCTATATAAAGTTATCAAATATATAGCTTCTATAGCTATTAATAATAAGGAACTGCTTAGAATTAAGCCTCTTTGCCTCTACTACTATTACTATACTATTGGTATATATTCCATATACTGCTATAGCTAGGTAGATACTGCTATTAGTTACTGCTTAGCTATATATATAGTCTACCTGCGCGCACTCCTGCACAGGCCTCACTTAGAAACATTAATCCAATACATTAGCTTATTTTCTGCTAATAACTACTATTATTAGAATAAATATCTTCTATAGCTACTTAAAACTAATTCTATTTGAGGTCTAGCTACTTATTGAAGCTATAAACCTCTATATTATAAACTCCCCTATCTCCTTTAGAAACTATTATTACTAAACTATCTTCTCTATAAAAATTATAAGAGAGAAAATAACTTAGCTAGCTACTAAGATATACTTAATTATTATAGTCTATAAATACTCAATAGGGTTCTGAATAATAATAAATTCAATTTTAGAGTTCCCTACTATATAATAGTTTCTATTACTCCCCTTAGTTAATCTGGTCTTATTTATATTATATTACAGAGAGTAAGGGATCTTCTTTACCTAAGAAATATGTATAATCTTAAAGAAATCCTTAAGTATACTAATAATTATACTTTTTATCCGCTTAGAGTTAGTAGATCTTACTCTTAAGGTCTAAATAGCTAAGTTTTAATATAAAAAGCCCTTAATCTACTTCTTACTAAGTAAGTAAGTATTATTATTAGTATAGTAGATATAACTTATAAGATTATAAAGCTAATGATAGGTAGGTATGAGGCTTAGCCCGCCATAAATAAGAGCCCACAACATGAGAGACTTCTCCTAATATAGAGAGAGCCTCTAAAAGTCCTCCTTTAACTCTATGTTCAACACCGCGCTGAGTACGCAATCACAGAGGGTCGACACAGGTACACCCCACGCGCGACTTGCAGCGCGGAGGCCCATGCTATCTAGCATAGCTTCTTCAGCCTTTTGGAGGTGAAACTCAGTGTAAGTAGGTATTTTCAAAAGGTTTTTTTTTTTTGAATGTTCTGGTGGGATAAACGCGTGCAGCGATAATTGGTGTGGTGTTGAGAAGGGAAAAACGCGTCATATTCGGGTGTTCGGATGTGGGGGGTGTGCGGTTGTGTGGGGTGGATTCTTACAGAATATAATTGATCTCACGATATGAGACCACTACATACGACCACACCCATTGGGAAACTCGGGATCCCGTCCGCTCTCCCTTAGATAAGCTAATGAGGGCTGGATAGTAGTTGGGTCGGTGACGACCAGCGAATATCCGGTGTTGTATGTCATTTTTGCCTCGTTTTATCCCACCTCTACAGAATATAATCGATCTCACTTTTTGGAACCATCACATACGACCATACCCATTGGAAAACTCGGGATCCCGTCCGCTCTCCCTTAGATAAGCCAATGAGGGCTGGGTTAGTAGTTGGGTCGGTGACGACCAGCGAATCCCCGGTGCTGTATGTGCTTTTTTTTTGCGATTTCTTGCCTGGCTCGACCGCAGGGCTGGCTGGCTTGACCCCTTTTCATTGGCTGGACACCTTCCCCTCCATTTATCTCACCCCGGGCCGAAAGTCTTCCGGACATGACTAAGAATTGACAGTCTGCCTCCCTGTAATTGGCCAACAGGTTCCCCTCCGGCCTCTGACGTGCCTCGAGGCGCTGCCACTAAGGCGACGGATGAGGACCCGAAAGCTCGGTGGGAAGCTCCGAAAGCTGGGCTCGAAGTGGATTTGATAAGCCAACCTGATTGGTTTGACTGTCTTCGAGAGCGGATACACACCGATAAGGAACTTTATACCCCCCCCCCCCCCCGCCGGGGAAGTTCCCAAGCTCTAATTCTTGATGTTTGTCCCGGTCCGTTTCTGAACTCATATCTCAATTCCCACGAGATAGGCCCTTCTACACTCACAACCCTCCTCGACGACGACCTCACAACATCAACAATGACTTCAATCGCACGCAGCATGAGGGCAATCCGCCCCTCCGCCCTCTCCCAGATCACCAAGGCCGCCGCCCCCCGCGCCTACTTCCCGCGGCCAGCCGTCCGCTCCCTCTCCACAACTTCCATCAGTGAGCACCCTTCGCCCCCCTCTCGGCTCTGACCCGCCGCCGCGCAATAGCAAACAACGAGCAGACTAACCTCGCGTCTTCCTCCCGCCTAGGCTTATTACGCAAGTACACCAAGGACCACGAGTGGGTTGACCTCAACGCCGATAAGAAGACGGGCGTCGTCGGCATTTCCGAGTACGCTGCCGAGCAGCTGGGTGACGTCGTCTACGTCGAGCTTCCCGAGGAGGGCGCGCAGGTCGCCCAGGGCGACGCCATCGGCGCCGTCGAGTCCGTCAAGAGCGCCGCCGACATCAACGCCCCCATCTCCTGCAAGGTCACCCAGACCAACCTCGGCCTCGAGGAGAAGCCCAGCACCATCAACAAGGTCCCTGAGGACGACTCCCACGGCGGCGGCTGGATCGCCAAGATCGAGGTCGACGAGGAGGGCGTCAAGGAGCTCGAGGCCCTCATGGATGCTGAGGAGTACAAGGCCTTCGTCGCCGACCACTAGACGAGTGTATTGCGAATCTGACGCGGCGCGATGAGGATCTAAAGGGAAGCGGAAAAAGTGTGATCGGGAACGGGAACGTGCCCGGTGGGCGTGGCCGGCAGTTCAAACCTGGTAAACACACACACACTCAAAGGCAAAGGGAAGGGTTTTCGGGTTGTATGATACACCGATACCAAGCGGTCAATGTTTTATATTCATAAACAGTTACGATTCAACGAGGAAACCGCAGACAGAGATGCGGAAGAGACCTCTTCATCATAGTTCCCATACCGGGGAAACAGTCTATTGGTTTTTTTTGGTGTGTCATGATTAAAAGACTTCAAGAGGCGGGAGGGGCAGCCTCTGCCGACGTCGTCGTCGGTTGCGCATCCCGCTTATTCGCGCTGATCTCATCAAGAATCTTATGTGCTCCTCCGTCCACCAGGTCTTGTGCCACAAGCTTGCCAAAGTCATCCGCCTCTTCGGCCGTTTCGATCGTCTCGGTCCGCTGCGCGTCAACCCCCTGCTGTCCATCAACATGCACCACCGTCGCCTTCACCCGCAGCTTCTTTCCGCAGTCGACCTCCACCCAGCTCGTCTCGACACCAATCGGCACGCTGCAGCCTCCCTCGAGCGTGCGCATGACGCTCCGCTCCGCCACGCAAGCCAACATGGTCGCCTTGTCCTCGAAGTCCTTCAGCAGGCCCAGCACCCGCTCATCGCCCGCTCTCGCCTCGACTCCAATGGCTCCCTGTCCGACGGCATGCAGGATGCCGGCGTTCTCCGAGTCGAGGTACTGCGAAATCCTCGCGCCGTAGTCCATGCGCAGCAGGCCCGCGGCGGCGAGGATGATGGCCGAGAAGGGACCCTCCGGGTCGTCGCACTTGCGCAGCCGCGTCTCGATGTTGCCGCGCACGTCGGCGAACTGGAGGCCCGGGTAGCGGCGCTTGAGCTGCGCGATGCGGCGGATGCTGCTGGTGCCGACGACGCTGCCGTCGGGGAGGTCGGCGATGCACTTCCAGCCGTGCTTCTCGGCGAGGCCGGCCTTGAATACGACGACGTCGCGGGGGTCCTCGCGCTTGGTCACGCAGGCGAGAACGCAGCCGTCGGGCAGGCTGGTGGGCATGTCCTTGAGGGAGTGGACGATGATGTCGATCTCCTTGGCCACGAGCTTCGCCTCAAGCTCGTTGGTCCACAGACCCTTGCCGCCAAAGTTGTACAGCGCCGTGATCTGGTCCTTGTCGCCGAGCGTCTGCATGGGGTGCACCTCGAAGGTGTGCTCCGGGCGCAGCTTGGAGAGGCCGTCAACGACGATGGAGGTCTGCTTCATGGCCAGCGCCGACCTGCGCGTGCCGACGTGGATGGGGCCGCCGTTGTCGGCCATGGTTGCTGAGAAAGAAGAGGGAGGGGGTTTGGGTGGGAAATCCTCTGGTCCTCAACGCATCAGGCGTTCTGTGTTTGTGTGCTGGTTAGCGTTACCCGAAGCCAGTTGAACTCGATGTGTCGGATGATGGGCGTTGTGCCTGAAAATCGTACGAAGCTCTGGGGCGTAGACTTTCGAGGGGAGTTAAGGGTACTTTGGCTGGGAGCACCGAGATGGCGGGGTTGGAGGGGTAAGGTGGTGCAGACGGTGCCGATTTATGTAATTACTGGAGCTGTTAGGGACTCGCGCGGCGCATATGCAGGGTCTAGTTCGGCTTCGGATTCAGGGGGGCCCACTTCCATTTCACGCCGCAGCGCTCCTCCGAGCCGACCACATCTTATTTGAGTACTAAGCCCAACTCCAGTTCATCCCGACTTTTGACGGCTTCAAGTTTCATGCTTGAATGGCACGTCGGAGCATCCGAGGAGCATCCGAAGCCGAGAATGACAAACATCTTCTGACGTGTCGAGACACACGAAGCATGGCACGAACACGCCACGATGGCCGGGGAGTTCTTCTATTTTCCTAATCTCCTTGAGACAGGGCCACAAAGCATGACAACAGTTCATGTTGGAGGGAACACGATGCTCAGGAGAGCGTTTCACTTATGGCTGAGTGCGAGTGAACCTGATCAGACAAGGACACGTAAAGGGTTTCTTGGTAGAATCAAGGCGCAACTTATTCGCAACGGGGGCTCCGTTGTTCTGGGTTCGTGACTTGGTCGGCGTAGGGTCGAGTCCTGTTGCACCCGCATCGTGGTGGGTTACCTTGTGGCCTTTTGAGATTGGATCGCGGCAAGTGTCGAGTCTGATGACGAGGCGAAGGTCTGGGCGTGTAGATGCAAACTACGGCTCTTTCGAGGTGATGATGTCGTGGAAAAGTCGATGGAAGAATCTCCAGGATGACGTGCGGGCGAAGCTTCGCTGGAACTAAACGATATCAGTGAACAACATTCATGCTCAAAGACCTACGAAATGTTGTTCGGTTCGGATATTGGAGCGCCGAGAGCACATCGTCCCTGGACGTTCCACTCCTCCGTTCATCGACCCCGTTTAGTACGACTCTCTTCACGGGTGGAACAGACGACGTGTTTGCAACTCGCGAACATGGCGTTCAAGCAAAGCAAACTCCAGTTGATTCATTCTGTACGCCTCGCCCAGGCTCCCCTGATCTCTGCGCGAAGTGCTTGGTAACGATATATAAATGCCCTCAACTTGTCCACCCAGCGATCCATCATGCCATCCTCATCAACACCATTAATCACTCCTCTTACGCTCCTTCGGCACACCGAAAACAACATCATTCCGCCGCAGCAATGAAGCTGAATCTCCTCGCGTTGAGCATCCTGTTGACCTCGGTGTCCGCAAGGCCCCAAGCCGAGGGCGGGGCTCCAGCTCCTCCTCCGGTGGTGGGCCCCTTCACATCTTTCGAGATTGTTACCGTGACCGGACCAGCTCCTGCTCCGACTACACCGATCCCCAACGAACCGGTCCCAGAGCCCGCACCTCCCGCGCCTCTGCCCAGTACCCCAGTCAACCCACCCGGTCCCGTTCCCACTCCGCCCAGCCCCGTCCCCGATCCTCCCGCCGACGGCGGAGCCGCCAACTGCGTCTGCGGCGCCACCTACTGCGGCAAGGTCCTCGTCGGTTTCCAAGGTACAATGCTCCTCCCCGTCATACCCTCTTCCCGTCGACATCTGTTTACACCGTGAAAAATCACAGGCTACACCGCCGAAGTTCTCGGCACAAGCTACTGCGCGACCCCGAACGCAAATTGCGCGACGCCTCCGACCCCAGACTCCCTCGAGAACACCCTTTTCGTCTGCATCTGCAACCCGGGAGAGGAGAAAGGCAGCAAGATCGAGCTCCTCTGCCCCTGTGCGGGTCGCTGCAAGAACGACGAGCCCGACTTCATCGGCCGCTGCGAGACGCCTTGCAACAACGGTGGTCTCGTCGTTGGACCTGGCCCGAGCCTGCCGAGTTCCAGTGCCGCCGCGGTCCCACTTGACCCTGTCGTTCCCGTTCCTCTTCCGGAGCCCATTCCGGCCTCGGCCCCGGCTGCCGTGCAACCTCCCTCCAAGAAGGGCAGGCGTCTGTGATGGGAGCCCTCGAGTATGGGACTTGAAGACCGGAGAATGTATGATGACGACCCAGTCTTCCTTTTGTTGAATCTAATTTCGTGGGTGGGAACGGCATTCCTGACCAGGGCTCCACGAAGCGTGCTGGCTCCGACGCTCGTTTGATACGTTGAGATTAGTAGCATGTTTAGGGTTCTGCTTTCTGTTCGTAGAACAGATCACATTCGTTAGGAGAAAAGATACCAACATTCCTTTACTTTGACCTCAGCTTGAATTATTTGTATAATGGACCTGAAGTATTGTACCCGGCCAAGCATGACATCGAGCCTGCGGATTGTACAGCTCCTTACTACTGCCTCTTCTCGAGAATTCTGAGTGAATAAGGACAACGAGACTCACCAATATCCAAACAGCTCGTTAAGGACTTGGACGGACTGTGGCTCTGCTTTGACCTTCCAAAGACATGGCTTGCCAACGACAGTCATTTGGGGCAAAAGTCCAGCCAAATACTCAGCGTGTCATTCACAGCAACCCATTTAAGGAGAAAATCGCATTTTGAACGGAAAAAAAAAAAAGGTAAAATAAGACACCGCCGCAACCTTGAATGACGAATGAGAATCTTTTCCCCGGCCACTCTCGAGGCCAGCACACTTGCTTATTCCACGCGTCCTTCCACAGCCCACAGAAGCGGTGAGCCATGCAGAACCTGGGGGAAGGGAAACGTGCGACCTTGCATTGAGAACCACTCCTTTCGCCACGCCTGATTCAGCATTGAAAATGATAGGCGATGAAAAAGGGATAATCCAAAAAGGTACTCACTATTTGCTCTAGTCGCGGGAAGCTATCCGTCTTGATCCGACACGCCGGGACCAACCGAGACACATTTCCTGACAGGAGAATCTCACATATCACCAATCGAACCAGTAGAGCTTTAATAAGACGGGCAGGTAACAGCAGAGAGTAGACAGTTTTTCGTTTCCTTGGCCCCGCGGGACGGATGCGGCTCCCGGCATCGGTTGAGAGTAGGGTCAGACAAGCATCGCAGACGCATCACACCCGGGGAGGTAGCTGGGGTTCGTCCGTCCGTCGTGTTTGCAAAAAGGAAAGAAGAGGCAGACAGTGGCGGTCAGGGGCGGGACGGCGCAGCCGGCGACGGAAGGGAGCCTGCGATGGGGCCGGTTATCGCCCGCGGAAGGGAGAGGGGTCCAACGGGATTTCTAGATAAAAAGAAGAACGAGTCAACTGGCGTGGTTGCTCCTCTGTTCATACAACCGTTGATAAAGCGAACGCTATCACGAGACTTTGCCTTCCATTGTGAAGAAGCTCCGAGGCGTGAGTGCTTCGTCGAGTTTCCGAGGGATTGCATTCCACTGACTTGATACTAGGTCATTGACGTCTCACTTTTTTGGAGACCTCCGTTCACAAGAGGCATCTTTCAAAGACGGTCGCCAATATGTCGAGGAAAGACCCGCCTTCTCCTCGACCGCCGCCAAACCCGCCTCCGAGTCCTACCTAGGGATTGGGCCATGAATGTCGCTGCTTGTGCTCATTGAGGTTCGGCTTCTTCCAATTGCTCAACTTCCTATACTGACGTTTTCGGAAGCTGCCAGACTGTCGTGTAAACAGAGATGTCGGCGGCAGGGAGTTGTTGGAGGCCCAAGTACGGAGTAGGCTTACAAGGGAGAAACCGAAGAGATGGAGATCTTACACAGGGCTGTACTCAAACGCCCAGGAAATAATACACTGACGTCGTTATCTATACAAATCTCACAGCTTCGACTTTTCCTTCAACACCAGACCCCCATTCCGTACCTCAAAGTCCCTTCCCTTCGTCCAACCAAACCAGTCCGATAGGACTTTCTCCACGCCATCGCCCGGGGCTAAGGTGAAGCCTTCGTATCCTCTGCCTTCCACCCCCGGCCCCTGGCCTCGTCTCGGATCTTCCCTGTTGTTATCGTCCACAGCCAGACACGGCGTCTCAACCAGAGTCACCACCGGCCTCTGATCGCCTTCCCTCTCCCGCCCCGTTTCGAGCTCCGAATAGTCCAGAACCGGCGTCGTGCAAGCGTCAGTCCCATCGAATACTTTCTCCCATTCCGCTCGTGTCCTGCTCTTGAACGTACTCGTCAGGAGTTCCCTAAATTCGGCCCAATTGTCCCGGTCATGCCTCCTCTCTTCCCAGCTCTTTCCTTCCAATCCAAGTCCCTTGATCAGCGCCTTGAAGAATTGCGGCTCCAGAGCGCCGACAGCCATATACTTGCCGTCTCTCGTCTCATAGGTATCGTAATAGGGACACCCGCCGTCCAGGATATTCTTTCCCCTCCCCGCGTCTCCCAAAGGCGTCTTGAGCGCGAATCTCGGGAACGTAGCAAGATACGCCGTCCCGTCGACCATGTTCGCCTCAACAATCTGTCCCTTCCCACCGTTCCTCCCCCTCGCCAACAACGCCATCAAAACGCCCTGAAAAAGCACCGCCCCACCTCCCGCGAAATCCGCCAGGATATTCCACGGCGGCTGGATCTTCTCCCCCTCCCGCCCCAACAGCCCCAAGAGTCCCGAAACGGCGAGATAGTTGATGTCGTGCCCCGCCATGTCCTTGTACCTGCCGTCCCTCCGGAACCCCGTCATCCGGCCGTACACCAGGCCCGGGTTGAGACCGCACAGCACCTCCGGCCCGAGCCCCAGCTTCTCAAGGACGCCGGGACGGAACGGATCGACGATGACGTCCGCTCTCGAGGCGAGGCTCTTGACGAAGGCCACGCCGTCGCGGGACTTGAGGTCGACGGCGACCGACGACTTGTGCCGCGCCAGCATGTCCTCGGTCGGGAGGGGCGTGCCGCTGCCGCCGACTGGGCGGTCGACGCGCAGGACCGAGGCGCCGGCGTCGGCGAGGAGCATGCCTGCGAAGGGCCCCGGGGCGAGCCCTGCGAATTCGAGGACTTTGATGCCGTCGAGGGGCGGAGGGCCGACCATTCTCGCAGGGGGTTTGCTACTTCTCTTCTTTATTTCTAACGAGTATATGTGAGAATGTGCGGCGAGACCAGCGAAGAGAACGGATTCTTTGGTGACTGACGAATTAGATGGTGTAATCTGAATGAGAGTGCGAGTGAGTACGTTGAGGTGTCTTTAAGAAGGGGCATAGGATAAGAATAGCCGGCAAGGATTGAGTTGGAGAAGCTCCAAAAAGCCGAGGCAGATGGCGCCTGTGGACGGCCCCGGTCGTGCCGGCACTAAAACACCCGCATCCCGGGGAGGAGACGGGAGCCGCTGTGGGGGTTGAGAAATCGCACATGGGAGTGTGGGGGTTACGACCGATGAGCTGGTTCAAACCTCTTTTCGGATCGCTGCGGTGCTTGTGTCGTTATGATACTGCAAGTTTACGACTTAATTGCAGGGTATTGAATGAGTACGTGGGGCAGGTTTTCAATTCATCTCATTCAGACATTCCGGTCGACCCTCACCAACACGAAATGAGCCTGCAGAGACCGTCGGGACGAAGAGAGAGCCTGACCATATACGACGTACCAAGCTCGCAAGGGGGGGAACACCCCCGGGTAGATGTCGAAAAGCGTAACATGGCCGCACCAAAGTAACTGACCAACAAATTCAGTATGGACTCATCAACATACAATCCAATCAAAGATCCAAAACGAGAGGTATCACAATTTTTCCCATCCTCCCAACCACAGAACAAAACCACAATCCACTCACAGGTTGCTGGAGAGGTTGGGATCAACCCCATCCAACAACTCCACAGTCTGGTCCCAAAGCCGTCCCTGCATGGTCTCCCCCTCCTCACCCTGCATCAACTTGGGGAACTTCGTAACGATGCAATCGCTCATATACCTCCCGTGAGCCTCCTCCCCAGCAAACGCACCCGCCATGATCGTCCTCGACCCGACCTCGGCCGACCGCGCAAACATCTTGAACGCAACCTTGACCACGACCGTCAGCAGCAACGGCACGTTCCTGAACAGCGCCGTCGAGCAGAAGCCCGGGTTCACCGTCGTGATCTGCACCTTCCCCTTGCCGCTCGCGTCCGCCGCGATGGCCATCTGCCGCGCGATGATGATCTGCATCAGCTTGGTGGTGTTGTACCGGTCCGTGAGGGTCTTGTTGGCGTTGAGCGCCTTGTAGATGTCATCCTCGTTGCGCTCGTGGAACTTGGCCTGCCCGCGCCCGAAAATTATCATCCAGCTCGGCAACGCCAGGATGCCCAGCGCCGTTGAGCGCAGCGAGGGAGAGGGACTCACGAACTGGCTCGCGTCAGAGGCCGTGATGACAATCTTGGGCGTCACGTTGTGCGTCGTGCCCGTCCGCCGCAGCACCGGCAGCAGCTTCATCCCCAGCAGGAACGTGCTCAGCACGTTGACCGTGATCTGTGACTCCCATCCCTCGAAGTCGGCCCGCTTGGTAGTCACGATCGACGCGTTGAGGACCACGCAGTCCAGCCGCGGGAGCTTGTCCGCGCGCGCCGCGAACTCCTTGACGCTGTCGAACGAGCTCTGGTCCAGGAGCCACACCTCGACGACGTTGCGTTTGCCCGTCGTCAGCTCGATGTCCGTCTTGGCCGCCTCGCCTTTGTCGGTGGACCGGACGGCGAGGATCACCTTGGCCGCGTTGAGGCGGACGAAGTGGCGTGCCGCCTCGAGGCCCAGGCCGACGTTGGAGCCTGTCACGATCACAGTGCGGCCTGCGCAGTCCTCGGTGGGGTAGGGGAGGGTCTTGAACTGGGAGCGGATGAAGTCTACTGCCTTCATCTTGGGCAATTGGGTTCGATGAGGGATTTGTGAGCTTTTGTTACTACCTGGCAGAGTTGATGCTAAGTTCCTCGATTTGGTGCCGGCTTCTATTCCTCTTGATAATCAGCTAGAGGGGGGAAATATGACGAAACGGCGGGGATGCAGAAGCGGAGTATGGGGAGACGCTGTGAGTTTGTCTCTAGAAACTGCATGCCCGCCTCTCTCCCTTTTCCAAGCTGCCCGCTGCGCCTTCACACCCCCTCGTCTCTTGATGCCTTCAAAGCTCAAGCTTTCTCGCTTCGAGAAGAGAAGAAAGCGGGGGAGCGGGCAGAACAGCACGGGAACTACCCTGATGCTTCCCGCTTTCCGGGGATGTTTCATCAGACCGGCGAGGCACTGACTTGCGCGGAACACAGTTGCGCTAGCGCGAGCGACGTAGAGGTACTAGGGTTTCAATACCCAAACGCTTCATGGAAATGGTGTCGGGGCCGTATTCGTACTTGGCTCTTGTTTGGGGGGAATGTATCGTTGCGTCGCTTTGACCCGCCCCTTCAAACGGTTTACTTCAGTAGTTGGGTCTAGATTACAAGAGCAACCAGCTCCCCCCAAGGACCTTACGGAAGTACAGCAGATGTTTCTGCGGGAGTCCAAAAAGTCGCATGATAAGACGCGCAATATTGTTGGCAGTCATCGAGGTGTGCGTATGCTGACTGTTCGGAATCTTGCGGGTTGACGAGGGACGAACGTGCGTCAGGGGAATCGTCTTAACACTGAAGCATCTCCAGCACGTTGCAACCGTCTCACGATCGGGACACCGGGTTTGGTCGTTGGAAGGTGCTCAACGTTGAGGAAATGGGTAGAGTCGATCACCTCGGACGAGTGAGTGAGTGCATAATTTTCATTGCCTGCCTTCTCCTCGCTAAAGTGACTTGCTGTGTCTTGCCGTCTCGATCCAGTCTTTCTTTTTAAGAAACAAATGTATGCCACTCTCATTGAAGGACTATCACCGGAACTGTTGCTGCCCAGTCGTCTACTGTCTTCCACGCCCCCAGGGACCCCGCTGACGATACATGGGAATAATCCACTACCTTTAACGCCGCGCTCCTTCTTTTTAGTGCGCCCCTGGAAGCGTGGGGCGACCAGCACTTCAGCAGGCAAAGCTCTGATATTCTCAGGAGCCGTCGTGTGCGTCGTATCGTGTCGTTTACTGAACCTGGCTGACAATCTCGCTGGCCTTGCCGAGAGATTCAACCATTTGCTGGCATTCCTTTCTCCTGCGAATAGTGAAGTCGCTTTCCTTGAGAAGGTCGTCCAGAGTGTCGCTGCGGTACATGTTCTCTAAAAGCTCCTTCTGCATCTCGTCCTTGGTTAATCTAGCAAATATTTAGTTTTATCCATCCTGCTTTAGCGCCTCTTAACTCACTGGACAAGGTTCAGCATGATTGCCTTGGGAACCATATCGATCATGGTTCTCTTGACGATATTGTAGTAAGAGGAGATGAGCAGCTCTATCCGAGTTTATTAGCGGGCTTTTACTTTCACTTGATAGGAGCAGCATACTGATAACCTCGACCTCAATGTTCTCACGCTCAGAGAGCGTTCCGGAGGCCTTGAGGGTCGGGGGGGGCGCATCCATTGCGGCGGCCTTCTTCTTGTTCTTCGCAGCGAAGAAGCTGCCGAAGAAGCCGCCGTTGGAGGTATCCTCCGGTACAACTGGGCTTGACGCCCTAGGCGTACCGCCGGGAAGGGGCTTGCCGGTCTTAGGGTCGACCTGAACAGGCTTGGAGGGGTTGTATCGCTCGTTGACGATAGCCATCGCGCGGTGGCCGTTCAGGAAGTCGGGGTGACCAGTGTTGATATAGCATGCCTCCATCGCTACAAGGTCCTTGACCAGTTTGTTAGTAGGCTCCATGGCCTTTTTAAAGAAGTTGATAACAACGGCGTGGACCTTCTCCTTCAGCTGGGGATATCTGCGGTAGAGCTGCTTCCCAAGAAGCTGCGACAGAATGCGCACCAACTCGTCGTATACCAGAGACACACACTTCAAGCTAGGATCCTCCAAGCGCTTGATTTGCTGCTTCACGATCAGCTCGAAGGCGGTGGTACCAACGAACAGGGCTGGAGAGGAGCCTGAGGAATTGTAGAGGATCGTGCGAATGTCCACGTCCTTGACCACATCGAAGGGGTCCACGGCCTTGACACCGTTTGAGTACAGCTCGTGGAAAACGAAGCTGATTCTTGCACCACCAGACAGCTCTGTGCTCGAAAGCTCAGTGTTGTTACCGTCCAGCACTGTTCGCCACTCGTTGGTAAACTCGGTGATGATGTTCAGCACAATGTTTCCGCTGTTGCCAAGCATGCTAGGTCCTAGACTCTCAAGCTCTGCCGCGTACTTGGACAAGGAGCTGGAAATGCGGGCCTTGATATCGGGCAAGGTTTGCTTGATGTGCATCATCAGGATAAGGTTGAGCTTCCTAGCCAGGTAGGGAGTACCGCAGTATGAACTCTTGTTGCGGTATGCCTTGTGGTTCTCGAAGAAGTTCTTCTCGTTCTCCAAAGCCGCGGTAATCGGTTTCTTATTGTCGATATCGCGCTGGCCACGGTTGACTACGGGGACATAGCCGAGTCGCAGAGGAATGATGCGACCAGCCAGAATATCAACAACATCGGTGCCCTCATCCATAAGATCCACCTTGGTCAGGACACCAATCGTCCTTTGACCTTCAGGGTCGACCTCGCGAGCGAGCTTCAGACCGTCAGAGTTGGCCAAATCGATGTTGGCAGCAGTGACGGCAAGGATGATGGCGTTAGACTTGGAGATGTACTTGAGGATCATGTCGCGGATCTGGCGCTCGATATCGCGGGGCTGGTCTCCAACGGGCACGCGTGTCAGACCGGGCAAATCGACGAGGGTCAAGGTGAGGACATTCGGTGAGTAGATTCGGAGGTTGATAGGCGCGGGGGAGATGCCGGCGTTGCGGCCAACCTTGGCCTCGGTTTCTCTGCTAATCTCATCGCGGATCTTGTTGAAATCGAAGAACTTCTGGCCTGGTATGTGGAGGAACTCTCCCCACTCGTCGGCGTTGGCCGCCTTATCAGTGTTGTTGGCAATCTCTTCGACGCCGTTGGATTCAGTGGTCGCGGGACGGTTGATGAGCTGGAGAACAAGGGGACGACGGGTAACGATGCCGCTTCCCCGAGGCAAGCTGCGAAGACGTGCTGTTAGAATCTGTGGTGGTCGCGGGGAGCATGTGATGGCGGGGCAGAATGGTTGAGCCAACTCACAAATCTCTTCCGACAATGTTTTCCAACACTGAACTCTTTCCGCTGGACTGACTACCAACAACGACTATTTGGGGCAGATCGATGGGGTTGGTGACACCGACTGTTGTGAAGACGTCTTGGAGCTTGTTCACGAGCCTGGGGCGCGGCGCACTGTTAGCTTGTGGGTTGCATCGACTTTTGGTAGGGCATCACGAACGTGATCAAGGCGGGATCAGAGATACCGCCCTGGGTAGAGAGGGACTGAGTGGAGCTCATGGTTCCGTTGCGACCGGCGCTCTTGCAGAGTTGCTATCGTTGAGCGAAGTTGAAGCCAGAAAGAGTCGGGTCGAGGACAGGCGTCTTTGTGGTCAACTGTCCTTGTCGCAGATCGCTCCTGAATCGTAGTGGGTGGAGGCTCCGGGAAAGGGGGGTCGGGATCGGTGAGGAGGACGACAAGTGCGGGAAGGTATCTGAATCGCGGGACGGTCGTTATACCGGTGGTTTTCGGCGACGACGGGTATTTTTGTGATCTGCCTTAGACAGAGATCGGAAGCATAAGCAGATTTTGCGGAAGCTGTTGTCTGGATGGGGTGGGAAGACGGGCAAAGGCGTCGCAGGCATTCAGGTGCTCAGGAAACCCCAGGTAAGGTGCCTACGCAACGCAACACACCCAATTGCTGCCACCAGCCACATGCGACTCCGGGCCCCACGGTGTGGTACCCCTGTCCCTCTGCCGACTACGAGTGGACTTGGAACGACGACAGCTGGCCCAGCTTGAGGTACCTAAGAGTGAGGAGGCTCACGTGATGGTGTTTGCATTTGGCATATGCCATTTATGCTATGAATTATGCCCACATTTGAGTGGTCAGCCACGATCTCTGCTGCGTCCATGTACAGCGTTAGTCAGCTAAGGTACAGAGTACCTACTCTACGTAGGTACTTAGGTAGGCTGCTGTCGGTGACATGCTATAGCGATATCGATAAAGAACATGGGTGCCTATGCGTACGTCATTCGAGCCGTGTACACTGCGTCCTCACAATGCACAATGTGAAGATGAAGTTATCGCTTGATTATGCTTCTGCAGAGTCTAAGGTACTTAGTCCGGATCAACCATACTGCGGAACTCAACCATCAAGAAGCGTCATTGTGTCTTGCTTCCCAAACCTGCACGGCTCGTCATGTTGGACAGCCATTTCAGATCATGGACACTTCATTGCCAAAGAGGCCTCGTTATGTGGCGTACAGGCTTTCTTTTTGCCTGGTGGGAATGTTGATTAAGTGTGTTGGTGTCTGATCTCATTTGGGACCTGAGCTGTCCGTCATGCGCTCGGAGCTTCATGTAATTACATGATGAAGTGAACTTCAGTCCGGACAAGGGTCCGCTGCTGAGTCGTCCGGACCGAAAAGGCGAATGACGGTAATTAACGACCGGAAGAGAGGTGCAGTAGCTCTGGTGTTGCACCGACAGACTTGGCCAGACGCCGGTCGATCTATTGAAGTACGAATCACTGCTGCGAGCTAACCCAACAATAGTTTGCCCGGTGCCGGATGGATGAATACGGCAAACTGCATGTTCATCCACACTTTGATGGGGAAGACTGCCTTTACTGTGTACGGCCACCAATCGACGAGGATGTCTTCACTTATAGATCAGATCCACGGGCACCTTCACCTGAGGTCGTTTGGGCATCTGCTGATTTGAGAAGACGCTCTCATCTTCGCTGCCAAGCTCAATGTAGAAGTAAGGTACCTATTTCGAGGCAAAGTACCTACTCGGGCTTCGACTGATAAGAACGCTCGTCGTGATCGGAAGCTCTGCCCGAGTAAGTGACCTTGCCTCGGGGAGAGAGTTCCAAATTGTGTGATCAAAGTATTCATTTGGTCAACTTGAGAACATAACGTGCTTCAACGACGTCTACCGACTTCACTTATTTATCTGCCTCACCTTCCCTTATTGCAGATAGACGAAATCCTTCACAGCAGCGCCGTTGCCGTCTTAAATCCTACCTTGCGTTTTAGTGCATCATTTCGTGAGGTTGGGGGGTGTTAGTGAGCTTCTTGTCTTAGTCGCCCGCTGAATCGGCCCAACCACCCCGGTAAGTACATTGAGTGGAGGTCATTCGTCTCCACTTCATCGTGCGGAGCGGCTGCCATAGGCCCAATCAACAACAGTGAAGCATCCCGTCATCTGCTCGTCCGCTGGCTCTAGTCGGTCGTGGTTGCACTCCCTGCAGCCCAGTCAGTGTGATGCAGCGGTGCTCGGCTGCCGCTGCGTCCACGGGTCCCTAGGTTACCTATGACCTCTGCCACTGCCATCCTTACCATTTCTTTGCTGCCCCGAAACCTGCACCACCGAAATCCAAACCTCAAAGCTTCATCTTCCATTCCACACCCGCGACCGCCTGCCTGCCCTGTCTTCAGCACACCTCATCTCACCTTACCTGACGGGATCTCAAGGAAGACCTCGACGCCCTGGCCCGACTCCCAGACCTCGACCTTCTCGCATACCTCGCCTCGCCTGCCTCCAGCTCACTTACCCACCCTACCTCTTCCTCCTCTCGCTGAGCCTCGCTTTGCCGTGCCGTTGCCTAACTACCACGCCCACACACGCCCGTCCGTTCGCACGCTTCTCCCGTGCTCGTAATTAAACCGCCTAACAACAAAGCGACTCGCCACTACCTTACTTACATTTCCTACATACAGGCCGGCCCCGTTCACCCTCTCAAGATATCGACCGACGAGAACAACCGCGGGTCCTTCCCGCGGTAACAGAGCCCGACCTGGACCGCAACTACAATCCAGATCTAAATCCCCATCTCATTCTCGCCTCTGACGACCAGTCAATACCGCCCAACATCCAGATATCTTCCAACACAGACCTCTCACCCTCGGCCGCGGCCTCCCGCTCCTCTTCGTCTCCATCTGACGACATCCACCCCTCCAATCTACCCGCGACGTCAATTGCCCAACATTCCTCGACTGCCTCCGGAACGATAGCGTCTGATTCGGCGCCCCGTCAGGTCTTGGGCCGTAGACAGCGAGCCACTTCCGACTTGGATCGGGGAAGCTCTCCTGCGACGTCTGCGGGCGCCAACGAAGCCGCCTCTAATCGTGTTAAACGCAGAAGAGGAGACTCCAACATGATCTCGGACGGGGATGGAGTAGCCTCCAACGGAACCTCGAGGCCCTATTCCAATGGCGCAAGAGCGGACCCACCACTGACGGCCTCTTCTACAAATGGGACTCGCAAGGCCGCTGCCCTGAATGGCTCTTCACGAGCCGACAGGGAGGCCCCGCAACCCGTGTCATCAACGTATCATGGACATGATCGCGAGGAGGTTACGCGCATTCTCATTCAAGCCCTGACCGACATGGGATATCATGGTGCTGCGGAAAGTGTCAGCAGGGACAGTGGATATCAGCTCGAAAGTCCAACAGTTGCGGCCTTTCGCAAAGCGGTCGTCAGTGGAGCGTGGGGCGAAGCTGAGGACCTTCTTTTTGGGGCTGTGATGTCTGACGACCAGACACAGCAAGGGAATGGCTTAGTGCTGGCAACTGGATCCGACAGAAACGTGATGCGGTTTTGGCTGCGGCAGCAAAAGTTCCTTGAGCTCCTGGAGCAGCGCGATACAAGCAGGGCTCTGATGGTTTTGCGCACCGAGCTCACGCCGCTCTATCAAGACACTCAGAAGCTTCACTTCTTGTCAAGTCTGCTCATGTGCCAATCCACAGAGGATTTGAAGGCCAAAGCCGAATGGGACGGCGCCCAAGGCCAGTCAAGAAAGGTTTTGTTATCAGAATTGTCAAGTGCGTCGTCTTGTTCGGGATTACGAGGAGATGCTAATCCGCTCTAGAATGTATATCCCCATCAGTCATGCTGCCGGAGAACCGGCTGGCTGTTCTTTTGCAGCAGGTGAAACAAAGTCAGATCGACAGTTGTCTTTGGCACACCACGGCGTCATCACCGTCATTATACTCAGACCACGACTGCGAGAGGCGTCACTTTCCAACGGAGGTTGCACTAGAGTTAAGAGATCTCATTGGTGAGGTTTGGCAAGTACAGTTTTCCCACGACGGCAGGCGCCTGGCGGCATGCGGCAGTGGAGATGCGGTTGTGATTTGGGATCTCCCTGAATTCACAGTTTCGCAAGTCCTACGACCACATGCTCATGGCGTAGGGAACTTCTCATGGAGTCCCGACGACACTATGCTCGTGACGTGTTCACAAGATAAATATGCGCGACTATGGGATACAGCGGTATGCAACACTTGATCATGTCATGACATCGAAGCTAACGTTCTGCAGACTGGAGATTTGATTGTTAAGCTCGAACGCTTCGAAGAACCAGCCAGTGGTTGTGTCTGGTCGGCTGACAGCAAGAGTTTCGTCACAGGATCCTTGGACAAGCTACACGGACTAAGGACATGGAGTATCTCAGGAGAGATGCTGTGTGAATGGGGCAAGAAACATAGAGTGCAAGACATTTGCGGCTCACCGGATGACCACTGGCTGGTTGCAGTCGATGATGTGCAGAAGATCCACGTCTACAACAGAACCACCCGCGAACTGGAGTACGAAATGGAGCTCAAGGCACGGCCAACTTGCGTGAGCATCAGCGAGGACTCTCGTCATCTGCTAGTTAACAAAAAAGATGGCGAGGTACAGTTGATCGACTTGGCAACTCGGACATCAGTGCAGAAATTTCTGGGTCATACCGGAGGTGACTTCATCATCAGGAGTGCCTTCGGAGGTGCCAATGAGAGCTTTGTGATTAGTGGCAGTGAAGGTATGTGCACACTCAATGGCTCGTGGTGATGTTGCAGCTAATGGGGCCTAGATGGAAACATTCTCATATGGCACAAAAACAGCGGCGCTGCAGTCGAAAGGCTTGAGGGCCATCAACCTCGGACCAATGCCGTAAGTTGGAACCCAGCAGACCCATGTATGTTGGCGTCGTGTGGCGACGATGGAAAAGTCAAAATGTAAGTCCTCAAGCGCCAGCATGAATCGCGCTTACTGACAATGCGCAGATGGTCGAACAAGAACAAGGCCTCAGCTCTCAGATCATTACATAATGGAGCAACGTCGCGAGGCTTGAATGGATGGAGAGACGAGGAGAGGGCTGAAGAGTAGGCATTGACCGTCAGGTGAATAGACCAGAGCAGGAATAAACCCCATCCTTAACATTACGACGGTGATCTGGCGCATTTTGGGTTGCAGGTTAACGGCTCTGACTTGGCGGCGAAACTGCCCCAGACGCCGTTTTTGGGGTGCTAGGAGCCGACAGCACTTGTTTTCTCGATAGAATGGTCAAGACTATGAAATGCAGGAGCTTGTACGATTCGGTGACAAGGTACTGTGATCTTCGCTTTCCTTTTTCCTAAGCATGGTCGGCCGCACTCTTGCCGCCTTAGCGTCAATCTCCTTCCACTGCGTCATAAGAACTTGTTCTTGCACTTCATCGACGCAGGCGGTTCGGCAGTCGCGTGTGGACGGGTGTCATTCATTCCTAAATAGAAGTTGTTTCGCATCCGACTGCTGACTTCTCGACGAACTCTCCCGCAACATGCTTCTTTCTCCCATGAATTACGAGACTGTCACCGCCAGTCACTCTTCGTGCTTCATCGCCGATAAGAACCCACTACAGTTGCTGCGTCATCCATCTTCTTACTCGCATTACTACTTATCAGAATGGTTACCAATACGAGGCAACCGACTCCTGCCGTTTCCTTGCGAGAAAAGTCTACCGACACGTTTGCGACAGTAAAGGAGAGACGTGGAATCTTTGAAAAGGTCCTTTCCCCGGAGTGGCTCGCCGAAGGCCAAACGGCTGCCGATGACAGTCACTGCTGCCCTTGCGTCACATACGCCCATACGGCAGAGAGACTAGAACGGATTGCCTACTATGAAGATCCCCTCGATCCGTTGTCATCAGGCTGCAGTGGTCCTTGTTGGTCTTGCTTCTGCAATTCCTTGTGTACGTATATGGTCTCGAAGAAAGCTCGACTTCAACAACTGACTGGTTTAGTCTGCAACTGGAAGGGGCCCATCCGTGAGCAACGATCCGACGTCCGAGAGCGGTACGACATTGCAGGCAATGAAGCCACGGATAGCTCGCAGGCGTGTCTCCAGCCGTTCGTGACCGTCAGGCTGAATCACAACGAGGTATACCTGCGCGAAAAACTTTGCGACGAACTTCATGTGCAACCCTTTGACGTTCGCCCGCCCATGGAAACTCGTCGGTTTAAGCCTGGAAGCAAACCGTACATATCGCCTAAGCCAATGAAAATGCGCAAATCCATTCTCAAGAAGTATTTGCCGTCTATTGCGGAAGCGTCAACAGAGCACCCGTCAAAGGAGGGACGAGAAACTATCCGGAACCCGCCTCCCAGTCCAACACCTACGCTTCAAAGTCAAGCAACAGCCAGTCCGCCTGTCACTAGCCCGGACCATACTCAGCCGACGAGCGAAGACCCTACTTCCCCACCAAACAACACGGCTAAACGCAAAGACACACCCGCGATGTCTCCGGATGTGTTGCTAAGTCCTGCTACGGGCCCCAAAGATACGCGAGTCGTAGTAGGTGATTTGGCGGCGCCGCATCGACTCAGCAACGATCCGGCAGCACCAGTCGGCTCCGATCCTTCCTACCACGGCGTTCATGATGATCCAATGTTCGGTGTCGCCAAAGAAGTCCGCTTCCATCCTGTCCACCACGATCCCACAACGCAGGTGACGCGTCAGCCCACTCCTCATCAGATTCACGAAGCCCAAAGGTCAAAGATCGCAGATACGGTTGCACCTCACAGCGCGCATGATGACCCGACCTCCAAAGTGGCAGACAACCTATCACCGCACACTGTACATGAGGACCCTCAAGTACAGGTGGCTGACCATGCCTACGATCATCGACTAAGCCACGATCCTATGGTCAGGACCAGGACCAATAATGGTCCGTTACCTCACAGTGTCCATGATGACGACACAGCGGACCATGCCTGGGGCGTTCCAGCCAGCCCCTCACAGGTTGAGTAGAGACCCGCAGATCATTGAGAGGGGGTCAGCCGTTCCTCACAGCGTCCACGAGGATTCCACAGTTGATGTGTCTGGAGACAACCCAAAGACACATACCATGCGCAACAACTAATTCTTGACATCAACCAGAAAATATCAGCTGCGCGGCGTGCTAGAACAGGACCTTTTTCTTAAAGGAGTGCTGGTACGGCCCCTTGCGGAGTGCGGGCGCCGGTGGTTGTGGATAATGCCCCTGCGAAGGTGTTGAGAGACATGCGGAGGAAGGACTCCACGAGACAACAGACTTTGTAATTATTATTTTCATGCGACCCCTAAGATACCTTTATTGGGAGTATTGACTATCATTCCACAATTACTGTCTCCTCGTTCAAATCGTAGTTTTCTCGCTCTCATTCCCGTACTTCACTTAGTAAATTGTGTGTGATGTTCAACTGTCATCACACCCGCTCCCCTCAGTTCTCAGCGTCGTCATCATCACGCTCACTAACATACAACCGCCTTCTACCATCCGCTTCTGAGGCACTCAGAAAAGAACTTCATCAGAGGAAACATCTCCTCCCGATCCCGAGGCATTGCAACGTCCTTCCTCTTCCACCTCACCATCCTGACGTCGAGAAACTCCTCCTTGGCAGCATCAAGGGCATCGTCGTCCAGCTGAACCAGACACGCCTTCGTCTTTGACTTGTTCCGCGTGCTGATCGTCGGGACCATGGAATGAGGCAACGGTCCACCAATAGAGAGAACCCCCTTCATCGTCCCGTCGTCTTCGGGCTTGCTGGCACCCTCCGTGACATCGACAACCTTTGGTCCCAACCGAAGCTGCGAGGCCAGACCCAGCGCGAGAGATCCGCCCTGCCCGAACCCGAACAGGATGAGGTCGCTCAGCTCCCAGCCGCACTTGCCCAGCAGCGTCTCCCGAATAAGCCTTTCCGTGACCAAGTTGGCGGCTTTGCTGAAGCCCGGGTCCGGAGAGAGGTCGTCCGTGTCCGGGTCAAAAGTCAAGTCGTCGCCCCAGTGAAAGTGCCCTGCTGAAGAGGAGGAGGAAGATGGTGGGGGCGCGTCGTCAGGGAGCATGGACGGGGGCAGCGGAGAGGGTCCGCGGACGGAGATTGAGAGGACGCCGGGGAGCGACATTGCGCGGGCAAAGGAGGCGAAGGGGGCCTCGGAATCGCCCAGGCCGTGGAAGAGGATGAGGATGGCGGTTGTGGATTCTGGCGGGTTTGGGAAGGCGAGAGTCAGGGGTAGGACTTGTTGAATTAGGGTGAAATCTTCTGGGCTTGGGATTCGGGGAGGCATGGTGGGTATCCAGATGGTTTTGGCCGCCTATTTTCTCTGCCTCTTTTTTTTTTCTTCTCTTCTCGAGAGCCTCGAAACTATTGTGACAATACTCTTCGAGCCTTTGTAAGTTTGTGCTCGTTCTTTCTGCAGTACTTGGTTTTGTTGGAGAGCGGGATGGGTTTCTGTAAGACGCTCACGGAGTTTAGTCAATGCCACAATGTGAAGTTATCTCCAAGTGGGGAATGACTACAATAGTGCGAGCCGTGCTCTTGTCCCCACTTTTCTCTGACGGAAATGTCAAGCTTCAAACACCATGTGAGATAGATTGCTCCCTCAATCACCGCAGGGCTGATCATAGCCCACCGTACGTTTTAGTCCCACGAGCATGCAATATGGGTATTATAAGCCTACAATCTACCACGAGGTCAATCTGCGGGGAATCGGGCTTCACAAGTCTTCACTGCCACATGGCTATCAACTTTACATCATGGTTTTGATTCCGGCAAATGAGGCCGAGACCGAGGCTTTGAAGGGCGAGAGCAGATTTGCCTAAGCGTCCCTCTCACGTAAGAGGGTAGCCTGGCTCTCTCAACAATCTCATCTTTGCCCTAGGTTCAGCCTGTCAAAAACCTCAGTAAAACTCGTCTCAAATTTGACTTTCTTACGTAGCTCTCTTCACTCGCGCGCTTCTCTCTCTCTCTCTCTCTTTCTCTTTGACTGGCGGTTCGCCTCTGACTCGAGTCAACCCAACCGCATCGTCGCATCATGAGACGGCAGCCAAGGCCTGCTCGAAGAGGACAGCATGAGGCTCAGTCCCGGCCGCGCCAGGGACGTCCCCTGAAGTCAAACGGCGTCTTTACCAACTAGCTGGGACCCGCGACGACAGCATCTCTATGCTTGCCTCTACCTCAGCAGCAACATACTTTTGACTCGTAGGTGTTGCTATATTAATACACACAGATTTCAGAAATGATCTCACCATGAAACCACACTCGCGCACTCGCCGCGCCCTAAAGGTTATTTGCCCGCCTCTACCATCTCGGAATCGGGAGATCGGCAGCGAAAGAGAGGTGACATGGAGATCAACGGCTCCGTACGGCGGCGCCGAAAGTTCGTCCTGTCAATGCTTTCTTCACCATGGATCCGTCGAGTCGAAGATGCAATGTGCTATAGTCACGACTTGGCCGTGGACCCTATAAGATCGGCCAAGATTTCCGTCCTGGGCGCTACGTTTCTTGTCTTTCCCGTCTCATCTTCAGTCTTAGTCTCTATTCTATCCATTCACTTCTCCCCCAAGCAGCTGTGCTGTCGTTCCAATTCTCCAGCTCAGAAACAACCAATTTCTAATCATATCCTTACTTTCTTTCTCTTATTTTCCCAAGGAACTATACACCAAAGCTCAAGATGAAGTTCTCCGTCATCCTCGCCACCCTCGTCGCCGTCGCCTCGGCCGCCCCCGCCCAGGACAGCGCCGGCAAGCTCTCGAAGCGCGCCGTCTTCACGGCCAAGACCTTTGACGAGATCTCCATCAGCGGCGGCACCGCGGGCACCGCGAAGGAGGACGCCCTGCAGAAGCTGAGCGGCCTGCCCACCGACCTGTCCAAGGTCGACCAGGCCGACCTCACCTTCCTCAACTCCGTCAACAAGATCTGCAACCAGGCCGAGAATGGCGCCTTCAACGTCAAGATCGCCGCCACGACCCCGGGTGAAGATGCCCTCACTCTCCAGGTTAGTCCATCCTTCCTTCAAAGACAAAATTCGGGATACTTTCTAGTAACCCTGTCGACTGACGTTTCCCTCTCCCAATCCAGCGCGGCAAGATCCAGAACAAAGTCCTCAAGCTCACGGCCACGGTGATGAGTCTGCAGGCCCAGCAGGCGCAGGGCAAAAACGTGACGGCCAAGCTCGAGGAGGAGACCAAGAAGCTCAACAAAAACATCGCCGACGACCAGGCCAACAAGGGCAAGCCAGCCACGGCGCTCAAGTTCAACGCTTCCACGGACAACCCGACGGCCTCCAACGTGGCCAAGGACGACGCGCTGGCGAAGAAGGCCACTGATGTCGTTGAAGCCTCGATTCAGGCTGTTGGTGGCAACAATGTTACTGCGAAAACGGGCAAGAAGCCTGCCAAGCCCGCGGACAAGGGCAAGAAGCCTGCTAAGCCCGCGAACAAGGAGGTCGTTGCGAAGGCCGCTGCTGCTGCTGCTGAGGATGAGGATGAGGAGTAGATGAAGGAAACGGCATGATCTGAAGCGGTGGCGGAAGGCTTGATGGCTTGGTGCTATATATTTCCTACTTAAAATGGGTACCGGAAGTTATTAATGGAGCGTTCTGTTCCCTAACGACCTGTTAAATTGTGTCCAGATCATGGTAAATAATCTTATTCGAACGCCTCACTCGGTTTGCATTAGCGTAAAGGTTTTCGGGAAAGGGCGTACTAAAACATCAAGAAATTTGTGTGATCATGAGTAGATCGAGGAAAACGGGCCCTCTCAAGTCAAACTGGCTGTGATTGTGAGCGGCAAAGAAACCCATTATATCCGAGTTTACTTACCAACATAAACCATCTCTCTGGGAACTGTATCAGCCGCAAATTCCTGAGTGGAGAGCCAGAGAGCCGACTTGATTCCTTCAACTAACAGCCAAGACCAAAGGAAACAACCTAAGGAATTGTTCCTCCAAGAACAAAGATCACCGGCAAACAGTGAGATCAGACGGAGATCATATCGACCGAGCCGCGATGATCGCCAGAAGCACGATCATCCCCCAGTTGCGTTGCACCGGAAGATCTCCACGCTGACAGCAGAAACACTCGGCACATCTTTCCCGGGGGAAAGAGTCTGGAATGTTCCAAAGAGTAGTAGTCACGGGACAACGGCTGTCTCTCTGCCTGCTTCATGACGCTTCAAGCTTGGCGCTCAGACGCAATCAGACACCAAGCTGTCACTGTCACGGGTTTCCGATGCTGCCGAGACCTCAACCCGATCATCCTCAACCTCTCACCTCCTATGCACAGCACACATAAACCCTGCTACGTCTGAGTACACTACATTATCTTCTCAGCTGTCCTCTTCAAGACTTGACTCACCCCAAAATCCAAAAGAAGCCTAGCCCAGAGTTTCGGGCTCGCTCCGAATCATCTGTGATGGATGCGGACAACGATACCCCCTGTCCCCCGTTTCATCTCTCCAGAGTCCAGACGAATTCCCACCGACATCGTCGCATCGCGACTTCAACGGGACGACACTAAACCCAAAAGACGCCGTTGCATTCCTGCCGCGGAGCCTCCCCCTACCCATGTTCGTCTCATCCGGCTCCCCCTCCCCCTTTAGCCTTTCTGTCTTTCTCACTTTCGGGAATGGTGACGGCGCTGACTTTTGAAGTACACGACGGGAAACCTCAGACGGTAATGCTTCAGATTGTGAAGGGGGTGGGGAACACCACCAACCCCCGCGGCTTTAATCTCAGCTCCTCAGCCGACGGGTTCGACTGAAAGTCTTCCCGATGGCTTATATATAACCTTACACTCTCTACCTCCAAGGTTGTCTCATCACTGTCCATAATCAAACAGCTCAATCTCATCTGCTTCTCTCTCGCCGGTCGGACATTCTTTTCTGTCGTAACTGTCGTTTTAACTTCAGCTTCTCAAGCCGGATCACAGTTCTCTTTCCCACGATCGCGGAAAAAAAAATAACCCAGACATCCAAGTCAGTAACCATGAAGTTCTCCGTTCAGACCGTCACTCTGGCTCTCGCGACCGCCAGCGTCAGCGCCGCAGTCGTCGAGGATCCCGCCACGGCCGCTGTTCGCCGCGATACTCTCCTCCTGGAGCGCCAGGCCGCCAACGACAACCGCCCCGTCCCCCACGGCGACTGCTGCGTTGCCAACATCAACTTGAAGCAGGACATCTGCTACGTCAACGGCCAGACCGGCCGCTGCGTACCCGATGACATTAATAACTGTTGGTCTCCTTCCCCCACCCCCTCCCTTTCAACAGGCCATCCGTCCGGCTTGATGCTAATGTTTGTGGCACAGGCGGCGCCCAGTTGACATGTATCGAGAATAGCAGGTTGACCTGTGATCCTAACACCCTCGAGCGCGGCCGTCCTTTTTGCCGTCGTACCCCTGGCTCGTAAATTACGAGGGGCGTGAAGGACAATCAACGGGACGTGGTGTTTTCCCTGTTTTCATCACGTTTGTAAAAGATACCACAATAATGAAAGAAGACTTCTCGCTGCAGAAACTCTCATGAATGTATTCCGGGCTCTCATTGAACCCCCTTCGCCTTCGACGCAGCTGCTTTCTGGTATATCGGGCCACAAAATGACCACTCAAAACGGTCTCGTTCTCATAGCTCTATCTAATGTAAGCACCATCACCCCATTACAATCGTCGAGACACGCTCTCTTCATCTTCTATCAGGCCCCGTGGCGCCAGGCTCCGACCCCTCACCATGGACGGGCCCTTCTTCATGTCAATCCACTTGCCCTCAGCGTTCCAAATTCCGGCTTTGGTGAAGTCGTAGCTTTCGCTGCCCTCCATGTATCCGAAACGGAAATACTCATTCAGTCCAAGACTGCTATTGCGAATCCACAGGAAGCTGTTCTGGGCGGGGGTGTCGTCAAAGTAGGTGCGAAAACGCTCAACGTCGTTGACGAGAACACTGATACCATCGTAGAGCGCTCCGGAAGGAATGCTCCAGGTGAAGTTGATGCTCCAAAGAGATTGGCCTAGATCGATGATGGGTGGAAGAATGTCAGGTAACGCTGAGCCATGCTGAGCGTCTCCTTGCAAAGCAGCTGGTGTCTGTAATACAGCGTCGAAACCCCATCGCGCGATACCATTGATGAAAAGGCCAATCAAGAGGCCTTGGTATAAAAGAGACGGACGAGTCTGCATACTTGTGCCGGGAAGTAGAAGCAAGGCTAGGATGTAGTGATGGATGCGCAGGCTCAAGTCTGGAAGGACAAGGCATACGATGATTCCACCAATGAAAAGCAGGTATAGCTTTAGATGCTTGACGAGTCGGCCTTCTTGTCTTAAATACCAGATCTGCTTAACGATGATAAAGAAGAGAACAATGATGATCATGGCCAAAGCGGCTTTCGCGCCTGGCTGCTGTTGCAGATCGTGAGCGTTCAGTCTCTGGATTGGAATCCAAGTGAACGTATAGTTTGTGAGGGCACCGACCCAGCATCCGCCAAGCCACAGTATGGTCTTCTCAATCTGGGCGGTGAGGCCTTGGAGAGTGCGCCGAACACCCATCTTGTCGAACATGACCCAGGCGCAAAACATCGCAGGGAGAAACTTGCCAGCGATGTTGGATACGAGGTCAGCTACGGAATAGTGGTTCGGTGGATCGGAGGCCAGTCCAACATGCCAGAAGATGCCGGTAAAGATTGTGAAGAAAAATAGCGCTGGCGAGGCAGTGAATAAGGAAAGTACTGTTGTGAAAACGACTGATACTGCCAACAGGTTCCAACGCAAGTCTCGGGCTCTGCATTGAATATTCGGTTCGAACGTGAACGATAGTGGGAAGTAAGAGTCGAAACTGATGCTCTCGATGTCGTTATGCTCGGAGCTCACGTAGTTTTGTTGTTTTCCAATCAGGCGAACGACGCCGCAGCCACCATTCTCGTTGCTGATCACACCTGCATGAATTGCAGCACTGCAAAGAAAAGAATCCCCACGGTAGATGGGCTCGCTGGTCTCGTTGGAAGGACCACCGATAACGAGCGACTGGTATACAATCTCCTGGTCACCAACCGCACGGGGGTTCAGGATCATGTAGCCTGCGCAATTGGCTGAACATCTGAAGGGAAATCCGCTCCCGTTGAAGGGTCGGCAATCAGCGCCATTGAGACCGCACTTGTTCCCTCTACCCCAGTAGGTCGCACCGCATCCAATCTGCTGTGGCGCTCCCCAGCCCTCGACCTCAGTAGCAAAGGTTTCACTCCTCTTGACTAAAGCGAACGTGATGATCCAGAGGACCACGTAAAGGATGACAACGCCAACGCGATGCTTGGCGTTACGCAGGTACTTGTCAACCAGGACAAGAGGGGACTCCTGGATTCGAGGCAGAATCGGCTTGATCTTGTAGGCCCGGGGGTTCGGCGGGCCCTCGGACCACTTGACAGTGGCCTTGAAGGTGCGGCGAACCGGATATGGCACCCACTTCCAACGCTTCCATACCCCTTCGTCCTGCATGAATCTGGGAGTAGATGCCCCAGAATTGTCTTCAACTTCGAGTTCGCGACGCGCGGCGGTGTCCTCGAGGGGTGCATCAGGATGCTCGGTCGAGTTCGTCCGGTTCGCAGGCTCGTCGGCCTGTTGTCGCTCCATGCTGCTCAAGAGCGGCTCGTTCTCAGAGTGCCGTCCGTCAACCATTGTGAGAATTCGGGAACGCGGGGAAGGCGAGATGATATGTAGTCGTAATGAGTCCGGACTGGACGGGGGTGCGAAGGAGCTAACAGGCTAGAAATCCGAGGACGGCTACGCCATGACGATCAGTCAGTGAGAAAAAGGCTCGGCATTACCATTGCGATCGGAGGAGAAGGGGGGAGGCCATACCAGCGTGCCAAGTGCCAACAGCAGAGGGTAGTATCAATGCGATGCAAAGCGATGCAAACAAGTGACGAATTCTCTTGAGCGTGAAACATTGGTTTCGCTGGCCTCACGTCCAGCTAACGACGTCGGACGCATTGGCAGCAAACCATCAGACGAAAGAAGGGCACCCTCAACCCGTCACTCGTGAAGGTGTGGCTAAAAGGTGAGGAACAGCTGGGACCGCAAGCCAGGTTATCCTGATTTCCTGAAGCAGTCGATCCCGCGCTGCCGAAGCACCTCTGTTCCCTGTCTGGGCTGGCAGGTGGAGAATCGGTTGGCCCTTGCGTCGTGGGTGGCGATACGGATAGCACCCCTCATGCGGGCTCCCATCCGGGCCTTACCTGATTGGCTGCTTTTAAAACGGTCAGAGCTTATCGGCTCCGACAGCCGTCCCGAGTCCCGACAGAAGTGATCGGTCTGCACGGGCCAGTTTCTCTCAGCCATACTCGTGACGTTTGACGTCACTTCAGCTCTTCAGCCACACCCCGGCCCGATGTACTTTCCGGTAATACGCAACCGGGGCACCTCAACAATCAGCGAGTCATTTCGCATGAAAGCTAGATTTTGTGCTTGACGTTTGTCTTACTAAATCTCCAATTGCAACTCACCTTAAAAATATCCATGCTCAAAAGCCCCCAAAAGATCGCGCTGGCCCGCACGCTTTAACTTTTCCCGTCACCGACATTGCCTCTGCGTCTTTGACATGTGCTTCAGCCTCCAACCCAGAACCCCGGAACATATCTTTTACCGCTTTACTAGAGACAAACCGGCCAGTCGATGCATCCTACGCCGCCTAGTTGCTTAGGGGTACGCGTCGGAGCAGCCCAGAGCCAACTTAACCCGTTTAGTTAGATGCGCCTGGGCTCTTCCCCGTAACTGATAGCTACCCTGCCGCTGCCGCCGCCGCTCTCTGGGAACTGGGTTGGACACGGTATCGTCGCCGACTCCCCGGGTCTTCTTTCGCCTTCCATCCGCATTGCCCCAGTTAACCCAACCGGCCATGTTGACACGCTTAGCTTCTCATTGGCCGCTTACCCTTCTGGAGGTGGGTGTTATGGGCCAGACTCGCCTCCCCAGACCGATAATGAGCGTTTCGTGACGACTATCGCATTTGCATGTGCTGCTCTGGTTGGTCCCTGAGTTGTTGAGGGACTTCTTAGCGGTACGGGGACTTGCGAGAGCCAAGCCATGTTCCTCTTCAGCTTGCCGTTTCTTTTGTTGACCCGGCATCTTCCTTCAATACAAGGTACTTGCCTGATTGCCATCCTCAAGGTAACTCGAGTTGCAAAAAGCTCTGATAACTTTCATGGTTGTGTGACCGATTGCCTTACCCAACTCCGAAGGCTGCCTCACTTTCCTGCATTTCGTTAAATGTCCTAGAGCTTATCTTCACTTCAAACCCATCCTGCCTCACGAACCATTTCTGGTTTTACCTTCCTCAACTTCTCTAGCCGTTGTTCTTCGTGACACATATCTACGGAGTGAACACGTCTTTCCTGTCCTACCTTACTGGCACCTACATTGCCAGTTTATAATGACCATCCTCGACATCAACAAGGACCTCGCTGCGCTCTTTGAGCAGCAGGCAAAAGCCACCCCAGATGCTGTGGCTCTTGAGGATGAGACTCGCACTCTCACCTACGCTGAGTTAGACCAAGAGACGCAAACTCTTGCTGACCGTCTGCGACGTCAGTATGGCGTCGGCAAGGACCACCTTGTTGGCATTCTCATGAACCGGAGCGCTGACTATGTGGTGGCTTCCCTGGCCGCACTCCGTGCAGGTGGCGCCTTCTTGGTGCTGGAGCTTGCGTATCCCTCTGGGCTTCTGCGCGATGTCATTGAGGATGCGAAGCCGACAGTAGTAATCACCCAAAAAGCGCATGTCGGCCACATCAAAGCCGACGTGCCCATCATCGCCTACGACGATGCCGTGGCGCCGATGACCAATGGTCACGCCGGCTCGGAGCTTCCTCAGCTGCCCGCTAGCGATGATCTGGAACGCCTTGCCTTCGTGTCATATTCATCTGGCACGACAGGCCAGCCCAAGGGTATTGCCAACCCTCACAGAGCTGCGGTGCGCTCTTACGATCTGAGATTCCGTCTCAGCGACCTTCAGCCGGGTGACCGGGTTGCCTGCAATGTCTTCTTCGTTTGGGAGATGCTTCGCCCTCTTTTACGCGGGGCTACTGTCTTCGCCGTTCCAGATTGTGCTAGTTACGACCCCACGGCTCTTGTTAGCCTGCTTGAGTCGCGGCGCATCACAGACACACTCATGACGCCGACGTTGTTGGCAACAGTTCTGTCTCGTTACCCGCATCTGGGCAAACGTTGTACCGAGCTGCGATCTCTGTGGCTCAACGGCGAAGTTGTTACGACTGACCTCTGCCGCAGAGCCATGAAGGCTCTGCCCGACACCAAACTGCTCAACGTCTACAGCGCCAGTGAGACCCACGAGGTTGCTGCTGGCGATATCAGCACCTTTATCGACTTTGAGGCTCGTGTATGCCCTGTGGGCCCGCCAATGGACCCTGAGCACATCTACATCATGGATGAGGATGGCAACCGAGTTGGCAACAACGTCAGCGGTGAACTCTACGTTGGTGGCGATCTCCTAGCTCGAGGATACCTCAACCTGCCAGAGACAACAGTCAAGGCATTCCAACCGGACCCTTTCGACAAGAAGAAGGGGGCCCGTATGTATCGGACAGGAGATCTCGCTCGCATCCTTCCCAATGGTCTCTTGGAGATCACTGGCAGAGCGGGTGGCATGATCAAGACTCGTGGCTACACCGTTCAGCCTGGTGCTGTTGAGAATGCTGTTGTTAAGCACCTGGCAGTGCAAGATTGCGCGGTATCGTCTCACGGCGATGGCCTTGAGAGACAGCTGGTGGCCTACATTGTGCGCGACAACGAGGAGAAGAGAAGTCGTGCAGACGTCGTCATCGACGAGTCTGGGTACAGCCCAGGAGCTAGACGCGTCCTCTCTGAACACCTTGCTCTCTACATGATTCCCACCTTCTGGGTTGAACTTGAACAGCTACCTACCCACGGAGTTTCTGGTAAGGTCGACCTCAAGGCCCTTCCCCCGCCTCCAACGCCCAAGGTTGCGATCAACGGCGAGAAGGAGCAGAACACCAAGGTCAAGCTTGAGACCGTTAAGAAGCTTTGGGCTGCCTCCCTCAACATGCCTGCTGCCGCAATCACAGAAGAGCACGACTTCTTTGATATTGGCGGCCATTCCCTGGTGCTCGCAGATCTCGCCAACCGATTTACGAAAGAATTTGGATTCCCCGTGCCTCTGGCCCCTCTCGCCGGTGCCCCAACTTTGGAGGGTCACTTGAAGGCCATTCGGGATGCTCGAGATGGACACACGGCTGCAGTACAGGCTGATCTGCCTGCCGTTCTGCGGGCAGACAGCGTTCTCTCTGAGGACATCAAGTCCAACGGCACCCCTATGCGCAAGCTTAACGATGCCGACACCGTGCTCTTGACTGGTGCAACTGGGTACCTTGGCGCTTTCCTACTCAAGCAGCTCATTGAGACTACCGCTGCGCATATTATCTGCCTGGTCCGTTTCACAGACCCGACAGAGGAGTCTGCGCCTGCAGGCATGGCCAGAATCCGAAAGAACCTTATTGATCTTGGTATCTGGGATGACTCTATGCTTGACAGAATGGAGGTTCTGCCTGGAAACTTGTCTCGAGGACACCTTGGTCTCTCCCCCGACGTCTACGACGATATTATATCCCGGATTGAGGTCATAATTCACGCTGCCGCAACTGTCAACCTGGTCTACCCCTATGCTGCGTTGAGAAGCCCCAACGTTGGTGGTACTAGGGAGATCCTGCGCCTGGCGTCCAAAAGTGGCGCGACACTGCACCATGTGTCGACCAACGGCGTCCTGACTCCATCTATTGCGGGCTGGGGCGAGACCGCCATGGTCGATATTGATGATGTCCCTGAGAAACTCATCGACGGATATGGACAAACGAAGTGGGTTGCTGAGAGATTGGTCTACGAAGCTGCTCGTCGCGGTATGCCTTGTAAGATCTATCGCCCGGGAACAATCAGTGGTCACAGCAAGACAGGCTCTACCAATGCCTGGGATCTTCTGAACGCCTTGATTGTTGAATCTGTGGAACTCAAGATCGCTCCAGGTATCGACAACTGGTTCGCAGAGATGACACCTGTTGACTTCGTGAGTGCGGCTATCACCACTCTTGCGAACCACCACGATCCCAGCCAGTTGGTGTACCACCTCGGTGATCCCAATCCAGTCTCCGCCAGCTACATCTTCGATGCCCTCAACGAGCTCGGGTACTCTACGACAAAGATTCCTTGGGATGACTGGGTTGAGCTCTGGACCAAGAAGAGAGGTTTCGGTACAGCTGGTGATGTGCCATTTACTGTCGACATCCTTCGTGGCGGTATGCCTACTGCCGAGACCCTGCAGGCCGTCACAGTTCTCAAGGACGAGGCTACTGCGCCTGTCCTCGCCAAGTACAGCCTGGATCGCCCCAAGATCGATAGCCACCTGTTGGAAACCTACACACGACACTTCTTTGCCCGAGGATGGCTTTCAAAACCTCCACGTCGCGCCAACGTCAACGGCGTCACGTCTCGCGTCAACAAGGGTCGTCTCGCTGGCAAGGTCGCGGTAGTCACTGGTGCTTCTTCTGGCATTGGAGCTGCTGTCGCGGCTGGTCTGGCCAAGGAGGGGGCTCACGTCGCCATTGCAGCGAGACGCACAGAAGCCCTCGAAGGCGTCAAGGCCAGGCTCACTGGCACCGGAGGCAAGGTCCTCATCCACAAGACGGATGTCACGAAGAAGGAAGACGTCGTGTCGCTTATGCAGACAGCTACCGAGAAGCTGGGTCCAGTCGATATCCTCGTCAGTTGCGCCGGTGTCATGTACTTCACCATGATGGCCAACAACCATACGGAGGAGTGGGAACGCACGGTCGACGTCAACTGCAAGGGTCTCCTTCACTGTCTATCTTCCACTGTCCCCGGCATGCTTGCCCGCGGAAAGGGCCACATCGTTGCCATCTCGTCCGATGCTGGGCGCAAGGTTTTCCCGGGTCTCGGCGTCTATTCTGCCAGCAAGTTCTTCGTCGAGGCCACCTTGCAGGCTCTTCGTCTCGAGACTGCTGGAACTGGTCTCCGGGTAACGTCGATTCAGCCCGGAAACGTTGCTACCGACCTTCTGGGCATGTCAACGGATGCCGAGGCTCTTAAGAAGTATGGCGAGCCTTCAGGAGCCAGGGTTCTCGATCCAGAGGACGTGGCGTCGTCCATTGTTTACGCTGTTTGTCAGTCGGAGCATGTCGCTGTCAATGAGGTCCTCATTGAACCTCGGGACGAGCCAATTTAAACTCCCTAGCCAGAGCAGTGGATCATGATGTTGTTTTTCTTACATGATGTGGTCGCCTCCAATGGGAGCCAGCCAGCTAGCTAGTGATGGGAATCGAAGAGTACGAATCGTAACATTTGATGCCGTTCATGCAAGAATATGCCAGCCAGTGGTATTACGTCGATGTCTTGGGAGTCCTCGAGTCCAAGCATCTGATTCGAGTAAACATCCATGGATACTGTAGATCAGCGCAACTATCTAAAAGAATCGTGATTGGCCAGTTGAGCTGTCGCACGGCTCCCGTTACCCCTGCAGAAGCTTGAAGACCGCAGCGGATCCCGCCCCAAGCTTCCCCAACTGGACCCCTATGTAGTATAGAAGCGCAGCGGCTCTAGCCACAGCTCTTGATCCCCATCCTGGACGGCAACTGTGGCTTTGACGTTACAGTACTACACTTGTGGCTAACGTCTCTGTTTTCTGACGTTCGCGCTAACATCACCAACGTTCGATTTAGCGAAACCACGGGTTCTGGCGAGAATTTCATGAGATTCGACTGCAGAGGTGTAAATTCACCAGTACGCACATTAAAGAAAACGCCTTGGGGACTCTGCGGGCGGTATCCGAGGTCTACTGGACCAGGTGCTATTCAGCGTCCAAGGCTGACTCACAGGCTCGAGAGAGTCGGGACCATGCAAAGATGACCGATGCAGCCACGACGAATGGGGCGAGTAAACAGGACGGAATGATATTCGAGATCCTCAAAAAGTCCGCTGAGGGTGCAGCGGCGGCCCGTCTTGGCAGATTGGCTCTGCCTCAGAGAAGACCCGTGGAGACGCCGAATTTCATCGCTACAGCTTCGCGCGGTGTAATTCCTCACGTTACACCCGACAATCTTGCAAAGCACACATCCTTCGGTGCGGCTTACATGGCGCTAGAAGATTGTGATTATCTCTGGTCTCTTTCCTGGCATGCGCCGCGAAGCTAACTGTTCGAACAGTTATTGAGAAGAAGAAACCCGCGGCACTATCAATACCGTCTCCAGACAATAAGAGGCCGCTTCAAAACTTTACCTGTCTCCCAGAGAGCATCGCCACGGTCCTCGCAGCAAGACGGAACCCGGCAATCAAGACTCCCGTCGGAAACGGCGCCAAGTCGATCGCCATCTTCACCTCGACGGGTTTCCGCAACATCACTATTGATGAGTACTATTCCGCAGTCGAGACGCTGAGGCCCGACATTGCCATCGGGCCCGCCGACCTCTTCCACACGAGCTCCATGCCGCCATCTAAGAAACTCGTGCGCATGGCCGAGCGGACCGAGGAGTGGACCGACGTCTTCCTGAACCCTAAACGGCAGGAGACGCTCAAAGAGGCCGGGATCTCTGTCTTTGCTCCTGTCCTGGCTGTGCCTTTTCAAACTCAGTTGGAGCACCTCAGCCATCTCGCGGACGATCTCGTCGAATCGCTTTCCGGATTGGCGATCTACAACGTCGACCTGCTGCCCGATATTGAGCAGAATTACAAACCTCTGATACCTCTGCCTCGATTATCTTTGCACATCCCCGAGACACCACAGGCAATTCTCCGTCAAATATCCCTCGGGGTCGATATTTGCACCATCCCCTTTCTCAATGCCGTATCCGACGCCGGTGTGGCCATGACATTCACATTCCCTCCGAAAGGTAACGCCGTTCAGCCACTAGGTGTAGACATGTGGCTACCCGAGCACGAGATAGCTCTCAAGCCCCTGGCAGAAGGCTGCCAATGCTACGCCTGCACAACGCATCACAGAGCCTTCGTACACCATCTCCTAAACGCGAAAGAAATGCTCGGCTGGACGTTGCTACAGATCCACAATCAACAGGTTATGACGGAATTCTTTGCTGGCATTCGGGCTTCGTTTCAAACGGGCGCCGAAAACTTTGAGAAGGTGTCAGAGAACTTCGTGGCGGCTTACGAGGCGGAGCTCCCGCAAGGTACGGGCACAAGACCTAGGGCGAGGGGATACCATTTCAAAGGCGAGGCGAATCCTAGCAAGATCAACCCGTCCACGTGGCAGAACTTCAGCGATGCCGGATCCGATGCTGGCGGTGGCGCGGCTGTACTCGAGGCCAATAAAGCAGGGAAGGGGTTCGAGACGCCGCTTGTGCCGGGGGAGGGCTCGTCGGAACTACAGGAGAAGGGATTTGCTGATGTTGCCGACCAGAAGTCAAGGTCCTAGCATACGCCAGCAAATAACTGGTGCTCTTGCACACGGAGACCCTTCATACAATCAACAGATAAGCCTCAGCATTACTCTTCCCAATCTGAAGGCTAGAGTCGAAGACTCTACTTGGAAAAAGCTCAACGGCCATGTATCATTCGGTGTCTACGGTGTTGTTCTCTCCCCATGAACATCCCCTTAGTTCTGTCGACACTTCATGCGCCATGTCATCCACATTGCGGAAACAAGAGATATGGCCACTCAATCATCGTACATTCTCTCAGAGTATCACCACGATACCAAAGTATTCCATGAATCGTAATTAGACGGCATTGCCGATGTCAGTCGAAGGACGCTTCTCGCAAAGTCGTACACGCCTCGCAAGAACACATCCTCCTGAGCAAGGCCCGGCCCTGGCTAGCCATTATTCCCGCCGAACTCCATCTCTCACTCTCTGCGAAGGACAGAGAAAGACTCATTCAAATGCCATCGGTCCTCGATGAAGTCGAGCCATTCAGAGGGAGAGAGAGGAAAGTAGACGATGTTGGCGATCATGGCGGCCCAGCTGGGGGCTTTTGGTTGAAAGTTTGGTGTTCCCCATCGATTGCCGTGTTGGGGCGAGCCCCCGGGGCTGTCGGGGTCGAATTCTAGGATGGATCTGGTGTCGGTGCCGCCTCCAGCGTTCTCGGCATCTCTCCTGTTGTTTTGTTTTTCTATTGCGGTGTGGTGACTGAAGCTGTGGAGATCGGCGATGTCAACAAAGCCATCATGGTCGGTAGCTCGAGTGCCGCCTCCTTCGTCGTCTACCTACGATGCTGACGTTTGCGCCATTCCTGATGCCACTTCTTTTGAAAGTGAGAAAACTTCATCCCTGATGGGAGATGGTTTATTGCGGGGAGTCATGACGGCGGACAGTTGGATGGCCAGACTTGTCTCCGGATTGGTTTTTAGGTGCAGTAATTATAATCGGGCCAGTGTATTGATCTGCTGTTTGATCCTTGAATGTTTCCGTTTTCTGTTACGTCTGTGGCTCCGCAGTGGAAAATGCCTTTTGATAGTTCAAAGTTGCCTCGAGAGAAAACCCTTCGAAAGGAAGGGTTGATCTTTTGTCTGGTCACAAACGATCCCGCCATATCTCCGAATGACAAGAAGCAAAATGCTTCATGGGTGGAAAAATAGTTTCAGAATACCTTGATTGTCCGAAGCGACGCAGAGTTTCGCAAGTTACCGTGGTTTACACGCAGCGTTGTCATCACCCACCAGAATGAGGTTGAATTTCAGTGGCCTCACAGAGTAATCTCAGATCATCATGCAGCTTTCGTCTCAGAACCGCCAAATGCATAAAGAGCTCGTCCCGTTGATTGCAGCTACACAGGACGGCAACAACGGACGACGGACTATGGGACGATCGTAGATATAGGAGCAGTGCCGTTAAAAGAGATGATATCATGAATGGCAAAGTCGATACTATCACCCGTATTCCCCCTGTGTCGTTAGCCAAAACGTCTCTGGCAATCAAATGAACTTCTTCATGCAACGGGACGGGAACCACATCTCGCTTATGCGTGTGCCTAGATGCTTCCGACCGATGGACGCCACCATAGTCAGTTATGGCCGGATCATGGCCCAACTTCGTTCGTGTAAGCGCCGGACTTTGGATCCCTCGAGGAATTTGGGGTCCGGCAGCATATATTGCTGCAGTCTCGCCGCAAGCCTGCAGATCAAGCCTTCCATCGGCCAAGGCGAGGGTTAGAGCTCATCTAGAATAGGAATAGAAAGGCCACCCACATTACGATTCTTGAACTGATCTCAGCGTCTCAGATCAACGTAGTACTATTTGAAAACCAAGAGTATCTCGTAGCATAGATTTTTTATCATGTCTGCCGCCGATGCGTCGACTCCGCCGCCGACTGGCCAGCCAGACGTCAGAAACGTAGACGAGGCTCAGATTGCCGTGTTGAAAGGGGATGAAATCAAACATCTTGCGCAAATTTGCATGAACATTGCCACAATTGAACTGCCGATGAATTCACAGGTGACGGACGATTCGTCTTCTGAGCGTGGATCTGTAAGCACGATGAACATACTGAGTCCTGAGTATGGGCGCCCATAACGCCATGTAGAGCATGGCTTCATCCAAGGAGAGTCAAGCTAGCTCCATCTTCAATATGCGACACGAGAACGGCAGGACGAATAATAAGTGCAAGGATGGCAGTTGGTGGTTCTCCGCTCAAACGACATGATGTGAAGATCTGATCAGTCTCAGAATACAATTACCCAAACGATAAGAGGGAGAGCGAGAGACTTGGTACGAACACCATTTTCTTCACACCTATAACATGAGAGAAACGAACAGGCTTTACAGAGATTTAATCACCCAGAACAGACCTACGACACGTTTATTCCTTGTCTTTTTTTAACGGCAAACTCTGGTCAAACGCGTTCTCGATGTTGGCACAGGAACAGGTCTCTGGGCCATTGACTTCGGCGACCGGTACCCCGATGCAGAGGTATGTTCAGAGATCTTGTCTTGTGTGAGAATCCCAAGCCTTAATAGTTGATTTTGCATTCAGGTTATTGGGATTGACCTTTCCCCGCCACAAGCAGAGTTGATAACCTGTCTCCATCCATTGTCTGAAGAGGGCTGACATCTTGCAGCACTCCCCCGAACGTGGTGTTCAAAGTTGACGATATCGATGAGCCATGGACGTACAGCCGGCCGTTCGATTACATCCACAGCCGCATGATGACTTCGAGCGTTGCCAGGTGAAGACTTACATACAGAAGTGCTTTGAGTATGTTGGTTTTGCTGGTTCAGATGTTCTCTAAGTCCAACGGCGAATTGACGCCTGGAGGATATCTTGAGCTGCAAGAGACTGATCTTTATCCGGAAGGCGACGACGGCACACTGCAGCCGGATGCTGCAATGATCAAAAGCACGAAGTTCTTAGGAGAAGCTTGCGAGATTTTCAGTCGACCTTTCCAGGATATTCCGGCGCTCCTAGATATCATGAAGGACATCGGAATTATTGACGTGCCAATCGTCAAGGAGAAATGGCCGACCAATACCTAGCCTAAGGCAGCGCGCTATAAAACGCTCGGGTCGTGGGCAAACGTCAGTAGTATGGAAGGTATCGAGGCCTGGACGATGGCTCCGTTCACCAGCGTGCTTGGGTGGAAGGAGGAAGTTCACGTCTTCCTCATTGATGTGCGCAAGGAGCTGATGGACAAGGACATCCACGCCTACTGGCCCATGTAAGTGATTGCCGCTGACGAATCTATGTCGAAAGACCAACGTCCCTCATAACTTTGACAAGTTGTAGCTATGCCATCTATGGACGAAAGCCAGAGTGAAGGAACCCATTCGAAGGCGAGTGCAGCACGATCGGGTGTTTTCGTTTTGCTTTCTTCGAATAGCGTTCATATTATAAGCACCCCAACATTCTTTTTTCAATACAGATCTGCTTCGACATACCGTTTGTTGCATCCGCATAATTTCCTCCGATCCTGCCCAGTTTGCCCTTTAGATATCCTCCAAAGGCAAAAACAGTCAACGACACGCCGTGGTAGCGGACATGTGAAAAGCGATATCCAGAAAGTACCCAGATTTTGGATGGTATCTTCTCGCTGTTGGCTGAATAGCTGGACGCCCGTCTTGGAGGCGACAGACACTTGCTGAGGCCGCACCCTACTCATGCGTGATGGCGCCAAAGCTGAGTGAAATCACATCATAAATGTGAGGCAGAGAGCGAGAATGAAAGGGAAACAGAAGACCATGACAGACTTATGACCCTCGCAGTGCGCCAAGCCTCCGTCAACTCAGTCAACATCACGAGTGAATGGCCGCGCAAAGTAGACTGATCACAAAGTAAAACCCCTAAAATTGCGTCGAGCGACGTTGGCATATGTACACTCATCCCAACCTGTCCACGATCATTGCCTCTCGACAGCCTTGGGCTCCCAGCTGTAAATTTTCGGCTTCGTTCTACAGCAGATGCGTTAGTATTGCCAGTCTTGTTCGTGCCAGAAACCCACAGATACTTACGTGCTGTATGTCTTGAAGGCTCCTCTGGTGGCAGTCAAGTTGGGCATCGGCTCCGGGCGCTCCCATTTGCGAACCTTGGTCTGGAGGAGGGCGTCCTCGGTGGGGGGCTTGTCGACCATGAAACCCTGCCACGCGTGCCAGCCAGGCTCGACCTGCGCCGAGTCGTAGTCGTGCTTCTTAAAGTCCACCCATCGCGTACGAACTGTTCGTCGTCTTTCGTCAGTCACCGTCCATCGACCTAATCCAAGACAACCGGGTTTCGGGGGGTTTCCGTACGGGGAAGTTCGTCGTTATTCTCGTAGAACTTGTTGCCGGCCTTATCCTCGCCGACGAAGCGACCGTACTTGGTATCACCGATGTACTATTTCTCGTGCGTTAAAGGGAAGGGTTCTCAATTGGCGATCAAGATTCGTAGAGGGGCAAAAGTACCAGGAGCTGGCGGAAGTATTGCTGCGCGTGAAGATTAGCGGCGGCGTCGGACAGCGGTTCGGGAGAGAGCGGTCATGCCTTGATGCCAATCTTGCGCAGATTGCTGATCGTTCTCGGGAGGGTCGACATCGTGGCGACTGGTCAGTTGACCTCGAGGAACTGTGCTGTCGGCGACGGTGATTGCAGGCTTGACGTTCAGGAAGGTTGAGCGATGCAGGTACGTCTGTGGAATCCCAGATTACATAACGTGGATTATGATTGGGCACGAGCTCCCTTGCTGTTCCCGGCAAAACCCGCCGCCAATGACGGAGCTTCATGCACGCAACCCTTGTTGGTAGAATCTCAGAGCTCGAGTTCCTTAGACGAACTTGCAGTTCAAAATCCTTCACAGGTACCAAAAGGAGGAGGGGATTTAAAGCGCGATGATTGTCCGTGGTGTATCGCGGTGCTCTTCGAAGCTCAAAGTCCCCTTTGCGCAAACGAATGTGATCCGCGCCCGACCACGATGCCGACGATTCGCGATGCCCGCCGCCGGTGCCCCGACGGCCTCAGGCTCCGGTAGTGTAGTTGGTATGCTGGCCCCGTTCGCGAACGAGCTTGACAAGATTGCGCCGTCCTTCAGCATAAACGGTTCTCAGATCCAAATCATCAGGACTCCCGCGGATTTCTATGAGACCTTGAAGGTGCGCGATGAAAAGCGGACCTAGAGCTCGTGAGACGAAGACTAATTCTGGGACAGGAGCGGATACGCAATGCGAAGAAAAGGATCTTCTTGTCGACCTTGTACATTGGGAAGACGGAAAAGGAGCTGGTGGGTACGCCTATCGGACAGTTGGGCTGGGCGAATGACTGATGAACTGCGCAGATTGCGACTTTGCATGAAGCGCTGCGTAACAACCCTGAGCTCAAGTTGAGCATTCTGACCGATGCGCTGCGAGGCACTCGAGAGGAGCCGAACCCGTCTTGCGCTTCACTGCTGGCGCCATTGGTGTCGGAATTCGGCTCAGAAAGAGTTGAGATCCGGATGTACCACACACCCAACTTGACCGGGGTGAGGAAGAAGTACATCCCGAAGCGCATCAATGAGGGGTGGGGGCTGCAGCACATGAAGCTTTATGGCATCGACGATGAAATCATACTCTCTGGGTAAGCGTTTTTGCGCCCTTTTCCTTGATGCAACTGATGAAAGTATAGCGCGAACCTTTCCAACGACTACTTCACGAATCGTCAGGATCGCTACCATCTTTTCTCATCCAAAGAGATCACCGATTATTTTTGGAACATCTACCAGGGCGTGGCGGGCTTCAGCTTCCTCGTCGAGTCCTCAAAGGAACCCGCGGGATTCGCCTTGACCTGGCCCAAGTCCAACCCCGCGCCCTCTCCCCTGGAAGAGCCGAAGCAGTTTATCACTACAACAACGCCTGCTCTCGATGCTCTAATCACACCCAAGCAACTCGCAGCTCAAGACGCAGGGAAGGACACGAAAGTGTACATGCTTGCTCAGTTATCGCAACTCATGAAGCCAGACACATCCACCGAGCTGCCTGCCATCACACACGTTCTATCCACCCTAGCCCGTCCCGAGTACGCCGGTTCCTCGTGGACCTTTACCGCGGGCTACTTCAACCCGGCCCCGTCATTGACGAAGCTCCTTCTTTCCACAGCATCCCAGAACAATGTGGTCATCACCGCTTCCCAGCAGGCGAATGGTTTCTACGGGTCTTCTGGTGTATCTGGACTGCTCCCCGGCGCCTACACCTTGCTCGCCCGCCGCTTCGTCCGCGCTGTTCACGAACGCAATCTTGACGACTCCATTGTCCTGAAAGAATGGCGCAGGGGCACCGTCGGCGAGCCAGAAGGCTGGACATACCACGCCAAGGGTTTGTGGATCACGCTGCCTGGAGAGGCAGATCCCTCGATCAGCGTGGTGGGGAGTTCCAATTACACCAAACGCAGTTACTCCCACGACCTCGAGGCCGGAGCAATGATCGTCACCCAGGACGCAGACCTCAAGAAGCGCCTCGGTGAGGAACAGAGGTGGCTTCAGGACCACGCCGAACGCGTGACCCGTGAAGACTTCTCCAAGCCTGAGCGCCGCGTCGGGCTCAACGTCAGGATAGCCATGTGGATCGCGCAGGCTGTCGGCGGTGCTTTGTAAACAACAGCTAGCTATACTTGTATTTGTATGGGCGCTACAGCGGTGTCGCTGCAGGATACTAATGATACCCGAAGTAATGGAATATCCGCATTGTTTTGAGGGTTCATCATCGGCAGTAGTTACGTTGAGTCGGCAAGAAAACAAGAAGTCCGACAGTTTAACTATTAAAAAAGGCTAAAAAGAAATCGATCACTTCAAGAGCAACAAAATGTTCCGAAACCGAGAATCGAACTCGGGGCTATGCCTAATCTTTCAAACTAATGAGAGGGCATCATGTTGGCCACTACACCATATCGGACATCATTAGTTACGTGGGACTCAAGCACAATCAAGACCGATGACACCCCTGGGCACCGCATTTCCAGAGGTTCGCGACCGCTAAATTACGATCTTTCAAAGCTCATTGCACTGCAAACTCTTGAGCAAAGCAGAGCAACTCGCTTTGAAACCAAATTTGCCGAAGATTATTTCAAGAGTATCCCTGAATTGTCCTCCTGGACAGCCAGCTTGCACCCTTCAGTGGACCGTTAGCGCTGTGACTCCAAAGTCACAGGGGACCCAGCCTGCCCGGCACATCGCCCGACGGGACCTGATCGAATCGGAAAAACCCGATTTCCAATTATTCCGCACCCCCCGGCAGCAGCCCGGGGACGCGGACCGCACACCATCACTCAACACCAATGCAGTTAATTGACGAACACCGACGCTCCACCAAACGATAGAACCAACTATACTCCGATCGGCGGAACCCGGCCCCCTTTCCAATTGCCGTCAACCGAACCTTTCCTCCTCGAAATCTCCATCCCGCAGATAAATTCGACAATGGTCGGCAGGCTCGTGTTCTGGAGCGGCTTCGGTTCGTAACAGCCACCTCCCACACCTCTGTACACATCCCGAAGCCATTGGGGGTCACTCCAATCCGTTTAGGGAACGCCAGTCACCAGAAACACCGGTCCTTGGACGAAGAGACTGCTGACGATGGAGAGTAGGCTTCGCTGTCCGCTTCTGGCAGATGGGCATCGAGATGCGCCCCTTCTTCAACAAGGAGTCCCTCTGGGCCTACCCCGTCTACATGCTCGGCGGCGGCAGCTTCGGATACTGGCTGCAGGGCGTCGACGACCGACAGACGGCCTTCCTGAACGAGCGCAAGTCGATCCTGCTCGAGAAGCGTGCGAAGGCGGCGGCGCGCAAGGAGGCTGAGCAATAGACGTGCTCTTTTCTCTTCGACAATAATGGGGACACAAGATTTCAAAAAGACGAAAAGAGAAAGAAGTTTTCGAATGAACCAATAGCTATCCTTCTGAAGAAGACGACTAAACGATCATCCGATGCGCCGAGGTACGGAGAAGGGTCACACACAGGATTGATAGGGGCCCTGACATCGACTTGCAAGGGTTCACAGCATTGCGCAACGCGATGAGCAGCGGTTGGGACGCGAGCGGGGAAACTCGTGGAGCGCGATATCCCTTTGTATATATTGCGTTGAAGAAGGCTGAAATGACGCCGTAAAGTTCGCCCACGTCTAGCTTGTGAAGGTACCAGTTTCACAATTAATGCGATGAGCCTTTGCAAAGCTAGCGTCTATGGTGCGTCTCTTTCTGAATTTGCGTGAATTTGGTATCTATTTTACGGGAAGAAACCAAGGACCTAAAGCGCCCAAAAATCCGTCTAGGTCTACAGAGCATGTAATTCTCAGTGCTCCTTAAAACTGGTCGTCTCTTCATACACCGTTTTCTTCACAACTCCTCTAGCTTTCGCAGAATCGCCGGCACAGATACCGGCGACGTGATGCCCAGCTCTGTGATAACAACAGAAATGTGGCGGTCCCGGGTCGTATCGAACAGCAACCGGAAGCTGTCTGCCGTCATCTGCTCCGGGTCGATCTCGTTGAACGTGAGCGAGTCCATGGCGACCCTCTCGGTGAAGTTGATGGTCTCCGACAACGCGACAACCCTGATCCCCTGATCCGCCGCCGCGATGGCAATATCGCTCGTGCCGGCGCGGGCGTACATGGCGCCGTTGCTGAACATGGCCTCGGCGCCAACCAACACGCGCGAGGTCTCGTGCAAGTGCGCGCGCATAGCGCTCAGGTCCGGACAGTACGAGACCTCGACGCCGCCGCCGGGCAAAGCGCGCAGGTTCTTGACCAGTTCCCGACCGGTACTCTCGAACGGGTCGTCGACGACGGTGACGGAGAACGTCTTGCCGTCGGCATGGGCCTGGCGCAGCGCGCGCTCGACGAGGGGGTGGTGGGCGTACGTCAGCACGACCTCGCCGTTGTCGATGCTGTCGGCGGCGGTCTTGACGATGACGAAGTCGGCGAGGGTGATGCGCTCACGGATGAAGTTGTCGACCGACTCGCACAAGAGCTTCTTGGCGTCGAAGTCGGGGAGGTCAATGTCGATCTTGCTGACCTGGAGCTTGAGCCAGCGCACGGCGTTGCCCATGGAGAAACACATGGGTCTGCATGCCGAGAGGTACTCGATCTGCGGGTTGAGCACGTGTGATGTAAAGTGGCGGGAGAATGTGTTGCCCGGGGGCGTCGTGTATGAGTCGATAACCTGCAACCCGTATTAGAAATCTCGGTCGCTGGTGGAGGGGGAGGGATTGATTCGAGGGGCTTACCTTCTTAAACGCCAGCAGAGTCGCCTCCAATCTCGTGGTGCTATCACTGATCGCAAACGCAGCCATCTGCTGTCCCAGCGCCAGAACGGCGGGATGGACGTCCTTGTCGGCTTCTGACATTTGTATCCTCTTAGCCATAGACAAGTGACTGAAGCACTCGGGGACCTTCGGCTTATTGTCCTTGGGAGCGACGGGGACGGCCTTGGCAGCTGGACCGCCCTTCCCACCGGGGCCACCGACGCTTTGCGGACCGTCCTGTCTCTGTTTCGACTTTCCTCCCTTCGCGTCGCCGCCGCTGCCTTGCTGAGCTCCCTGTCCCGCTGGTGGTGCGGGTTGAGCTTCCTTGGCCTTTGCTCTCCGCGCCGCCTTCTCCGCCTTCGCCTTGGCCTTCAGTTCGGCGCCGCTAAGCTTCTTCTCTCCTCCTTCTGCGGGTGCGTCCTTCTTAGCGTCGTCCTTCTTCTGGGGCTGTTGCGGCTTCTTCGCCTCGACGGCCGGCGGGGGTGCGGCTGTGCTTGGTGTTTCTGTCACCATTTTGCCTTGCTTCCCCCTCTTGATCGAATTCGGAAATCTCTGATCGGGGCTCGGTATATAGGGTGTAATTTCCCCCCCCCCCGGGTTTCGTGGTACTACAGGGTGTATTAAAACAGGTTTGAGCCGGACGTCGAGACTGTTTTCGGAAAGAGCGATAGGTCACTAATTAGAGGGAAATCTGATCGCGGAGGCTGAGAAGTTTTGGAGGGTTGAGTCACAGGGGTTTGCAAGGCGGGATGCGACTCGTTTGCCCCGCGCTAAAAGCTCGCTAAAGCTTAAGTGCAGCGTGCGGGGAGTGACGTCTCAACTGCGGCGCCAATCACCACCCGACTCCAACGGTCGGCCCAAGGAGTCTTTGGGCGGAGTCTGCAACCTTGTGCTCGTCCGGACGCAGCTAGGTGAGTCGGGGGTAAATGGCAAGTTTTCAGATGGCTCTTGACTCCAGCAACTTTTCGATTATGAGGCGATTGGCCGTCTGAAAATGTCTGGGCCAACTCCATTGCCTAGTTGCCAGCGATCTAGCCATCTCATGAAGTATTTTGCACATGGCACGGCATTTGAACGTACGACGAAGTGGTCTTAATTCTATGCAGAGTGTCTACAATGCGTTGTCGTAGTCTATATCGTAACATAATCGTACACTGTCATTCCATTTTTTCTTGTGTTTTACATACCATTTCACGCAACCGATCTAGCCAACCGCGCAGCACCCAGCATGGTCCTTTTTGTTACAAAACAGAAATTAGCTTACGAGGCCTCAACTTTGCCCTCAGAAGCATCCTGCTCAGCGAGAGCAGCCTCAGCAGCAGCCTTCTCCGCAGCGAGCTTGGCGGAGGCGGCCTTCGCTTCGAGCCAAGCCGGGGAACCTTTCACAGGCGCAGTCAAGTACATCTTCATAACCTTAAGAGGGGTCCCTTCAGGCCCCTTCCACTCACTGGCGCCCGGAGTGTCCGCCACGAGATCCCGGACCGTTTGAACCAGCGCCTCCGCCTCTGCCTTCGTGGCTACGCGGCTGCCCCTCTTCTTGGCCATGAGCACATCGACCTTGAACCCCTTCTCCAGGAACGTCCTCAGCTGCTTCAGCTTGTGACCCGCGTCATGCTCCGCAATGGCCCAGTTGAGCTCGAGCTCCTTCGTCTTCTGCTTGTTCTTGGCGTTCTCCTTCTTCGTCTGTTCCATTGCTCTCTCCTTCGCCCTGTTTTCCGCAATGTTGATAATTTTGCAAATGGCGTGCCGCTGCCCGCCAGAAACCGGGTTACTAGGCGCGGCGACGATCATCCTCAGCACTTCGTTCTCATGGTCCAGGGACTCGATGACCTTGTATGTATCGTACGGCCCTTCTAGCTTGTTCTCCTCGTTGACAATCATGATCTCGTGGTCCGTGATCGCCTCGTTCTCGAGGGGCCCGCCCGTCTTTTCTTCGCCGGCGTTCGAATTCGGGGCACCAATGTCGCGCTTCTTGAATCTGTGGACCATTGATGCGCGACGTATGAGGCTCGGTATCTGTGATTGAATGGGTTGGAGTACTCTGGTTGCAGGGACCGATAGAACGCTTCGTCGCGAGAGCACTTCGACCCTTTCATAGGGCGAGACGAAGACCCTGTATAAGGCCATCCTGCTGTTGAACAGACATCGTGTGACCCTCATGCTTGCTGTAATTTCTCCGGAGACGTTTCGGCTGCTTCAGAAGGTCGATGCAACTGCAAGACAACTTGTTTCATTAGTTGTTTGTCGGTTGATTGGGATGGACATTGCTAGATGCGAAGATTGATGAGCAGAGGTGAACAGTAAGTACCTTACCTTATGGAAAAGCGTTATGGGGCTAGCAAGAAGCTCCCTTTCCCTTACCCAATCACAGGGCGCGATGCGCCGAGCTTTCGTACCTAGGGTCCAAGCTCCGACTTTACACGTCCGCCGTGGTCTTGTCACTCCCGCTCTCCTTCCTCAGGTTTGAGACGGGCCTCACGCAAACACTTCGGCATCAGATGACTCCTTCGCAATGGCGGCTAGAATAAAGTGGTTATTCGACGGGTACATGGGCCACCCGATTCGCCTAGTCCTTCACCTGGCAAAGTCAGCCGCCGCCGCACATGTCTTCATGAACTACTTCTTCACAGCCGGGCCGGCTGCCGGCGCCTCGATGCTTCCCACGTTCGACATAACCGGGGACTGGATTCTGGTTGATAAGCGCCATCGATACGGTCGCGATGTTGTAGTTGGCGATTTGGTCAACTATCGCATTCCGGTTTTCAAGCACAGTGAAGGTGTCAAACGAGTGATTGGAATGCCGGGAGACTACGTTCTCATGGGAAGCCCAGACATTGACTCACAGAAGATGGTTCAGGTATGGAGAATTCAAGTTGATGGATATTCTTTAAACATTCACTGATTGTTTATTAGGTACCTCAAGGACATTGCTGGCTCGTTGGCGACAATCTAGAGTTATCGAGAGACTCGCGGCTATTTGGACCTGTACCATTGGGCCTCATTAAAGGCAAGGTGATAGCCAGACCGTTGCCAGTCTCCAGCTGGCAATGGTTCAAGAACGGTCTTGTTAAGCCTGAGGCGGATCCTCAAAATGGAAGAGAAGAGTGAACAGTCAAGCGTGATGTGCTTTACTACTAGAGCCCAGTGAGAGACGAGGATGATAGGGTAGATCCGACAGTGGGATGATTAATCACCAATAGTGAGTTGTTTTTTTGGGTCTTCTGTAAAGATCTGATCCTAATTACAGCATGGTAGAAAGACCCGTGGCGTCAGGAAAAGGTCATCAAGCCTGCCGACAGGCTGAGTAACGCGGGAAATGTGTTGGCCCGACAAACGGGACATAATGCTTAATACAAAGTAAAGGGTCGGGTCGTCCTTGTTAGAGAAATTGCCGCCCCCAAAGACAAGTACAAGGACATGTCCGGCAGGGATTGGCTCGCCAAAAAAACGCTCCTACGAAAATGCTTCCACGCCAAAAATACACACGACGTACCAACCGAAACTCATTCTGCATAATCATCAACACCAAACGCCTTGAAGCCAAGCCCCTGAGCCATTTGATTCTGTCGTAGTGCCCCTAAGGCACCTGGAGGAACGAAACAGTGAAAATGAAGCCCGCCGATAGTAACAATACTCTAACCTTCAATGTGAGACTTTGAGCCGCTCTGGCCGAGCAGCTCCAAACAACGCTGAGCCAGGTTAACGACCTCGCCCTCGTCGTCGTCTTCGAATTCGTTGTCTGGCTCAATTTGACGGTTGGCGATCTCTTTGATCTGGTCGACGATGTCTTGAGCCTGACCGATGAGCTGGATAAGGTTCTTGTCCTCTGACTCGAGCAGTTGGAGCAGAGTCCAGATTGCTATGTGCTGGAACGTCGCGTCGCCACTCTGGAGAAATCTTGTGAGGTAGCCATGAATACCTCCGTTGGGTTCCTTCCAGTCCTGAACGAACACAGCGTAATCGCCTACTATCGTAGAATTAGCAAAAGTCTCATATATTGCAGCGCATGTCATACCTTTCGAGGAGAGATTACCGAGGGCAGCGGCACTGTTGCCTTGAACCTCGATGCTCGGGGAATGCGTGAGAGGGATGAGGACCTCGAAGACACCCAAGTTCAAGAGATGCGACTTGAGCTCGTCGCTCAGAGCAAGGACAGCAATCGCGGCCGTCATCTCGGATTGGACCGTGACAGGGACGTCGAGAACCAGTTGCTTGCATTTCTGGACTGCGCCAGCGTCGAGGACCAGTGCCTTATTGCGATCGGAACTGGCAGCAAGGTTTCTTAGGGTCGAGATGGCGTGGCACTGGATTTCTTCGTTCTCGGTAGAGCCGAGCAGATCTACCAGCGGTTTCAGGAAACCAGCTTCGATAATGGGCGATTCGTTCAGCGGATGGATGGAGATGTTTCGTATGCATGCGACAGCGGAAAGAATTAGAGGAAGGTAAGAGGAAGACAGCAATCTGAGCAACGGGGCGAGTCCTTGCGATCGTACTATGTCGAGCTGATATTTTTCATCCGAGGCGAGGTTGCGGAGCGCAAGTGCTGCCTGGCATTGCACCTTGGGGGACGAGGAATCCATAAGAGTGACAAGCGAAGAGACAAGCTTCGATTCGGTTTGAGCAAGCTTGCGTCTGTTGTTAGCGTCGACGGCGATGTTACTAAGGGCGGTTGTGCAGTAATACTGCACGTCAACGTCTGACGATGACAGTAGCTGGACCAGGACCGGAATGGCACCGGCGTGAACGAGTTGCTGGCGGTTCTCGTCTACGCATGGTTTAGCTATGGCTTTCTCTCTTAACCAATGACATTGGCCTACCTGAGTGTGTCATGTTGAGCAAAGCTCCAGTCGCGTTCCTCTGAACCCGCATGTCCCTGGACTTTGCCAGCCTCGTCAGAGGGCCCAAGGCGCCAGAGCGAGCAATCTTCGCCTTGTTCTCCTCATGTGTGGCCAAGTTGGTAATGCAACCGACGGCGTTGCACTGTACCTCGACGTTGGGAGATAGCATCTGTCTGATGAGAGGCGTCAGTCCGCCGAGTTGGACAATCAAAACCTTATTCTCGGCTGATCGTCTGGTCAGTATTCATCCTCCAGCCTTGTCTGCGAGGCCAAACCTACTGTTGACCGCCAGGTTGCCAAGAGCTGCGCTCGCGGCGCGCTGAACTTCGATATCAGGACTTTGCAAGAGAAACAGAATCGGCTCGAGAGTATCGCGGTCGACTTCACGAACATCTGCGAGAAGTCATTAGCAAAAGACAGGTGACGTCGATGGAGGCCCTCTCAGCCGCTGAAGGGCAGGGTCCGTTGGCTTATCTGAAGCTCTGTCCAGGCCATCTAACTGATCCGACGTACCTCGCTCTGTGATTTCTGCGAAAGTGAGACTAGCACTGCGTTGAAGATCGATGTTTTCGGAGAATACGAGGGTGCTCAAAGCTCGAAGGGGTTCGCCCGAGAAGAAGTCCGTTTCACCCCGCTGAAACAAGGTCAGTCCGGCAACTTGACAACCTGCGGAAGGAAGACAAACGCGTACGTTTTCTAGGTACTGGAGAAGGTCGGCGACAGCCTCGCGTTCGCTATCGGCGAGAACTGGCTCATAAAGTCCATCGCGGGACCTCCCTGTATAATCATTCTTAGCTTGGCAAGTCAACCAGGATGTAGCGGTGGTGAAAAAAAAGTCGTACCTCCGCAACACGATTGACACACTCCCATGGCCGACGTGGGCAACAAGGGCCAGCGACAATGATATCGAGACTCGATTTCGAGGTGTTTGTGTCGGGGAGCAGCTAGGGCTGTTTTGTTTGGATGGAGCCTCTTTCGCTAACACGAATGTTTTAGAACTCGATCAGAGGGATGCGAAGCCTGCAATGTTTTGGAGCGAGCGATAGCTACGCCGATTCGTCGATTACGCTGATGACAGAATTAGATTCGGGAGCGGTCGATAGCCGTCGAATTACGAGAATGGTTGCTGCCCTGCGAAAGAGGCCCGACAGTCGGTCGGTGATGAAAGATGGTCGGTCAAATGAGGTTCTGGGAAGAAAGTGACGGGAGGCTACTCCAGTTGTCTCTCGAAGCACAGGCCCGGGTCGCGGCAACCGCAGTAGCAGCAGCAGCAAGAAGCCCAGAGCAGTAGCTGTGGAGTGGACCTGTGAGGCTAAGGTAGTGGGGCCTGGATGAACTCACCAATGGAAGCAACGAGCAGGCAGGCACGGACCACTGTGAAAGCAAAGCATGGGGCAGCACAACACAGCAAAGGACCACAGATACCAGCGAAACAGCACCGGGCAGACCTGTGCTGTACTGTGGAACTCTTGCACCTGAACGGAGCTCCCTGACTTTAGTCGAGCTAACGCCATCGGGTTTAGGGGAGATTTCGATGACCCAGAGTCGGCGATACGTACCGAGGGTACCTGCAGCGTGGCCGGCTTTTACTCGTGCTGTGACTGCGGCTCCCTCTCCCCAGCAAGCAGAAACGACCTTGGAACCTCCAACAAGGCGCACCCTCCACCGCACCCGCACCCGCACCCGCCTCACTCTGCACCAGGTTCCACGTCCACCAGTGTCCTCCGTGGACCGTCTTCTCTCTCGGGCGGTCTACCTAGGCACACGGACCAACCTTCTCCATCGTTCTTCACATGGAATATTTGGCGAAGTAAGTAGGCACCTGGTGATGTCCTGGGTCGTTCAAGCTCGGACAGCTTGGACTTGTCTGCCTGCCCTACTTTGCCTTTTGCCTATCTATCTATGTAAGAAGCCATTCATGAAGAATCATGGCGTTGCATTCTCGCTTCGCTTCGCAAGAAGAGCATTTACCGGTCGTTCGTTCCGATGGAAGCATTAGCTGCCTTGGTAGTAGAGAGATTCAGGAAAAGTTTTGATGGCGACTGGCATCGATTCGTCTCGTATCCGATCGGGTGCCAACCAACGCCAGAAAATCATGAGTGCGGGGTTCGCTAATAAGAGGTTTAGCTTCTAAAATCTGATCCAATCAAAAAAATACAAAGGGCTGCTTTTGGAGTAAAGCTGGGTATTTTTATAGGTAATACCTTTCTGGCGTTACTACAGTAGTTGGCACCCGACGGGATACCTACCTACGTGCCCAAGGCACCTCAGGTAAGGTAAGATAAGTTGAAGTAAGCCAGAGCTATCGTGAGATGAAGCTTTGAAATCTTGACCTCTGCAGTTTGGAATGTCCTCTGAGGCATCTGGCCGCTTGCATGTCTTATCGGAGCTTAAGTAAAGGCGTGCAAGAACTTCGATGTCGCCTAGGTACCCACCAAAGCTCAACGACCTCGTTGCCAGGCAGAAGCTTCAGACGAACATCAACACCGTGGACTACCTTTGGGAGGAGCACACCACCTCCTGCTCGCGACGTTGCTTCCTTATGCTGCTACCCTTGATGCACAGGTGCCCCTGTTCCAAGGGTCCAACGTCACGCGAGCTCACCTGCCCAGATACTAACAGTCACTGACAGTACTCAAATGGGCATGGCCGGCCCCGAAAGCGACATCTGAAAGACATTTGGACGACTGGCTTATGCCTGTCTTTTTTTTATCAAATAGTGGTGTGCTGAGTCTGCCGAGTGGGCTCTGTCTACCTTATCTACGATCGGACGTCGCATGGGAATTGCGGCGGAAATATCACCAGCATGTCTTGAAATGCGCCTATGCCTCGCGATAGATCAGCCATAGTAAGACACTACTGGGCATGGTGAGGTGTGTAGCAACGTGCAGCCACGGTTGCGTTCCAGCAAGATTGAGGAAGGTCAACGGAGAGAACGGGAACGTGGGAATGGTGCCAAAAGCAGTAAAGCAGTTGGTCGGAGTTCCAGCCGTCGCTGCCTGCTGACCGCCTGCCTGCAGCTCCGTCTGGCCATTTGGATCCAGGTCATCTCGGTGCCTTATTCGCACGACTAACTGAGGCTTCCCGTCCACCCGTCTTATATACCTATCCTTAGGAATCCTTGGGTACCATCTGCCGTTGCCGTGGTCGACAGGTCCTCTTTCAGCCATCACCAATAACGAAACTGCATGCCGCCACGTTATCATGCCTTCTTTTCGTCTCACGGAGCAGACGCCGCTGAACCCGCCAGTCAAGCTGCAGTGCCAAGCGCTACTTGCGCCTCAGGTAAGGTAGGTAAGGTAAAATAATACGCATCAGGCCTTGCTGAGCTTCGATCATCATGGAAGCGCCAACGCCAACGCCAACACCATACTGCTTATGAACGGCAGCGTCGACGCCTGCGCCGGCCAGCGCCAGCCCGAAGTCAAGAAAACATGGAAGAATCAGACGGTCTGGTCGACCAGCAGGTCCCCTCCACTGAAATTCCTGGTGGTCAATCCTTATCCTTATTTACAACCTTGGCGAGACATGGCGGAAGGCACAACCGTAAGGTACTGAAGTAGCTGAGGTAGGTAAACCGAAAGTAATAAATGTCATCTCCTGCCAAGGCTCCGGTACTTTCCATGGCCGCCTTCGCCGCCGTCGCCAATACGTGCCACTGTGGCTGCCGCTGTCACTGCTAGCCACCTTCTGCTACCTGTCCGCCTGCTACCGCCGCTGCATTACCTTATGTACCTTACTTTACATGGTTGTTGGTACTCCGTGGAAGCGGAACAGAAAAATAAAAAAAGAACGGCGCAAGGGAAAATCGCAAATGCGTCAGGATCCCGCTCAAAACCCATCCGATTCTTCGACCCTACCGTAAATCCCAATCCCAATATTTGTCTCCGAACCCCCGACTACTCTCTCCCACCCTTTCTCCCACACCTCCTGCTCGTACCGTACCGTACTGTACCCCGTCCCGTCAACGTCCAGAGGGGCCACGCGCGCCATTAGCCCTCCTCGCACGGCACGACGACACAATGGACGACCCCTCCTCCGCGTCCTCGGCGTCGAAGGACAATGCCGGTCTTGGCTCCATGTCCATGTCGCATCCGCATCAGCATCAGCAACAACCTAGCGACACTGGTAGTGGTCCACTACAACCGCCCGTAGTCGCTACCGCTGCGTCTATCGCGAGACCACATGGTCACGAGCTTCCTTTCGTCACGCCTTCATCCTACCTTCGACCAAGACCGCCCTCTGTGCTTCGCAAAATGCCAGAAAAGCCCCCCAGTCCGCTCGATAAGGACCAAATGCAGGGTCTGGTAAGATGCTCCGATCCTGGGCCGCCTTCGTTTTCCCGACTCGCGCCCCTCTGATCGCCATCCTCGAGCATGATTTTGCCTTGAGCTGGCTGCGCGCATGCGGGGTTGTTCTTTGCCTTCCGTCCCTCGCCATCGCGAGGGGCACATTTGGGCCGTGACGAGCCGCTGCTAATTGTCTTCGCCTGCCCAGAGAGCGATCCGCGATTTCCTCAGAGTTCGAACTAGCTACGATGTCCTACCGCTTTCCTTCCGTCTCATCGTCCTCGACAACGATCTCTTGATCAAGAAGAGTCTCAATATTCTTATTCAAAATGGTACGAGTCATGCCGTCGATGGGCCGAACTATTCATTCTGACATACACCGCAGCTATCGTTTCCGCGCCGTTATGGGACTCGCACAATTCCGCCTTTGCCGGCCTGCTAACGGCCACCGACTATATCAACGTTATTCAGTACTACTGTCAGTTCCCCGACGAGATGAGCAAGCTGGAGCAATTTCGCCTGAGCAGTCTGCGAGGTACGTAATCAGTGCCATGGTGTCTACTACCAGCGGCCCTTTTGTAACAGTTTCCCAGATATCGAAAAGGCCATCGGTGTCTCTCCGCTCGAAACAGTATCCGTGAACCCTATGAGGCCGCTTTACGAGGCCTGCCGTCGCATGCTCAAGACCCGCGCCCGCCGAATCCCTCTCGTAGACGTCGACGATGAAACCGGTCGCGAAATGGTTGTCAGCGTCATAACGCAGTATAGGATCCTCAAGTTCATCGCTGTCAACAACGAACATAACACTGTGCTGCTGAAGAAGTCGCTTAGAGAAATTGGTCTTGGCACATATAAAAATCTGGCGACAGCAAAGATGGACGACTCAGTCCTTAACGTTGTCGACTCGATGGTAAAACACAACATTTCTTGTGTTCCAATCGTCGACAAACACAAACGCGTCCTCAACGTTTTCGAGGCTGTCGACATCATCCCATGTATCAAGGGCGGCGCATATGAGGAGCTCTCGTCCAGCGTCGGCGAGGCGTTGTGCAAGAGGCCGGACGATTCTCCGGGTATCTACACGTGCAGCCCTGAGGACAGGCTAGACTCTATCTTTGACACGGTCCGCAAGTCGAGAGTGCACCGTTTGATCGTAGTAGATGACGAAAACCGACTTGTGGGTGTCATCTCCCTGTCGGACATCCTCAAGTACGTTCTTCTATTCGGAGAAGAGGACGACACCAAGTGAGTGTAAAGCTGCAAAAGAACGGAATTACATAGAATCGAGCGGGACGGATCTTCGCTGGAATGACTTGGAACACGGTAGACATGGTAATGAGCATGTGCCAGGCGTACGGTGGCGTAACTGGAGGAATACCAGAGGGTGTGCATATTTGACATTTTCTTACACTTCACGATAGAGGGGGTCGGAAGGCCTACGAAGAAGTCGGCTGCCTGGATGCATTACGAAATGAGAACATGTCGATATCATACATCGTGCGCTGAACTGTCCTGCGTCTGTTCCTCCTCTTGCGTTTGTCATTTGCACGGGAAGGTACGTAGAATCTGGACAAACGGTAGTCGCATGATCTGACGTAGTTTCCATCCAGGTTATGCTCGTGAGGCGGGTGCAACGCGGCTTTCAAGGTAAGGTGTTCGGTCAGAATACGAGACAGGAGGCACACCGGCTTGTTGAATTTCCATCATCTGGGAGGACTGTGTGTGCTTTGGGTGATGCTTGCAGGCACACAAACCTCTGCGTCTTTTCCTCCATAACGCTACATCACTGTCTAGACTGCAGCGGCGCGACATACCATATTTCGCATCCCAACCGCAACTCGTCTGCGGCCATTGAAAAACGTCTGTCTATTTCTGATGCCCCCTCTCGACCGCTCTCCAATGCAGAATTACCGCCATGATCAGTCGATATCCACGGCCGCCTCCCGCGATGCAGACACCGGGACCCAGACGAGCCATAGGCCCAGCACCGCGCCAACAAGCACGTTGCCCCCTCAGCTACCTTTGCCCGCCTCCGGAGGACCTCCAGAGCGTGGACAGCAATCTCTTTCAGGATCGGCCACGCTTCCCGCTCTGCCTAATCAGGATGGCCGTCGGGGCAGAACGCTGCGCAGCAGCGCGACGTGGACCTCATCCACCGCAGACTTGGCCATGTTCTCGGATACAGACGAGATCCAGGACCGCCGAAAGTTCGTTCAGGAATACAATAGGTTAGTCAAAAAGGTGAGTGTATCCTTCTTTGCTATTCCCAAGCGAAACTCCCGGCAATGCTTGGAAGCAATGCTAATACTGCCACACAGCATGGGATTCGACTTCTGGTTGTTGAAGACTTCGAAGCAGTAGGTGACGTGTTTTCCGGCAAATAATGCGGTGCTAACTATCACAGCGCCCTGCAACACCGGCGGCGATGTCAGAGAAGCGACGCTGGTGGTCTCGGATGTTTCGTTCGCCATCATCCGGTCAACCGTCTAGTCCACGGCGATCATCGGAATCAGTTAGACACAAGAGAAGCGTTAGCGATATTGCGCATCATCTGATTGCTTCTCGCAGAGCTGAGCCCAAGACTATTGATCTACAGACAATGGTGCGGCTCAGTGGCAAGAGTTTCCTCTACCTCCCTCAAGACTACGCCCCTGGTTCCTTGATGTTGCCAACTTGTTTCCGAGCCGCTGCTCAGTACTTAGTCCAATACGGTAGGCTCAGACCATCTGTTTTGCCTTGTCCGTGGAATATTTTTTGACGACATGTAGGGCCTGACACGCGCGGCATCTTTCGCATACCTGGATCGCTGCGCGTGGTTAACGCCCTCTTCGACTACTACTGCTACCAAAAGCCAGGAGAGCAAATCACGAATACAATCCGCTGCCCATCCCTTCCAGCTCACATTAACGTTGGAGCACACGATGTGGCTTCCGCCTTCAAGAAGTTTCTCTCCGTTCTTCCCGGGGGCATTCTTGGGTCTCTCTCTCTGTTCGACGCGTTTGTTGCCATTCACAGCCAACTTCGAGGGGATCCCGAAATGAACAGGACGATGCAAACGAAACTACGGGCTCGGCTCATTGCGCTGGCAATTGGCACCGTCAAATCACAGTTCCATCGAGAAGTGATTTGCGCTGTGTTCGGTCTACTCTCTGTCATTGGCCGTGCCGCGGAGACGGCAGCTCGCGAAGACGAGCGAGGTCATCCGCTTCCTACCTCAGATCTGATGGGATACAACGCGCTGGGTATAGTCTTTGGGCCCTTACTTGTCGGGGAACTTCTGGACTCGTACACAATGAAGTTGGCCAGCCCAGCTTCTGGGCTTCTACTTTTCCCTCTGACACCACCGAAATTGAGAAGAGAACGACATCATAAAGCACAGACACCACAAGAAGCAACTCCCTTAGCAATGGACAAGATCCGTATTGCGAATGATATCGCGGAGATGGTCATAACGAATTGGAGAGAGATTGTCAGAAATATGAAAAGCCTCAGTATCCTGACGAGAACCAATCAAGGGACGGAAACACTTAGTCACCGGAAGTTCTTGCGTTCTTCTAGTTCCGAACCGTTCACTATCGGATTACCCAAAGGTTGGAAGAGCAAGCAGTCGGGTCCCTCAGTTGACCAAGAGGGTTCACCAACTCCCGACACCCCTACACCAGGATCCAGTAAGTTGGCTTACACCAGGCAATTACAGTGACTAACGATAAACTAGGGATAGGATGCTTATCGAACCCGAATGCATCTGTCAATCTGAGTGACAAGCTCGATGTCAAGAGAATCCGGCCCAAGATACCACGTTCCTCATCTTCCCACCGGTTGGCCCTTAGGCCGTCGCTCAACCCGTTGTCGCCGACTGCAGAGGAAGATCCGGTGGATGATCAAAGTGTCTCCGCCAGGAGGCCTGCCAATGAGCGAGCAAACGAACAAACGGCCGTGAAAATAGCGACTCCTAACACGCTGAAAGGCTACGCCGCTGATCCTATATCGCAGCAAGCACATTCTGCGGCTGGCATTATCTCACCAGTCAGCAGCAATAGGCCACATGAAACACTTCGTCGGAGCTTTAATCCGGCCTCTCCCAGGAGTCCAGTCAGGCGAAGACCAGTGGAAAAGATGCATGGATCCGACGTTTCCGCGCAGAATCCACGCTCGAACGACTCGACTCGCCTTTCTGATGAGCTCGTCCCGGAGAGGACATCGTCAAAGTCAACACCAAGAATGCCAGGAAAAGTGCATTCTATAGGTCGACCAACAGCCAGTGACCATCATATCGGAAAGCTCGCTACTAGTTTCGAAAGATCCTCAGGACTATCTTCTGATGAGAAAAAAAACAGAAACACCGGATTAGTGTCTGCAACTCTTCGTCGCCTCATTGGGACAGATCGAAGTGGACTATTGTCGTCAGGCAGCCCTACGCCGAGAACGCCGAAACAAATACATTCATCGCCTGATGAGGTTAGCCCATGTACCATCATCAGGTTATCTCCGAGAGTACAGAGTCCTCAGGGAAATGGGTCATTGAACCCCACGACATCCACCTTAAAGAGCATTCTTCCCGTGACAATGGCACAAGAGAATGATTTTCAGAATAACGGAGCATTCAAGAGAGATTCTACAGATGTTTCGAAGAGTCTCCGCATCAGAACTTCAGGCACCGATCTTGTACGGCCGTCCCACGACCAGACTCCAAGGCTAAGCGGAGATGTTGGCGAGGATTCTGATTGCAATAGTTCCATTCAGATAACTCCTAAAGAGTACCACGCTCCAACGAGTTTCCCCGAAAGCTCACCACAGCTCGACCCAGATACCCCAAAGGCACTATAGGAGAAGCGGCCTTCGAGAGTCACTGGCTCGGGAAATGACTCTCAGACAGACTTGAACAGAGGTCTTGAATCCGCTTCCTATGCAGGTGGGCTGGGAATGGAGCCTGCCACGTTCGATGCGTCGCTATTCGGAGTTCAGAGTTACGGTGATTCATCGACAAGAAGGTCGTCTCCGAAGAGTGTGGCATCTAGAGCAGAGGAGGTCGCTCAACGCTCCCGGGATTCATCTCTGCGGTATATGACCCCGACTCGTACGTCCAGAGGTGCTCTCAATAGCTTCACATCATCGCATAAATCGAACTCGAAGCCTAACGGTGTGAAGGCCATGGCGGCAATGTTTGAGGTTGCCTCTGAGGATTCACCGTTCGTTCCCTCTCCTATGGGCAATCGTCAGTCACGACCAAGCGATATTCCTAAACATATCTCTCAAAACAGACTCGACACCCCCTCTCCCAAGTCGTTGAAGCCTGAAACATTGTCCTGGAGCATTGTACAACAGTCCCAGATTTCTACAATGAGTGCTCAAATAAAGGGAATTCAAAAGAATATCAGTCGTTCAATTGACACCGACAGCGTCGGCCCCCAGACTGATACGCCCATGTTCGGCTCACTAAAACAAACGCCAGACCAAGAGGTATACCGGAAGACACCTGTAAAATGCCCGACCTTCAACGAAGAAAAATGTCTGCCATATTTGGGCACTATGGTCAGCCACCCTGAGCAACCTCCTATTGCCCAGCACGTCAGCTTTCCTCGGCCGCCATCCTCGACATCCTTGCGCCTATACGACAACGACGTCGCGCCTCGGCGACCTGCAAGTCCAGGAGGAAACTCGACTTTGCACGCACAGATACGCGTTCTGCAGAGACAATTGGAGGGCAAAGTCGAGGAGGCTGCGTCGCTTCGTCGGCAGCTGGAAACAAGAGATGACATGGACGTCGGGGCTCTCAGTGAACAGTTACGATCGGCGAAGAGAGAATGTGCGATGTGGAGAGGGCGAGCCGAAACGGCGGAGAAACGAGTGGCTGCTCTTGAGCGGTTCACTAGTAGACTCCGGGGTATTAAAAGGGGAGATGCCCAGGGAGATGCGCAAGATGACTAAAACAACGCCTCAATAAAAGACGGAGAAAGCACCGCAACAACAGGGACCGAGGATGGTGATGTAGTGAAATCAAGAATCGTAATGGCGTTGAGGGGGATGGATGGCCCGAAACGTAGCGACGGCGGAGCTGCTGCGTGGTGGAACGAGAAAAGAACCAACAACTTGGATCACGGACTTGTTGGCACACCGCAAAGAGACTACCGGACTGAATTGACCGAGAATAAATTGGACGAGCTAATCGGGGCGGTTCAGGAGCTTTTGGCGGATGATGAAACTGAATAGCAACGCGCACCGGACGCTTTCAGGCTGATGGTGCCAGGATATTGGGGTCTTCGTGTTTATTGTCTTTAGTGTTTTATTGCACAAAGTAGCTACGCACGAATGAGGACGGGTATGAATATGATAGGCAGCCCAAGATATGAGCTTACAGAGTTGTTCATTAGCATCTTCAAGGGCTTGCCAATTCGTGTAACCCCGAGAAGCGGGTGTGGTAGATGATCAATCAGTGATGAGATGGGTGATAACGTTTACAGATGTTCAGCTCCATCACTGCCCGAATCACGACGTATCCTCCACCGTCCGGCATCATCCATGCGCATGGCAACAGTACCGACTGTCATTCGCCCGATGCCGTCCAAGATGGCGCCCAACAGCTCCGAATCATTGACGACCTTGTCCACGCCCGCCTGAGGAGGCTGCTGCGCTTCCTTTTGCCTCAGCCTCTGCCGACGATGTCTGCGATCCCTCCCGTCCCTTCGTTCTTTGGACTTCCCAGCCGGCGTGTCGTCGTGCCTGGACTTGGCGTCGCTCGAGGTAGCTGCTGCTGTGCTTTGTCTGGGGGCCTCTGGCGATTTTGGGGTAGGTGGTAAAGCTGACGGGCGAGCGCGGCGAAGGGGGGTCGTCATTTTCGGATCGCCGCCGTTTTGGTGGTGTTCTTGCTTTCGATGTTGCGCATGGAGAGATGGCTGGGCCGGAGGCGGGGGTGTAGATGGATAACGATTCTGTGTTTGCGAAGGAGAAGGAGGCGGTTGCGGGTTCATGTATTGATGTTGCTGTCTCGATGCGAATTCCGGCGAAGGGAGAGTGGGTGTTGGGGGTTCATAATATCGTGAAGTTTTCTGTTTCTGCTCCTGCTGAGTGGCAGATGTCGTAGCCGTTGCGGCCGGCCGGGTCGTGGCTTGAGGCGGTGGGCGAGCCGCTGGGACGGTAACCTGGCTGTTCCCGTAGACGCGCCCGGGCGGCTTGGGCGGTCATTGCTGGAAGACGAAGAGTGACTTGTGGTGGTGGGTTGCCTCGACTACGGCGGAGGCGAGTTGGTAGTCTGGGAGGTGTCAGTAGGGATTTCATGTATTCGCGGAAAGAGTGTGATGAAGGATATTATCCAGTACGATGGCTGAATCTGACACCGCCTGGCAGGCAATCACCACCAGGATGAGGACTGAATAGGCAGGAGGCTCATGATGTTGGGGTAGAGGCCATCAAATGGGCCTGAATGAAATGAGACTCCTGACATACCGACGTTGGGTCCCAGATCTCTCGAAGTGAGGACTTTGATCGACAGATCAGGGTTGACTTTGCCGATGATTTGCGCACCACTGCCGTTGGCGAGGTGGACATCCTAAATCGAAACGTCAGCATCCAACATGACAGGGTTCCTTCGGAGGACCGAGACGAGGAAACAAGGTTCGGCAAGACTTACACGGTTCAGGATTGCGGTGACGTTGCCATCGGCGTCAATAACGGCAGAGTCCCCACGGAGCTGAACAACCTTGCCAACGAGCATCACGTTGCTGCCGACGTAGTTGTCGAGATACTGCGCGGTGATGCGCGGGGTGGAAGTGGGTTCGGCCATTCTGAAGTTGGTTGGTGTAGTCGTGAGTGGTGTTTCTGCTGGTTCGATGTGAAGCAGGGGTCAGTCTGTCAGACGATGCGGATCCGCCGCCGTGCAGTGATGATGGGATCTCAAATTGAGCTGATGCAGAATGTTGCAGTGCCGTAGACGGTAGGACAGGTAAGGTCGTGTCGGAATGGGAGCGGAAGTTGGCGTCGCGTTTTTTGGGCGCCCCCGCGCAGCACCTATCGCGCTGTCAGGTGAAAAGCGGACCCAATCATATCCGATTACTTAAGCACGGATCCTTCGGGGATCCTTCGGGGTTCCATCGTAAATGGACCTACTGTACAGAGTAACCCTTAGTCCGTTGTAAGTGATCTACAGAAACTTCATCTTAACGGTGTGATGCTTGTCGAAACCGTCTTCTTTGCTTTTGATCCTACTATAGGGACAAATCTGGGTTGTCCACGAGCTACGTGGCCCTGGCACGCCTGGCCGAAACTCAATTGACCGCTCGATTTCATTTGGCAGCTCCAACCAATAGGCCATCTCGTTCTTGTCAGAGGGTTGATTCGGATTGCCCGTCTCTACGGCCTCGCCAGGAACGAGTCACCAGCGTGGTAGCTGGTGGATCCTGGCAACCACCTCAGACGCCGTTTACACCACTGTTGAGAAATCTTTTTCTGCGTCGATATGACGTCATTTGAGCCCTACAGCCTGTTTTCAAGGACGAACGTGCAGGCCAAGGTCGATCGTATTATGGGCTCACGGTTACACAAAATCCCGGTGCTTCTCTGTTTGGCTGAACATGAGACGCCCAGATAACGGCATCCGACACTGATCCTGGATTGTGGAGGAGAACTTTGACTTGCACCCGAGAATCCAAACTGCAAAGGCCGGCTTTTGATTATCAGTGGCCTTTTCAACTTCGAAGGTAGTCCCGGGCGGATCTCCTTCTGGACATCGGGTTTCAATGCTGGCTACTGACGCCATAGATCGACGACGCTGGAGAGACGAACGCATGAAGGCTCCTCTGAAATTTTTACTTCAGTAAGGAGAACAAAACTGGCGACGCTTTCATTGCAGTAATTATTTTGAGCCCATGCACCTGTCGAGTGCGGCCGAAGCAGAGGCTGTAAATCTCTTTCCTGATCTGAGACCGGAGTGCATGGCGTGCTAGGAAGAAACCTGGAAACTTGGACCCGGCAGGCAATCGAGTTGCGACGGGTCCCCGAGGCCGATCCAGGGCCGGACATGAGTCGGATATAGACGCCGCAATCACTCCAGGTCCACCTGTAATATTGACTGACTGACCACCGCTCCGTGCCGTGTTCGCTAGCATCCTGCGGCTCCAGGTTAGCAAACAATACGTCCGTCATTAGTACTTGAGTACGTATCGTTGCAGGGATTGGCACAAAGCCCCGGCACCAGGCTGGGGTTCCAAGAAGACCGATTGCGGGCTGCTAATAAGGTCGGGAAAAAAAGAGAACTTCTCGAAGCTTCGGCTCCTACGAACCCTATGGGCTACGGACGTTCTGTTTGTCTATCTTTTCCCTAGTTGGTTTGCTGGCCTGCCGGACGGTGACGGGCCTATGGGTGGTTCTTCGGCCATCTTCACTTGGGCTCGTGGTCGGGACTCGTCCTTCTATCGCGACTGAAAGGATATTCAGCAAAGGTTTCCCATTCTTGGAATTGAGGCCCGAGTTGCTTCGTTCTCGAACGGGCCGCGATATGGGTCATGCTGTTTGTTCATGGAAGACTCAGAACATCGGTCGATGTCGATAGTTGATCCGGAGCGGTTACTAACCGCGACTGTTATCCCAGGAGACTGCTGGATCGCGGAGGCATCTGACATGAAGCCGGTGCTCCCGAAAAGACGTCTGGAATCTTGCTCGAAACGGGGCATTTCAAGACAGGTCAGTAAGTGTGTAAGCAAGTAAGGTAGCAGACATAAAGTCAAACACCTCAAGCACTACCTTAACAGACAATGTGTATTGCGGTGTCCTCGACGGAACGGTTCCGGACCACGGGGAGAGCGAGGCAAGTACTGGGACAGCCAGAATCTGGAAGAACCAATGACAGGAATGTATCAGTGAGCGGCGTCGTTCTTGACTACCTTACCTACCCGAGCAAGCGCAAGCTCAAGCTGTTTTGTTGGAGGTTCAGGTGAGGTGGTGGACGTTTTTGGCGAGTGCCCCTCATCTCCCCACCCGTCGCTCCCGAGCTCCCCCTGTTTCCCACCCCTGCGCCTGCCAGCCATGCCCTGCAGCTCAAGCCTCAACCAAAGGGAAGAAGATCCGGGCCATCCAGCCCCATGCGTTGGTTCCCGGGCGGTGTCAGTGTCACCTCCCGGACTTTGGCCCTTTTGCCCTTTGGCCCTTCGGCCTTTTGGCCTTTTGGCCTTTCCAGTCTCAGCGCCCTTACTGGCCTGTGCTCACCGAGCAGTGGTTTAGTGTCATTCTCGATGAGGAAAGAGTTGAGGCAATTGGAGAACGACGCCCTGGCCTCGGCCTCCTATCTCATAACGTACCGCGAAAGGTCTTGTAAGGTTGCCTTAGGGAAGACAGAGCGGAAGTACGGTACCTTACGGTAAGGTACGAGCGGAAGGGATCTCTGGCGTCCGGTATCCGATGGTTCTAGCGTCCAAACCTTAGCAGATAGCGGTAAACGTTGTGATAGCGCACTGTTAAGCTGATGCCGTGGCGCTATGTCCACAGCTTGTAGCTCCCATCCTCTCCAATAGACCTGCACTGAAGACTCCCGCTTCCATGGATGTAGCGGAACGAACAGCTTCCAACTTGCCCTCCAGAAGTTATTCTGCATCGTGTGCTTATCGTTAAGGTGTGTGTGCTGCTGCCGTAACAAAGGAACGACGCAGCGAACAGAGCGTCTGGTGCACCTCCGATTCGGATACTTTGATCCGCAGGGACAGGGGCCCGGTGGTAGCGTTCCCGTCGACACAATCAGCCCCTCCAAGGCAAGCTTGGAAGCGGACTGGGCCAGGGTAAGGTCGCTTTTGCTGTAGGTATCCTGGGCTGGCCAACTTCCGAGGCAAGCTCTGACAACCTGCTCCCAAGAAATATGAAGCTTGGGTACGGCCGGCAGGCGTCTTCGCCGGCAGGCTGCTAGGCATGCAACTGATTTATGTGAGATGATGCTGCGTTAGAGTGGACGGGTGAGGGACAGAGAGAGAGACAAAGAGAGAGAGAGAGAGAGAGAGAGAGGAGGCGGGAGGTCTCCCACATGCAGAGTTATCGCGAGGTGTACGGAGTACCTACCTCAGTACCTCAGGTCCGGTCGTAGCTGCATTTGCACAAGGCAAGGCAAGTTGAGCATTTGCAGATGGGAAGGGACGCGTGGGAGCTGCGGAAGAAGGCGGCGCACTGAGAGTACCTAACATAGCCTCACCTTACCTATCTGAACTACCTCACTTACTCCCTTCCTTAACGCTCTCTTCCATTGGGTGAGAGCTCATGGCAGGTGCTCCCCAGTCCCAATCCCCAAACGAAGACGGAAAAGAAGAAACCGGGTCCTTCAGGTCATGCACTTGTGGAAGCTCTCCTCACTTTCCCACCGCGGCCTCCCGTTACCTACCTACCTTACCTTAGCTCATCCGAGTCCCGACCTCGCCTTTAGCTCACCTCACGCCCTTTTTTCCACAAACGTTTGTTCGTCGCCTGGCCCCCAACGATACTGGCCGACTTGTCACTCTCCCTCGCAGCATCACCCACCTACCACCTACCGACTGATCGGTGCTTCGACTGCTCACAACCGGACGGGACCTTCTCCATCAAATCGACTCCTACCTTTCCTTCCTTTTCGTCCCAGTTTGCGTCGCAGCTTGCTGCTCTCTTGAGTGCCCATTGAAAAACCGGAGTGCGCTCCGACTCCTCCAGCGTCGTTGCTCTCCTGATCCATATTGCTGCACGCAACTTCCCCCGCCGCCTGAACGCCATCCGACCGTTCTTGTATTCAACGACCTCTACCGCCTTGCTTTCCATCGCCCTCCGCTGGCTACTTTTTTCAGCCCATCCCTGTTCGACCTGCCTCCTGTGCGACCTCATCTGCACCGTCGTCCTGCAAGCGCTGGTCCACCCACACCACCGCCTGAGCATCCTTGCCTCGCTCAATGGCAGAAGCTTGCCGCGCCCTCATCGCAAAGCTTTCGGCAACACGGCGACAACGTGCCACAATACTGGCGCCCATCGCGAATCAAGACCACGTCCTTCAAAGGCAACCCAATCGTGTTTGGTTTGACTCGTTTCGCTGATCGGCTATTGTCTGGCGGCATCGAAGAGCGATCAGCCTCAAGACGCTGGCGAACTGCATCTCGACCCCATAACGAGCGCCCCCACCGTTTGGCCACCGTCGAGACTCGACAAAACAGCTACTTCTTGCCCGGTCGATGCTGTTGGACAGTGTCTCTCACCTTCTCAACGCCTACACCATCCGAACCTTCATCATCGCTGAAGGTAAGTCGACTTCAAGCCTGGCATAGCAACCCTCATAGCCTCCACGTCCCTTCATGTTATGCCCAACCTCTTTGCCAATATCGCCTGACTTTGCCGTCTGCGCCTAGCGGGCATCTTGAGCAGGCAGCGCATTCGCGGCATAGCTGCACGAGTGCTCTATGCCCCTGCTTGCGATACCCACGTTGCCCCCCATATGACAGAGGCCCCTCCGTTTCTGGCAAATTATCAAGGTATTCTCAGGTGCTCTTGGTACTGTCTGCCGCATCGACTCCACTGAATCAATCGTCCTCGACCCGCATCATCAGCCCGGTGCCGTCACTCATTATCTCTGATCCTGTCGTCCCCAGTCCTGTCTTCCTGTCGCCCGCCATTGCCTTCGATTCGGTTAAAACATCCTACCGATTACTCTTCATCAGTGGGTACTGACCAGAGAGCAGCGTGACCGAGTCGTTCAGTCGTACTGGTAAAAGACGCTGTGTGTCGACAACCGAAACCGGCTTCTGGCTTTGCAATAGCCTTTGCAGACTCATCCCTCGCCAAGTACACGCAGGCGTTGAGAATACACTCAGCAAAGCTTCTGCTTCAGCCCTTACTCGTACCCGTGTCTTCTCCCTCCATCGAATCCATCGGGTTTTGCCGATTCACAGCTTTTGCGCCTTGATCCAAGTCTGTTTCTCGAGCACCATCAGAAGACCTTTGGCACCACAATCCAGAGCACAGGATAGGTGAGGACACGCCACCACGATTCATCGGGTCAAATTGGACCAGGCGACATCCATCCCGTGGTAAATACCATTCGCCCGACGGAAACGAACCAGCAGTCCCAGCTTGACCAAGAACGATGGACACCCCTCCAAGCTTCTTCAATGATGCGGTTGATCTTGCGACACCAACTAACAACACTTTCGACAGCGACCAAACCCGTGTTTTGCAAACAGACTCTGTTCAGCTTGAACCACAAGCCAATATCTACCCATCACCCACCATGTCGCAGAACCATCCCGTCTTTGTGCCCGCACCAACTGCTTGGGATCCGCTGGTACCAAACATGACGCCCACCTACGGCAATCAGTACCATTATACCACTAAACAAGAGTCTCTCGACGACCGCCAAACACTGATGCACGTTCCATCCCTTTCGATCTCTAACTCAAGCTCAAGAACCGACTCGACCTTGTCGATGCGAACACAGACGTCCAAGTCGAGCAGGACAACAGACCCGTCAAGCGCCAGTCCGCCGAGAAAGAAAGGAAGAAAGGGCAAAGCGCCAATGCAAGAAGATAACGACCCAAAGCGTAATAAGTTTCTGGAACGAAACCGAATAGCAGCGAGCAAGTGTCGACAGAAGAAAAAGGAGTGGATGACAGACTTGCAGGAAACCAAGCAAGGGCTGGAGCATCAGCACACACAATTGCAAATGGAATACAACGGACTGGTGGACGAGGTTACCCGCATGAAGAACGAGCTCATGTCTCATGCCAATTGCAATGATCCAAACATTAATCTGTGGCTCGAGAACGAGGCTCGTCGATTTGTCCAAAGCAGCGCAGAGCGTGTGAAAAAGCAGAGTATTGACTTGACTCGAGGGGTTGGTAACAAGCCACTAAGCGCAGGGTACAGGCCATCTATTGATAGTAAGTTTCACGCTCTGCCAAGTGAATACCAGATACTGATTGTTCACAGGCCAAATGTCTTTGGTTTCTCCCACACGCTCTGAGCGAGCTATGACGAGCGTGTCCTCCAGATCTGCAAGCAGTGGGGACTTCAACTACGACCACATGCCAGACAGTGCTTTTGAGCAAGCGTAGGATTTCATGACGGGGGACTAGTCGGCATGTCTCCTTGAGCTTCCTAATACGACATTTGGGACGTCGTAACGGTGGAGTTGGGGTGGGTATCGGAATGCAAACATGAGCAACGACTTGGGAGTAATGATGGCCATAAAACCCAGAATATTTGAGCAACAAGCTAGCCAACGAAGCTGAGCTGAAGCCGCAACCTGATACCACTCCCCTGGTGGATCTTGGGCTGTATGATTTGAACGAATTCCAGGCGGTGGGAGGTTGGAATTCCAAAGAAAGAACATGTATAGATATGGCCACTGGCCGGACGCATGAGGCCTTCTTCATGTGCAAGGTACTAGCATTGCCAGATCCGTGGCGACTAGATCTGATGCCAGATGCACGCGCTAGAAACAGACTGCACAGAAGACGTTTGATTGATCGTAATGAAATGGTTGGATGACTGACCAGCCAGTTAGACCATCTGATTCTTGGACGATCGTGTGCTCGCTCTAGCACCCCGCAGTTGGTGTTGGCGACGGTGATGATATAGTTGGCGATGTTGGTGTGATGGCATCCATGCCATCGCAAATAACGTTATCGCTTTGTCGTTATCTGTTTTGTTCCTACTAGATGATAGTGGTTGAGGCTGAGGCGACCTGGCTTGACAGGGGTAAAAAGGAAAGAACTCGTGGACGTCAAAGTATGCTGACCCAAATTATCGAAGTCGATGCCCGGCTTCAGAGGCGTCAGTCAGTATTGGAGTGGACATAAATGGTTCGTTATCTTCGTCGGGCTATGAACGTCATTGACCGGTTGGCTTTGGATCAAAGAGGCGACCGCGCCTGGCGGTTTTCCATGTAGTCGGTGAGTGTGAGTATACATAGGTGCGTGTCAGTCTGAACCGATGAAATCAGATACGTTTCGCGGTTGACTCTTCCATCGTTTTCGAGGTTGATACGTTCGCTGGGGTCTTCGAATGCCGTATTGGATAAGTCGGCGGAGCATCTCGTTGATATATGTGTCGGTTCGAGATATAGATATAAGAGAAGGAGGACGGCTTCGGATCGTTGAGCTTTCCTCCCGTTCACGTTTCGAGGATGGGTTGGGGATACCTGAGAAGAAGAAGCGGCGTTCGCATCGGAAACGGGGATGAAGGACATGTCAGGCACACCTCAGAGCTGGGAGGACTGGCTCATTAAGTTGGAAGAGCCACTGGTACGGTCCCCACGTGGGAATATATTGGAACAAGACGAGTTGAGAACCAGACCCCCTCAAGCTCCTCTCTCTCTCCTACGTAGCTAGCTCGGAAAGCTTGGCCTGCACTACGTCAGAATGGCTCCTCCCTGGCCCCATTCGCTACTTTGGCCGGAAGATGGGGGATGGGCTCTCTTGTCCGCGTCCGAAATGGAAAGGATTGGCTTGTAAATTACAATGGAAAACGGTAGTTTATCATTGTGCTCTGAAATCAAGCGCTGAATGGCCAGGAGACATTGGGTCGAGCGGTAGGTCGAGGAGCTGCTGCCATACATCATGAATTTCATCAGACTCGATGGCATTTTACGTCTACGTCACCATCGGCGCTGCTCCTGGTGTGCGGCAGGCGGGTTCCTTATCCGCTGTGTTCAAAAGGAGTTTAACATGGAAAGGGAGTGCTGGGAGTGGATGATATGGTGAGGTAGGTAATTACAGCATCCTCGGAACTGCTGTACCCTGGGTTAGGTGTTCGGGTGCCTTCACTACTGCGTGTATCTGACGGGAAGAGCAAGGATTGCGTTGCGGTGCGGTCCAGCCCTGCAGGGCAGTCCTTCTTCTCCTCGAATCTCGCTCGCTACTCTGATGGATATTGAGCTCGAGCTAATCAAGAGGAACTCCCGAGCCTGCCGCGCAAATTGCCTGCCTGGTTGTCTTCCTCTTTTTTTTTTTTTCCCCTTTTTCCCGTGCTGAACCCGTTCAACGTCGTCTAACATCAGCGAGAGATGAAGTTATGCGCCTTTTTGTCCAGACACGCCAGCATTCATTCCCCTTTTCCGCGCTGATGGATCCTCCCGCGTGATTAGACCAAACAGAGGTAAATAGACGAAGCAGAACATTGGGAAAAAAACATGGGAGTTGTCCTTGGACGAGGAAACCTTTAATGATGCCCCTGCTGCTGCACTCTGACGATGGAGTGGTGCAGCCAAGATGAGGCTTGCCCGGAATGACGTATGGGCCCGCGTGCACGCAGCAGCAGCTGGACGCGCCCACACGACGCCCCCCCCCCCTCTTTCCTTTCCAGCCGGCGCCGGGCTCCCATTCCGAGCCGCCGCTGGGTTCCACTAGTAGGTACCCGACGGGAAATATGGGGCGGTCGAGGCCGGGCCTTGGATTTGGACCTAGGGGGGTTCGTCGTCGACTTCAGCTCGGCCAAATCAGTTTTTTCCATGTCGAGGAAGAAGTCCTCGCTGCTCAACCAAAGACCCATTCAGGAGTCATTCTGTCGAGGTTGAGATGCCGTCGTTCTGTAAACATGCGGATGTTGGTGGATTCACTCAAAGTCGTTTGAATGGCTGGGTGTGTGGGGGTTTGGCACCCTTAATCGGGGCGATGTACCCGTTCCTGCCAGGGAAATTTGACGCGGAATGGCGTATGAAGCTTTTCGAATGGAGGCAAGTTGAACGTTTTAGAGACCCATACGACGAAAGGGAACGCCGCTGTTTACAACTTTTTTTTTCTGCCTTGTTGCTCGGGAGACCTAATGTGTATGTTGTGCCGCGTGCGTCTTTCAGTTGTCAATCGAAATGAGGCTGGAGGCATTCGGGTCAACTCGGCCGAGTATGAACTGCGTCATAACTATTGTCTACGGTCTTCTGCATTTACATGACCAACGCCGATGGATTTCAAGTCATTTCTAACCCTCATCTTGTGCCCTCAACCGGCCATTTTCTTGATATCACGGATAAGGCCTCAAAACCCAGCTCAAAGTGTGAATGGCAGTATATGCCTTCTATTGCTACATGCCGGAGAGGCGCCCTTTATTCAGACGTTCTCTGCTCCTTGATGCTTGATTGATGTTACACGTTATCCACGAATTCGTCCATCTCATCGTTTTCGACACACCCTCACATGATCGGCTCACCAATAGCCGGGCCCCTCCTCGCAAAGCCGTTGATGAAGATTTTGCTGATCAGATCGCTCTGGTGTGCTTCGAGCATCTCCTTCAGCGCCGCCCGCTCAATAACCACGCGCCCCTCCTCCAACAAGTCCTTGACATCCACATCCTTCACATGGAGACACCTGCCGTGGGCATACACGGTCGGCATAGTGAGAAACAGATTCCGCCTCTCACGGGCCGTGATGAACAACGTCCTGCCAAATGCCTTGCCCCACTGGTTGGCTTCCAGGACCTGCATCATCCACTTGCGCCGGTACTGCTCCTCGAGGCTCTTCCCAATTGCGCGTTTCAGCACGAGCTCGGTGAAGTCCCCCGGTAGCGGCAGATCCATGCCGTCTTCGCAGACGACGAGCTCGCCGCGGCGGTAGCGGTAGCTGAGCGCGGTGCGCCATGCCATGTCGTAGACTTTGCGGTTGATGTGCGTCGCGAAGTCGCGCGGCTTCGGGCCGTGGGCGACACCTCCGCCGCGCCGGATGGGCGATTGCTTGGTGCCCACACGAGCTTTACCGGTGCCCTTCTGACGGTATAGCTTGCGGTGAGAGCCGCGGACCTCCCAGCGGGTCTTGGTGCTGGCCGTGCCCTGGCGGTGGCTGTCGCCTTCGTATGTGACGGCAAGATGGAGGAGGTCGCGGCGGAGAGGGAGGTAGAGGTGCTTCGTCGAATAGGACTCGAGAGATTGGGGCTCGAGGGTCGGGAAGGCGTGGACCGTGACGGGGACGGTTGTTGCTGCGGGATCGCGAATTAGCGATTTGCTTATGCGTGATGGATGACGCGGAGGGGATACTTACTTGGTGTCCAGATATGATTAGGCTGAGAGTTGACTGAGGTCGTAATGCCGGAGAATGGCGCCTCGGTGGCCATTGATCTTGTGAAGTTAGACGAGCCGAGGAATGAAGCCGGTCTCGCCGCTGTGCAGGTCTGCGACGAGACGGCCAGGCCCCTCATGGCCTCGGTGAGGCTCCTGACTCCCTTGCCGGCCATCGTGCTCGTGCGACGGCTTCACAATGGAATGAGGCTCAGTTTCTCGTTGATTGGGATTCGGGGGCGCGATGTAGTCGTCGATAATTTGGAGATTGGACCCGATCGGCCCTTTCGAGGAACAACGAAAATTTGGCCCGTCCTGTCTTGTGTCTCTGCCAATCAGATAGTGCCAATTGGAAGTACGTACCGGAATTTGCACCACCTCAGTCAAAGGTGGGAGCTCTGTCCCCTGTCGGGGGCGGGATATTCCGTTCGTTCAATTGAAAAATAAATTATGGAGACCCGCAAAGTGCCATTCGATGAAGGTATGGGTGAAAAACCTCCTTCGTCGCGAATGCGGGAGGAGATACCATCAGCTGCACCCACTTTCCCCCATTCACAGCCCACACAATGTCATCGTCGTGTAGGCAGGCCGTCCGGCCGCTGCGGCGATGCCTGAACAGCGCAACGACGACGACACTGCCGATACGGAGGAACATTTCGACGACACCGGCGCCGGCCGCGCAGGTTTACAAGGTATCGCGCCAGAAACCCGAGACGCCAGATCCCCTCGAGCTGGACCCCAACACGGCGGTGGCACCATGGGCCGAAGAGGATCTCTGGAAGGCGGGAACACCACCCGTGGGTTCGCGACGTCGCCGTTACGCCATCCGCACGAGCCAGAACCTCCCCTTCGAGCAGCTGCCGTACCAGGCGTTCCAGGAGGCGCGCAAGATCCTCGCGGCCGACCGCGAGCAAAAGTTGGCTGCCATTGTGGCCGAGTCGGCCAAGATCAAGAAGTTGGAGAGTCTGGACGCAGAGCATATCAAGGGCGGGGAGAGAATGCGTCAGATGAAGCTGAGCAGTTTGCGCAAATATGTCGAGGAGCTCAAGATTCTCGCGGATATCAACGATCCGGCCGTGAAGAGGAGGTTTGAGGATGGACTCGGTACGGATTCTCGGCGATCGACTGGGTGTGTCTACGACGAATTGAGTGCTGACTTAACCTGAACCAGGCGATATGAGCAAGCCCGTTTACCGCTTCCTTGCCGAGCGCAAGTGGCGCGGCTACGCGTCGAAACTGACCAAGCAGCGCATCGAACAGTTCAACATTGTCCCCGACGTCCTCCCCAAGCTGGTCCCCTCCTACGACGTCGAGCTCTGGTTTCGCCGCTCAAAGGTGCCCCCGGGCAAGCTTGTCCCCAGCCACATCAGCGAGGTGCCTCCCAAGTTGCGCGTGACCCCCTTCACCGCCGGCGAGCGCCTCGTATCCATCGTCATCATGGACTCGGACGTTCCTCAGATCGAGACGAACGACTTCGGAAAGCGCTGCCACTACCTTGCCGCCAACGTGCCAGTCTCCCCTACCGCCACCTCGATTCCCCTCTCCAAGCTCCGCGACCCCTCTCAATTGGCCGTTCCCTACCTACCCGCCTTTGCGCAAAAGGGCAGTCCGTACCACCGCATGTCCATCTTCATTCTCGAACAGGGTGACAAGCGTCTCGACATCGCCAAGTTGAGCGAACTGTACTCCGCTCGCGACGGATTCTCGCTGAAGTCCTTCCGCGACAAGTTCGATCTGAAGCCTGTGGGATTCAACATCTTCCGTACCGTATGGGACGAGAATACGGCTGGCGTCATGGAGCGCGCAGGCATGCCGGGAGCTGATACCGAGTTCCGCCCGACACGTGTGCACTCGCTCAAGGAGCCCAAAAAGGCGCGTGGTTGGGAGGCGAAGCGCCAGGGTCCGAAGTACAAGCATCTGTGGAAGTACACCAAGCGTATCAGGGGATACTCCAACGCGAAGGGTCTCATCAGGAAGTGAGGCGTGCGGATATCTTGAGGGAAATGAGGCGAGATGGAATCCTGGCGCAGGCGGGCCAGAATATGACGCAGCAGATGCTGAAACGAGTGGGAGAAGAGACGTGGATGTTATTGAGAAATGTAGAATATGTGTACTCTATATGTCATCATTTGGCTGTAGATGGGTGCAGTCAAGGCTGCGGTTGTTATAGATCACCCACTGTCAACTCCCCCGTGGTTTCGCCGGCCGAAGGCTCTTTTTCTGAATATCGTTTTGTTCTGTCAAATCTACGACTGCGCTGCAATGTTCCGCTTCCAGACGCTTCACGCTTGTCTTTGCCTTCTGATGCTCAATGCCGGATTCGACCTAGCATCCACCCAAGCTGGATCGTTCGACCTATGCTCCCTCCTTGGGTCGAGGATCTCTAACTACAGCCGGACCACTCGCTCGCTTTTATTCTCAACCTTACAAGTTACTTCCCACGCGACCTGCTGCCTTCCACTCTGGCTAGATTGATGAAGCATAGGCATCATATTGCGTTCAACTTTCAACAGCCAAGTTCCCTCCCAAAGACAGACCGTAACCTCATCGCGAAGAAATATTTACGAACGAAGAAGGCATCTAGCGCCTGCCTCGAGTGCCAAGTCTCCTTCCCTCCTTACTTTTGAAGAAGGCGTCGACCTCCACTGCTCATCTTGCCAAACGCTCTCTTTAAAAGGATAGACATCCAGTGATAACTGCCCCCTTCTCCCACTCAACCATCTACAGGTTCGCACAAGGCCCGCAGACTTGGACAGCGCCGATCCATTTAACACAATCCTACACAAGCTGAAGCATCCGAGGCATCTCTTGTACCTTCACTCGTCAAATCACTTTGCAACTGGTCTAGAAAGTCGTCTCGGCAAACCCTCGGAAATAACAGGTCACGACTGAAGCCGTCTTGCTGCTTCCATACCGGAGAGATCAGAAAGAGTCGCTCCTTCCCATTCAACTCAGAGGCAAATTATCATTGCAAGATAAACAGAGTGCCATCTGAGCTGCTCCCTCTGCTTGCTGACACACTTCTCTGATCACGCAGGTTAGGTGACTCGATTCGTTAGACTACGGATCACAACCGGCAAGAACGAGTCTTCACCGACACATCACCTATGAGCGTCTAGTCAACTTGCAATCTGATCATACTCGCCCCGAGAGCACACCTTGGAGTGGCCTGGAGAGACACTCAAGAATTCACAGCAGTCATTTCCTCACCCAGCAAGCCGCTGCTGACAAGTCATTAGCTCCGACGCAGCGACAGAACGATACTGGAAATCTGTGCTCACAGTCTAATTCAAGTTCTCAAGACGAGTTTAAGATTATTTAATCTTCTTGGTATGTCATCAAGAATGCTCAAAAAGGCAGATAATAACAAAAACTACAGCCACATCACCAGGATCGGCCAACATGGCGCCAGGCAGTTCTAAATCAGCTGGGAAGCGCAAGTACATCACAGCGAAGTCCAAAGCCAAACCCGCCAAGGGTATTCAACATCGTTCTTCCAAGAATGCCGCGCCTGAGCGTCAGCTTCCTGATGCAGTTCGCGTGTTCGCCGAGAAGCGCAAGGTCATCGAGATTGCTGATGATGACAGCGACGAGGGCATAAAGAAGCCCGCAAAGAAACGCAAGAAGCCCGCTTCAACCTACGACGACTTTGTTTCGCGTGAGATGCCCATCCCGCGGGACTACGGAGCAGGTTTTGCGGCGAAGTCAACCGCCAATCTCACTTGGGGGGCTCCCATGGTCTTCCGGCCTCTTGCTGAGATAAAATCCGTGGCGTTTAGCAAGGCGACTGCGCCAAGCAAAGCGAAGGACAAAAGCAGGAACAGGCGCAAGGGCAAGAGAGCCGTCAGTCCCAACCATCCCTTCTTGAGCGACAGTGAGGAAGACCATGGTACCTCCAACCCGGAGCCTCGCAAGATGACCGCGAAAAGGGCGAAGACCAGTACCAGCCCAGATGTTGGCAACACTCTCTCAAGCAAAATCTTCTTCATGAAGTTCCCAACTGAGATCAGGATGGCGATCTACCGACACCTTCTCGTTTCTGAGGATCCCATCCAAGTTCGACAGGGCTGGTCCACACTCTACCCGAGAAACCGCCCCTGTCTCGAGACCTCTATCCTGCGTGTGTCTCGTGAGGTCAGGAACGAGGCGATCAACATCCTCTACGGGGAGAACGTTTTTCTCTATCTGCTGCGAGAGACGGCTACTTTGCCTGAGACTGATGATCGGGCTAGTTCTGCGGGTAGTTCTGCGGGTAGCTCTGCAGATGACCACTTCGTCGAGTATAGCGGCGAGAGTGACCCGGAGTACGATGAAGAAGTCCCCGTAACGGCGGGAAACAGAGATCCCAAGGTCGAAATCGACATCAAGCGTTTCGGTCACAAGTTTCGACGCCTCAAGATTCTCGCGGAGCCCAACCGTTACGAGATGGGCTACTTACTGAGCATGGCGAACGCCATCTCCGTGTTCCGCAACCTCAAGCCGATCAAGTGCAGAATCCACACCATCGAGATCGAAGTCACGCCCAAACGCGACAGGGACACCGGCGAACTCACCTTCCTCGACTTCTTCGACCAATCCTCTGCCGTCATGAAAGAATTGAGAGGCCTCCCTGCTCAGTTCATCGAGATTACGGTGAACACAAGCTCGGACACCCAGGAGCGCATCGTTGTCAACTTGAAATATGCGGCCATAGTCCGACGTGCTCTTCGCGGCGAACACCCCCTTCTGAAAGAGAACGAAGCGATTCAACAGTACACGAAGGGAGAGGCCGGTGTCGCTCAGAGAAAGTTGGACAATCTCCGGTCTTCAATTGAGGATCTGTGGAAGAAGCAGAATGGGACAGCCGAGAAAGAAGTAGACCAGGAGCACCAGACTGAGCAGGACGACTCGGGTGGTTGGCTGTGGGGACAAGATTACGATTGAACGTTCGGTTGAACAGCGCATCGGCGATGTACTGGTTTTTGGGTTACTGGAATTCCGCGTCTTGGGTTCAGCGATTACGGGGGCGACTTTGGGAAAGGAGCAGTTTCAGCCCCGTGAGATCTGGAGACATTTGCTTTCGGCACGCCTGGTAAACAGACACGAGCAACCTGAGGAGTGCCCATTCAGCAGCGAATTATGCTCATTAGAGCCTACTTTTAGGCAGCATTAGTGCTCTTTTGCTTTACAGTATTGCATCATCTTCTTCATAGCTCAGGGGTATATCAAATCATAACCTTCTTTTGCTCAACACATGCTGTCAATATACCTCATTATGCTGCCGAGATCCTAACCTTGGAGACCCCCAACGTCTCCGTGTCAACGAGGACAATCTCCTTGGTTTCTGAAAACGAAGGGACCGTGATCAAACGGACTTGCTGTCCTTCACCGCCCTGGATGACCTTTGTCCCGAATTCGGGCTGGCAGCCGACGAAGTAGAGGTGAGGGGTGTTCTTCATCACAAAAGGGTCCTTGTCTTGGAACGGATAGGCCCCTGGGGCATGTTAGAAGAGGAGGACGAACAGCTTGTGTGCGGTGGGGAGAAAGAAATAACTTACAGAGTGTGTCGGGTGCGGTTGGCGCACTACACCGCCACCTGCACATGGCCTCCATCATACCCAACCTATCGTCGCTGTCGACATACTTGAAGACATCGTCCACGTTCTGGCCGCCCGTGCCCAGCACCCTCCAACCTTCGATCTCACCCTCCCAGGGGTTTGTCGTAGTGTCGAACCAGCCCGCCTCCTTGGCGTCAGGGGCCGCGGCATAGGGTCTTGCGCGGGGAAACATTGCCGAGTGGATCGCTTGTTGGGGGTAACTTGCGTTGGCGGGGTCCTCGGTGCCCGGCATGAGGGTGATGGGCATGGAGGGCAGCAAGTCTGCTAGGAACTCATCGAAGAGCTGACTCGGTAGGGGGTTGTACGCGCTCGCGTCGTAACCGTACTTCTTCACCGTTTCCTTCTTGTTCCCGTTCGTCATGTTATCGGCCGTCTTGAGCGCGGGGTTTGGGGCCGTCGTGGAGATGGAGTTGCCGGCGATAATCAGGCGGGAGATGTTGGTGACCTCGGCCTGCGTTTCTGGCGACAGAGCCTCGCCCAGGAGGAACTCGAGCAGCAGGGACAGCTCGAGGGCGTATGATGTGTCGGTGCCGGAGAAGGACATGCCTGAGATGATGGCGATCTTTGACGAGTGCTTCTCCGAGGGCGTGCCGGACATGTCGAGGTCTTCGGAGGAAGGGGAGGTCAGAGACCATCGCGAGGGCTGCGGCGCCAGGTCAGGGAACTTGACGTCGATTACCTCGAGCTCGCCGTTGGCGTTCTCTGTTCCCATTACGCCAATGATGCAGCCTGTTACGAGGTGGATCGATTTCAAGATGTCGCCTACAAGGCGGATGCGGCCGGAGTCGTCTTCGAGCGTGATTTGGTCTTTCTCGGCGTCGTCGGAGTAGTAGCGTTCTGTGGAGATTGGCGCGGAGATCCAGCGCTGGTGACCAAAGTTTGTGTTAGCTCACGAGATACCTAGGAAGGGCATGGGAATCGCGGGAGCGACGTACGTCCTTGGAGACGTCCTCGAGAATGTTGGGCTTCAGGGGCATGTCCATGTATACGGTGCCGGTCACCCAACATAGCTCGCCCTGGCGGACGTCGAGGACGCGGTTGACGTGGCGGGCTTCCTCGCCGCCGATGACGGTGCCGTCCCAGGCTTCGGCGGCGACGGCGTCAACTGCGGGACGGATTGCGGTCAGGCGGAGGAAATAAATGTCTGCATATTGCTGTTGGTATGAACGTCCTTTGGGCAGGCTGAACGTGGATAGAGGTTTGTATTGGGAGGATAAGCGGACGAGAGCTGTCGATGAGGCTTCTGCTGCGTCGCTGTGTATCGTCAGTATTCTTTCGTTCCATGTTTGAAAGTCCGCGACGAGGGAATGTGAGGATGGCGAGAGGGGTAGACTCACGCCGGCTTCTGCAAGAGCGGTGTGGCTTCGTCGAGGGTAACCATCTTAACGATACGAACTCTGCGATCCCGCGGAGATCTTGACGAGTTGCCGTTGAGGTTGCAGCAGCTCTTGCGGGATGGCAATGGCTGTGGCTGCAGAAGTCGAAGCTGCACAATGCCAGACGCGTCGACAAGGGCTGAGGCTGGAGAGGTCGCGAATTTTGGCGTAAATGGGATGTGGGCAGGGGTCCTCCGCCTGTGGCTTTCGCGCGGTGATCCCCGGCCCCGGGCGGTCGGTTCCTGAGGGAGGTCCCCTGGCGGTTGAGCCACGGCGGGGTTCCAGCTACCCCCCCGGCCCTAAGTGTCCTGGCGATGGAGGGGCAGTACGTGGTGCGATTGCTGATACGAGCGGAATTACCTCGGAGTCGAGCCCTTCCCGCTTCGAATGCCGCCGGGTCATGACGCCTTCACTCCCGGGGCGGTGTGATGGCGATTCTCTGCGCTCGCAAGATTTTCAAAAACAACCTTTGTCCTTGTTCATCTTTCTCTCAAAGACCCTTCCCATCTCCCTTTCGCCTTCCACCCATTCTGATCTTTCTCGCAAGACCCGTCCCTCACATCGCCCACAATGGCAGTCGAAAGATCCCCCACAATCGAGGTGACCAACCTCAGCTACAAGTTCCAAGACTCCACCTCGGGCCTGGAGAACATCTCCCTCTCGCTGCCCTCGCGCTCCCGCACCCTCCTCATTGGCGCCAACGGCGCCGGCAAGACCACCATCCTCCGGCTCCTGGCCGGCAAGCGCCTCGCGCCCCAGGGCGGCATCGCCATCGGCGGCGTCGACCCCTTCAAGGAGGGCCTCGAGGGCGTAACCTACCTCGGCCTGGAGTGGGTCCTCAACCCCATCGTGCGGACCGACATTGGCGTCGTCGAGCTGCTCCGCAGCGTCGGCGGCGACGCCTACCCGGACCGCCGCGACGAGCTCGTCTCGGTGCTCGACATCGACACCGCCTGGCGCATGCACGCCGTCTCCGACGGCGAGCGCAGGCGCGTGCAACTCGCCATGGGGCTGATCCGGCCGTGGACCATCCTTTTGCTGGACGAGATCACGGTCGACCTGGACGTCTTGAGCCGTGCCGAGTTCTTGGGGTGGTTGAAGCGCGAGACGGAGATCCGCGAGTGTACCATCGTGTACGCCACGCATATCCTGGACAACCTTGCCGGATGGCCTACGCATCTGGCGCACATGCATCTCGGCACCGTCAGGGAATGGGATACCGCGGACAAGTTCCTCGAGCGCGTCGATGGGCGCAGCGGGAACAGCACGCTTGGCGAATTGGTGCTGGGCTGGTTGAGGAAGGATCTGAAGGATCGCGGCCCGCGCTCGCAGGGCAGGGTTGCGCCTGAGGGAAAGTCGTACGATGCTGGCGGTTACGGAGGCTACGGTGACGAGTCTGGCAAGAAATAAGCTTGCGGACTTTTTAGGTGTTTTGGAAGAGGATGTGCAGGTTTTTTTTTCCTTCAACATAAACGGTCTTGGGATTACGGCGCACATGGCACTCAACTGCATTATCGAAGGGCGTTTTTTTGTTTCAACACGGTGGCGATTGGGTCACTTGGTAACGGTGTTCATTTCAACTGCACCAGGGGATGGATACAATGCACGAGAGAAAAGAGGATTACGAGAGAAGGGGTGACGAAAAGAAAGGGATGGCATTCTCAACTTGCCTGCCCAGCGGCGTTTGGTTGCATACTGGTTCAACTACGGCATATCCAGGTTTTCTACGAGGATTTCATGGCTCTTGATACCCTGTGTCTTCAACGGAGAGGGGGCTTTATATCTGGGGCGGAAGATTGCTGTCGACTCAACTAGACAGACGTTAGACGTTGAACAACATTTGGTCTGAAATATATGAATATTGATGCTGCGAGTCGCTCGCAGCGGGTATCATAACTTCATCGCCAACTGGGCACCATCAGGACTCGACGAGACATTTCTGCCAAATCCGAGATCTGAGCACCTCAGCCTACCTTGCGGGCTGGGAGGTCATGAGAACCTTCATAGTGTTCCTCATGAGTTCCGGGATTCCATCCAGCCGCTTGGCTTCCAACGCACGCAGCACGAAGCTCCTATATTCGGACCAAGTTACGCGGATGCCTCCCGAATCACCCAATCTCGCTAAGCTGTTGGCCGTAACAGGGCCAGCATGCCTCGTGGCAATGGCGTCTTCATCCTCCTCCAGCGCCTCGTCTTCGCGCTGCCGAATACAACCGATAGCCTGCAAACTCAATACGGGCGAATAGGAAAAGCCAAAGAGCGTGGGTAGCGCGAGATCCATACCCAGGTCCTCGACGTAGCGTTGCAGACTCTGCACGACAGGCCGCGCGATGAGGCATCCAACGGCGTTCTTGTCTGTATCGTCGAATGCCTTTCCGCGCCACAGGCAGTTGCAGACGTCCATCAAGAAGCCGTTGAAGCGGTTCACGTAGCTCGGCTCGTAGTCGTACGTGCTCGATCGGCGGCCCAGTCTCATGGCGTTCTCAAAGCCCTTCTTGTACACCGCGAGAACGGCGCAGAGGCGCGATACGTTGGCGAGAGAGTGGCTGAAGAAGATTAAGTAGGGAATGTGAGGGGGCGGGTTGGAAATGCGCAGGACGTGTTGGAGAGCAGGGTCGGAGATGCTGGCGGCGGCTTGTTCGTAGAGGTCCAGCACAGTGCCGTGAACGGCGACGTTTGGAGAGGCTTGTGCCAGATTTAGGGCGGTACTGCTCGCATGGTCTATTGTTTTGTGGAAGGCGCTGACAGAGACGTTTTCTGGTATCTTGTCTTGGGAGCGGAGGGCGAACGACCAGCGGCGGATGAGGTTTCGGTAGAGCTTCAGCACGGCGATCTGCGATTCTGGTGTTGGAGGAAGACATCTCTCCAGAGGCTGGAAGACGAACTTGTGTAGTTCTTTCATTGTGAGTCATCGAATACAAAGAGGTTGCCTTGCAGCTTACCGTCGAATGGCGCAAGTGGCGAGTAGGAAACAATGTTGAGAATAGGTTCTCGAGCATCTACTCCGTTCCAGGTAGTGAATAACTTGGTGAAGAAGTTCAAGACGACGACCGGGGTTTCCTGCACGGTTAGACTGGTTTGATTCCGCGAATTCACAGGTACCTACTTTAACCCGAATCACGTAATCCTCCAATATATCCATTGTTTCCTGGAATAATTGGCCATCCGCATTCCCGTTGAGGACGTCCTCGAGGACGGCTTCGATCCAGTGGGTCACGCGCCTCGACGCCGCATCATCATGTCTTAAGGCGATGAATTTCTGGAGCAGAGGGTCTGCTAAGACGGCTGCGAGCTGATTCGGAAGCTCTATCTTCTCGATGCTCCGAGCAAGTTTGTCGGCACTATCGATTTCTTCCAGTGTGACTGAGTTCTGTTTCACTCAGTCAGATACAAGTAGTGTCATAGCCTTGTCGACTGTATATTTCTCACCTCGGTGGCCTCTGATGTATGGACTGAAGGGAGATGTGCGCCTTTGCCGCCACGGGCCCTCAAAGCCTGATGGTTTACACTGAAGCCATTGCGAGGTTGCTTGGCGACTTCGGCGGCGCGTTGAGAGTGATCTCTCTGGATTTGATCCAGCCTCTCGCACCATTCGGTGTCAGGATGCTACGCGGGTCAGACATTGTCCTGGAGGGGGGCTTCCAGTGGCATTGTTACCTTGAACGCTGATGCCTTGCCTCTGACGGCATCGCCGACAATGATTTCCGGATAGTAGTCTTTGAATACACGGAGGAGGCTGGTCAATGGTGGGTCGTTGCCGGTGTTTCTGGATAGACTGAGGCTGCGACACGAAGTAAGTAGGTGCATCTACCAGTATACTGAGAATGCACGTACACTGCCTGGATTCGGAATGGTCGTACATGCTTTCTGCGTGTGATAAGAGCGAGTAGGTGACAGAGCTGTGGCCTAGTGATTGTCGTCAGTGTCACCTTTCTTGGAAATGAAGGCCGGGAGAGATTGACCTGATAGCAGCTGTATCAAGAAGATTAAAGAGAATAGCATATGCTTGTGATAACACTGCAGGCCTCTCGAGCACGTGGTATACCATGATCAGCCACTTTAGCAGGTTTGACTGTAGAACCAAGGATGGCTTTAGTTCACCATGACCCAGACATCCCACTACCCTCAGAACAATGTCATCAGACAGACGTTCAGCAGGATACAAGTTCTTCACCAGGATGTTCAAGCTCCCCTGATCGAGGTAACTCGGCCTGGTGACGAGATCTATGAGTTCACTCAAAGGCTCAGGCAGTATGCCTCTCGCGTAGGCAGCTGAGGCAAGTCGGTTAACGATCGGCCTGGTATTCGTGGACCGCTTCTTGGCTTGTACTTTGGAGGCTTTTCAAACTCGTCACCGTCAACATCATGAAAACTCAAAGGGTTCGTAGAGGTTTCTACTCACCCTCGACAACGTCCTGCACTAGCAGATCGATGTTGTCCTCTGCATCCACAGACATGTCGCCGTTGGTGGGTGAGGCCATCTCGACCTATTCTCACTCTTGTAAGCCTCCGACTGGCGGGCGCAAACACTCGAAGTCGTGCAAGTGGTGTTTTGATGCCCGGTCGTGTGCCTCGCCAGTGGCGGTCGATGGACAGGAGGTACAAAGTATGCTGAGCACGCGTCGTGTGCCAAGGTGAGCGCGTTAGGCCAGGAGGGTACGGAGTACAGTAGCGCACTGTGACACACCATACCTTGTCTCTGGCATGACATGATTGGTCAGAGATGACCCACCTACCTTCGGTTGAGTGTGGGGTTCTCTCGGTCACCGGCAAGGTGAAGGAAAAACTGAGTGAACTGCCAAAATCGGACACCCGAAATGGGAACGTGAGGTGCCAACAAGGACGGACCTCGGTGAGGGACATTTGGACGAAGTGCTTGGCAACGGTCAGCATCGGCCTCAGGTTCCGAAGAATAACCCAAGTCCACGGTGAATCAAAGAGTACAGACAATGCACCTCATGATCTGAGGATCTGACCATGCTTTGATGATTGCTGTCGTATGTCACATCATGTCCGATCTGTGCGTTTGGCTGACTGGCGGTTCGCGCTTGAAGAGGAAGAAGATAGTCATGATGGGCTGCAGGTCAAGAGATGACAGGGCAAGATTGGCACGGAAAGGCTCACCGGCAACAAGAACGGGAGGGAAGGCCCATGCGTGGCCTCACTTCACGTTCCACAGAGCGGGTCGCTAACAAGGAAGGGCGAACTCTTAGAACCTGGGGGTTATTCGAGGTGCAGTCGTCAGCCTGGCAATTACCGAAGGTGCTTACTTCAGTTAGCCGTGAGGCAGGAGAATGCTATTGGTTTGATTCTCTATACCTTAAACTTGGAAGGAGGAGGAGGTCACTAACAACAGCGAATATCGGTTGGCCGCAACTGGAGGGAACCTGCCTAAGATACCTAACCTTTCCCAGAGTCCCACCTTAGGTACCTTAGTCAGTAGGTGCCTAGTACACTTACAGTAATAAGGAACGTACCTCTTTCAACCGTCAACGAGTCCATGGCGGGGGTCTATGGGTCTCACCTGCTTACACCGTGCTTCCAACCTTCGGGAGACGGTGTCCAGGTCGTTCGTTCCACGCTCTCTACCTTCCTTACCTTAGTGGCCCCGTTCCGCAAATCCAGAGCTTCGATCGTCATATTCCCGGCCCGTCTGCAGTACTCTCACCCATCGGATGCCTTTCGTCACTCGCGAGACGCAAGCCGCCCATCGGTTGTGATCAGACAGATCGAGTGCACAATGGCCATTTATTGCTAGCGTCGACGGCTGACCAGGGATGGCTTCTCCTGCTTGACCTCGTTGTTTCATAGGTATGCTACACACATATATGGCTCTCTCGAATCCTTCCGCCACTTCATACCATGACAACATACCACCTTCTTCTACGCCTCCGCCCTACGCATTCATCGCTTTTCCCTCTGGCTCATCAAGCTATGTTACACGTTGACAAGCAATTTCTTATCAGACTACTTCTTGTTGTCTCCTCTAGGCTGCGTCCTCATCCGTGAAGCATCGCCATTGGACGACATGGGCAGAAGTCTGGCCGCCAAACACATTCAACGGATTCTGGGTCCGTCTTCGACATGGCCACCTTGATCAACTGCAACCACGGTCTACAACAAAGACACCAGCGATCCTCGTCACTGGGGTCGCCGGGGTCCAATGTTTTATGCCCTTGTTCGCGGCCCGACGTCTCCACAGCCGAGAGACGTTCGACTGGACTGAGTATTGACATCTCTCCTGATTCCCCTTTTCCATCAGTAGGATTCTCCCGGTAAACCCTATTTCCGATACCCTGACCAGCACCACCAACAGTTTGGTATGGCCTGTTGTGACCCGGCAATGTTTTTTTTTATTCCTGCCCTTTCCTTTCATATAAGGTACCTTACAATGGACATAAACTGGACATTTGTCAGTTGGAGTTCCGACGCCTTGGATGTGGATGGCTGATTGTTCCATGACGGACTCCGCGCTTCAAGCGTCCGCTTCTTATGCCCAAACCGAGCAGGCACTTTGCGTTTTCAAATTCCTTCCGATGTTCAACTATCCGTTATATCACTCGTGGGGGTTGTTGAGCTAGTCTAAGAAACAAGTGTCGTAGGCTCGCGCATCATTCGCCTGTCATCATCTTGGCCCTGTGTCACGTTCGGCCGCCATGCGCAAGCTATTGCTTTGCACCCCTCGAATCTCAGCTTTGCACCGGGGTCAATTTCGTCTGCTGCAGCGCTGTGCAACCTACTTGAGTCCCCTCGTGTTGCTACCAACTAAGGTAGCTGCATGTTTTGCCCGGTGGTCAGCATGTCAGGTCGAGGGTAAAGGTCCGTTCCTCATTGTTCCGTTATGCTTTCGAGCAAACGGGCCTAATGCCGCTCCGTACCGCGCCGGTTGCATTGGGGTCCATCCGTCCAGCCATCCATCCTTCCCACCATCCCTCCATCCTCATGCCTCCTCACATGGGTGCACGCACTCCCTACACGCATACGCACACACAACCAACTTGTTATTGCATCAGTCAGATGCTCCCCAGACCAGGAACCACGGCGCCGTTGATTGATTCATTGTGACCAAGACCCACCCCCCACGAGATGCACCGTGGAGGTCCTTGGATATTAGCCGCTTGCGCGCGCATTCTTGTTCTGTCATACCAACACTCTCACTACCTTGCCTTGCTCTTACGTTCCGTTGCTCAGCACCGAGTTTATGCAGCTGTAATGATGTCTATATGCATCTTTTTTCAAGATTCCCTCCCTCGGTGATGTCCACCAGTGTCTTTCTCATCTTATCTACCCGGCTGGCTGGCCGGCCTTGTTTCCCTCGGACCGTCGCCTCATGTACACACCCCACTCTTTGCTGCCCTTACGCATCCTTCTTCCCACACCTATCAGCGTAAAGGTCTTTCCAAGGACATTGATTTCTCAGACTCTGGCCTGCTACTAGCCGATCACGGTATGTGTAACCATCCCGTTCCTCCGCAAAGCTACGATTGCTAACATTTAGACTTGCTAATCCCTCAGGCGCCCGTGACTACTTTGCGGACGTTCTTGCTCGTAAATAAGCGCCTCCTCGGCTTACTTTCTTCCCAATCTTATTTCTTTTGAGAACATCGGCAAATTCGAGAAGTTCGAAGTTCTGCTAGACATTGACCGGAGCCCTCCGCAACATCCAAAGTCCTCCGAAGTCGTGACAGCGCTTACTTCCTCTCCCCGACTCGGTCCGCACTCCCGATAGCACTGGCGGTCCCAGGTAACTCTTCAGGGACATTCGCCGTAGCTTTCCACCGCATGCAGTCCCATACGCGAAGCCCCAAGAAGTTGTTCCATAGTCACGCTTAGTCTGTCAGCCGCTCTTGTCTTGCCATCTTGGCCAACTCAGACAGACGTATTTCCCTACTGGTTGTAGCGTTTCCAGTGTTCGCACGGGACCCGTTTGAGCCCACTCAGTAAGCTCCAAGGACGCTGACGCCGTTATTGCGATCTTCTCGTGCCGTGCATGGCATCTCCTCATCCACTAGACAGGTTAGTCCTGCTATTGCCACGAGTCCATTTAAGCTCACTCAGATCCCGCTGTGCAACCTTACACTAATTTTCACAGGGATGAGCTGATAGTTGACTGTGCTCAAACGTATCCGTCACGAGATACTCTCCGGAAATGCGGATCAATCGCCTTGTTGGATCGAAAAATAGCCCTAAACCTACCCAAGAAACTTCACCAATGTTGCTCCGGGACCGGCAGGACTGCATTCCGCTCAAGAATCTTCTCTCGCAAGACGATGTACTCGTGCTACTTACACCCGTTGTTGTCCCTTATGACAGGCATACCGAAAACAACCGAGATCCATTCGAGCCACTGGGGCGTGCCATCGCCTTGCGACATGCACTCGTCCGCCATGTGCCCTACACAAAACGAGGCGGCATCCACAAAATCCACTCGGAATTCATCAAAAGAGCGAAGGTCATCGTCTTCGTCATCTCTGGCCCACCTGTGGAAGGTGACGTCTCTCAACTTGAGCTGGCCGAGGTTGCGCGTTCTATTGCCGACGAACGCCCACAAATACTTGTGGCCTGTTGCGAACTCCAAGCCCAGGATATACCCGATCAGAAGTTTGCCACAATAGTACAAATCGCAGGATATGCGCCGTCAGACCTCGAAACTGCCGCTTCTATCATGTTTGGTGACTATCGACCACCGCCGCCCACGAATGTTGTTCCTGTGCAGAATCTCATCATTGCACCGCGCAATTGGCCTGTGGAGGTGTGCGGCCCCGATATGGCACCAATACACCAACTTTGGACGGAATGTCTGCCCGAGAAATACCATCTTCCACAATTTGCGCTTGTCCTACTCCTTCGACGAGACGGATACGCCATGAATTACATTGTACGAGAACCGGAGACGAAACAGATTATAGGCTTCTGTGCAACGTACACGACGTATACCGACAGCGACGAGGAGAACTTGCTAGGATCGTTGGCGATGCTACTTGTGAGAAGCGCTTATCGAGGGCGGGGGATCGGCTTGAGCCTCCACAACTATGCATTGAAGCAACTCCAGAGAACTCGAGGCGTCCGACGATTGCAGCTTGGTTCAGCATTTCCACGGCTGCTCTATGGTGTCCCGTCTGATTTCTTTGCCAAGGAGTGGTTTGGGCGTCGAGATTGGCAGATGAACGGCAGCCAGCCTGGCCAGGGCATTGAGGCTTCCGACTGGCTTCTCAAATTTGAAGACATGCCTGTGACGAGCTTATCGTCGGCAGGTTTAACATTTCGACGGTGCGACTTTATGGAATTTCAGCTGGTTCTGGAAATCGTGAACCGAGACGCAGTGCGGAAGGGGAATATGGGGTGGTATGATCAATACGCCAGACTGGACGGCACTCCTCATATTGAGGATGTCATCGTCGGTTTAGAGGGCGAAACAATTGTGGCTATTGCTTTGACATACATCCCCAACTCAGGAAGCCCGATCGACGGGGATCTCCCATGGGCCAAGACTATCGGCGCGGATGTTGGGGCCGTAACATGCATTTGCATCACTGGTTCGTGGTGACTGGAGTGTTGTCTAATGGCTTCGTAAGCTCATCATTTTTGCAGATGACAACCGCGAGATGGTCAACAGCCGGGATTCGGTCATGATTCGCTTGCTTGATACCTGTGTCAAGATGTTGGCCGAGCGAGGTATGCGTCAAATGTTTATCGACGGTGTCAAGGGGGGGACCGCAGGCTTCCAATCTCTCGGTAAGGGTAGACCTAGGCTGCTGTCAAGAGCAATCTAACGTTCGTGACCAGGTTTCCGGGAGTGGGCGAGGTACAAGGACGTTTGGCGAAAGGTATGAGCACAGGTCCTCACATACATAAGCCGACCCAGCCAGCCATGGAGGAAGCCATGAGGCCAGGTACCAAAACAACAACCCGCAGCCTGCAGTGTTTGACGGCATTGCTTTTCTGATCGCTAGAACATCGCTCTGTTTACTTTCGCCACATGACTGCGAAATGTCAAATACCCCCCCCCACCTCGGATGTGGGCCGAAGTCATGGTGATTTTCTGACAGCCACTACTGTCGGCTCGTATTCAATAGGGACGGATATCGCTTCGGCTCCGGCCACCACCATGCTCCTGTTTACAGAAGATCTAAGCAATCGAGTGCGTTGCAGATTCACAACACAGGATCCGGCCCTGGGTGGCTTTTCCCCCACCGCGACACTAGACAGGGGCTACGAGAAAGTAAGCAGAGCGCCCCAATGGCGACTTATTCTGCTTACCGTGTATGACACTGGTACATGATGAACAATCGTGGCACCTATCATAGGTGTATCGTCTGTCTACAGTGGGCGTCTGGGCAAGGACGTGCCGCGACCTTGTATGAAGGCCGGCTATTGCGCTTCAATCAGAAAGGGAGCAGGGCATCAGAGCTCCCCAAATTGACCAACAGCTGCGAAGTCAGTACGGAGTGCTCCATCTCCTTGCATATGAACAGGCGGGCTTGACGAGGTCCGCCAAAATTGGGTTTTGACACGACGTCAAGGAGGACCTGGGTGAACATACAAGTGATCCCCCCGCTGAACGATAACCAATAACCGGGTTTATCGCCTCATCTTTAAGGTCCAAAGACCTGTTTCATTTCAATCAGACGATGTTCAGTCGGCAGAAGGCTCACAGACGGTGACTTGGTAGTCGGCCCATTCCCTGTGCCTTCGCAGCTGTCGCAGCACACAAGACACAAGTTTTCCTAAGTTGATCAACACAGTGAAGACGAGGCGTACCGATTATCAAGTCGATGCGGAGTTTTTATCGGAGGTCCCTGATCTCCTGCTAAGAGGCGCAATAAAGTCATTGAAGCCCAACTGACGATCATCACATATCGGCCCCGAAAGTGTCAGACAGACCCTGTCGGTTCCGAACGAGGTCGCGCTTAGGGAATTCCGATACTGGTGCTGCCGATCAGGCAGACCGAGTTGATACCAAAGCGTCTCGTGTAAATTGACCGACCACCAAGGTCAAAATCTTCAAGACTATCGCAATGGCCTGATGAAGAAGAGCTTACACACAGATCCTAACGTCTCCGATTGTGCTCTCAAGGGATTCACTCACAAGCCCATTGCGTGTGGGCATTCCATACTAGGGACGAAGAACTCAACTGGTAGGTGGCCGGGAGCAGCCGAGCCTGGCCAACTACTGGCTTAGCGTCCGGCATCCCGGTGAAGGCGGCCGGAGTTATCTCCGTTCGACGTGCGACCCAACCAACCGACTCAGCCAAGTCAAAAATCGTTCATCCTTGTTCTCCAGATCTCTGATAGGCCGTTCCACCGTCTAGGTACCGTCTCTGCGATAAATCAACGACGCAGGTCGAATCACATAAACTCATCATTGGTCTCTTTAGTTGGGCGAAGCTGTCCGATGCGGAGCCTGCTCCTCGGCTGCAAATGTAGGCTGTATCTCAGATGAGAGCACCAATATTCACAAACGTTGAGATGAGCACGAGGGCGCATAGAAGGTGAAATTTACCACGTCTGCGCCATCTGCACGCTATGAAAGCACAGAATACACTCACCACCTTGTCCGAGAGGGGCAAAGCGGTCTACACCTCCGTGCCGGACAGCCATCTGGCGTTTTGACGGTCACGACTTACGTAAGCTCTCATGCTCTGATTGTCCGTTTTTCGGTGCCAACGTGATTGACACCGCTGGCATGGGCTCTTGAATCCAGCGGCGCAGCACACCAGACGGGGAAAAAACGGTAAAAGCCCGTTCTCGTTTCCATACCCCAGCATTACCTTTGTTAAGGCAACCACTGGTTTCGAGCCTACTCCACAGAGAAGTCGCGGCGAACAGCCCCCTCTCATCGCTGGACATCTCGTTTTCAAAATCTCTTCTCAACGGCGCTGCGGGCCACAAGAACGACCACCTGCTTTGCTCCCAAGGGGGAAGCTCCCGCCAAGTTGAATGACGGCTCGCAGGCGGCCGCTCCTTTCCTGCTCACGTGGGTTAGGAGGAGCGCTACCCCCCAATCCCATCTCATCCCACGGCCCGCAAAGGTAGCCTACGTACCAACGAAGCTGACGCGCAGAATACCAGGGTGGTATTCGAGGAGGAAGAGGGGGCCCACCTGAAGAACAGCGTCAACTGGGTGTTTCTTACAGACTCGCACCATCAACACACTCTCCCTCACACACACAAACGCACATACCGTGGATTGTGGATGAAGCTAGCCAGCAGCGGTTTACCTATTCAAGCGCAACAAGCGAGATCCTGATTCCGTGCGATTGGCGCCTCTTTCTTCGTACGATGATGGCCATGCTATCAAAGGCGAAGCATACGAGAGGAGAATAACGGAAGAGCCATTGGACGTCTCGACCTACGTCTTACACAGTATCACTGCTCTGCATAATAAATCTCCTCCTTTCGAGAAACGGTGTGGGACCGCACGCTCGGCGGGATTTACCCTCGCCTCAGTGTCTGGTGAGCGGTCCCAAGGAGCTGGTACCTAACCCCGTTTTTCGTCTTACTTCCGTTCTTGCGCGGTGCCGCATGGAGATCTTGAGCTAGTGCACCTGGCTCTGGCTCGGGATCTCGAAGCCTCTCGGAAGCTATACCCGCGGACACTTTCCCGGTCCCGCAAGAGAGGATGGGCACCGCCCGTGAACTCTCAGCGCTGGTCGGTGCTCTGCTTCACGTTGCCGCGGTGAGCCCGTAGGAGGAATATGCCATAATTCCGTCTTGTGCGCTCCCTAAAGGGAGTCGGCTGTGATAGGGGCGGAGCAGCTTCCGCTGTCGGAATCTCCGACTGAGAACGCATCACAAACACTCGCCTGACTGTATGCAAGCGAATGCCAAGGTCAAGGGCTGGAGGGACTGGTCTAAAGACCAGATTTTGAAGTCTCCATACGTGACCATAATGCAGGAGCAGCATAGGCACAAGGAAGAACACGCAGCCATCGACGCTCCCCCGCGTGTGAATCGCGGTCGAAATAGGTAGCATGGGCGAAGGTTACATGCGAGTACATGCGAGCCTTTTGGATGTTACTGAAGTTTTTGCCACTTATACCAAAGTCCATTCATCTTGGCTCCCTATCTGTAAAGTAAAGAGACAATCGTAACTCTAGTTGCATTCACAAGCGGGACATGTGTGATTGTACAAAATATCAAACAAACAGTGCCCTTGGGTGCTCATAATTCTGTGCAGATATGCGTGTAGGCTTATATCTCTGCGGGGTCTGATGAGAATACCTGCGGTCTGCAGTTGTGGTGGCCGTGTTTGAACACGATTGCACGGCGAAACATTTCCCCTCGAGTCCTGACAACGAAAGAAGTGTTACTAATCTATGATTAGACGGACCCTGCGGAGGGGCTTTGAGAAGTGTTATGGCAACTCTGCAGGGGGAAAGCAAAAAAGACGATGCGGCGGGTTTTTGATATCTGACCAAAATGTTGTGTCTGGGTTGTGCGATGGTTGCAGAAAGGATGGCAACGTCGACGGAGGCCAACCTTTTTTTCCAGACTGAGGGCTTGGGAGGCTTGAGTTCCCAGGGACCAACAACGCTGTCAAGATTGCACTGCGCTCCTTCTTGAAAGAATCAACCGAGTTTGTTCCAGTCAAGGGCCTGGTCCACGAGTGCCTGGCACACAGGACTTGCCTCCAGCCAGCTGCAAGGCCTGGTCCAGTATACGCAGTCGTCTCTCGGCCTTCGTGGCATCGCTGCCTCGTTCTTGAAACGCTCGTGTTCATTTCCAGTTCGGTCCAGCGATAGTCACGTCCGAGAGATTCCTAGGGAATATGGGTACGAGGATATGGGTACGAGAGAAAATAGATGTTTGATATGTTTCTTCAAGACAGACTTTGACGTTGAGAAGAGAACGTCAGCGTGGCTGAGTATGTTTTGAACAATTGTATAAATCTCGAGAAAACGTGTGCATTCACTATATTCTACGTTGGTTGGTGGCAGGAAGACAAAGGGGCGGGGGAACGGGCGCAGTTGTTGGTTCTCGAGGCTTGTTCTTGGCACAGCTCACGCCATCTTGGCCTGGTGGCCAGGTGAGGTATCAGGGACAATATTGTCGGGTCTTTACGCCGAGCAAGACTACCAATGAGGGCCCGGCTAGAAAACGTATGATAAAGGGTTAGTGGATAGGAAAACTATAAAGCAAAGTTGAGATTCAAGGGAGACATCCGTACCAAAGAGTTCCGCCCAGGTGCGGCTGAGAAGTCTGTGCCCGTTAGGTTCTAGAGCGGCCGACTCGCGAGACCAGACTCGTCGTTGGTCGCTACACCGGAGACTTATTTGTGGCGTCTACTAGATCAGGATTCCAATTGGGGACTCTTGGAGTTGAGTATGTCTAGATGCGGAAGACCCGATAGTCCAAGGGTTTCTCAGGTTGCCAGTTTGGGAGGTGCTTAGACATCGTCGACACATCGTGCCGTTGCGGTGAGGATAGGGCGCGGAGACGAGAAAAGGATTGAGGTTTGGAGTCGCGTTGTCGGTCCTCAGGAAGGGGTTTACGGGCTCCTCGGTGTTCAAAGTCGCCTGGTGCAGTACTTTGATTGTATGTCTGAGTGAGACCTGAAATTATCTCGTGAGGCTGATGGGTACGATTTGATGGGTGTTCGTGGTCGATGGTTATCTTGTGCCTTGGAGCTGAGGTTTCGAGCATTTGGCAACGAAACTTGCGATGCGCTTTATGAAATGGAAAGAGTGTGCGTTTTATGAATATCGTATATTGTGTTGGTTGTAGTGCTTTCGACTTGACCTCAATGTGTTTCCATGAGGCTGTCGTTGAAATTCACTTCGCAGCTTCTCTTGAAAAGTGCCGGCTGTGATCCCTGGTATTGCCAAATAGACTACCAAGGCCGACTTTCTGAGCGCTAACGCTTTAGTGCCTCCAAACTTCCTGCCCAGAAAAATAGAGAAATCATGAGAGTTCGACCGGGCAAGAACGCCACGCGCCTCAGGAGGCCTTGCGGACGGCTTGGGGGCACACTGGATATATGAACGAGTCACGCAGTACCTTGCTCTCACACGGAATGTCGTTGGTGTTTATACGGATGGTTGGCGAATCTATTGGCACTTGAAAGACTAGCAAATGTGCAGCTGTCGGCCAGGGCGAGACTTTCTCTCACTCCAAGGATAGTCCAGTCGCTCTCTGACCATTAGCTGGGTTGTCTGTCAATTTGAGGAGATAACACCCGGCTATTTTTGAAAACACTCTCGAATATTCGATGCCAGTGCTTCCATGCATCGATGCTGGAGATTGCACATGTGGAGCTAAAGTGAGAAGTCGGTGGGAATGTTGCGAAGAACTCTAGCGAGAGTCGAGACAAAGTTCTCACGAGCTTTGGTGCAGTAGTATGGTACACAGAACTTGCCCGTGGTCATACGTGTTATTGTGTGGTGACCTTTCATCACCATTGTCTTGTAACCATAATATGCAAATCGAACAAGGACCGCTTTGATTTTGTCCTTCGTATCACAGTGGCTAGTACGCTGCCTTGTGGATGAACTTGGTTTCGGCCGCCCTCGACGACCGGGACCAAATTCCGTATTCCGGCTGTAGATTGAGTCTGAGGCTCACGTGCCTCCATCAGCCCTCATCGGTTCTGTCTTGAGAGTATCGTGTGTGTTATTGCAAAGTGGTAGCAGATCACGCCTGTGACTCCCACGACGAAGCTATTGTCGACTATGGAGCCTTGCTCGTGCGCCCGGCAGTTCGGGCTTGGGGCCTCTCGCAGTCCTCGAACTCGAAGACATGGATGGTCTTTGCTGAGGTACGAAGCCTCAGACCGACTCCTCTTTCCCAGCTTGGTGAAAGCGATGACTTAAGCACATATTTGTTTATGGCGAAGGAGAACAATAACGACGCTATAGCGCGCCATACAGCCCTCATTTGGTATGCTCTCGTGACTTCACGTCGACTTTCGAAGGCGTACCTTCGTAGTTACCGTTTTTGATTCTTGAACTTAGTCTATTTCAAAGTAAGGCCGAAAACCAGCCCAAAAGACGACTACGATACCCTATTTGATGAAGCATTCTTGGTATGTCGAGCTTCACGACAAACTGCACCGTGTCGACCTATTCTTGTCTTCGTAGGACTTGAATCATGCCAGAGCATGAAACGAGAAAGCTTGTTGGAAGTCACCCGGGTCTATTGGTGGACGACTGTGGCGAATGAGGGCGATGGGAGAGTATTCATCTCAACCACCCAAGAAAGCATGAAGAGGGATGGAGACGTCGGGACCTCATTTGCGAGGGCTCTCATTCCGGGTGCCGAGAAAGCACTTGAATACTCCCCGCGCTACCAGTGTTAGTCGTGGTGACGCAAAAGGATATCGCAAAGGTGCTTTTGTGCAGGAAAAAAGCATTGGCATTGCTGTAGGCATTTCTTTCATCTGGAACTGCGATTGGCAACTTGCTAACTGCTTGCGCTGTTGATGGCTTCAGCTCGCTTGCTGTGCTTCGATATAACAGTAAATCAGCAGACGACGGCGCGAAGAGCGATGGTAACCACAGCCTTGCAGAGATGATCCCACTTACTGTCGTCGTCCGCCGATGTCTTGGTTCCCAGCTCATGGATCTAAACACACAGGCGACTTGACGTCTTGCAGACATGGTGGCGCTTCGGAGCCCGCATATCAATAAGCCCGTAATCTCCCAACTCGCTCTCGTTGCCAAGGGTGGAGATGGATCTCGGCGTCCGGCCAAAGGGTTCGCTGGGTCTGGGAAGACTGGCGTTCAGGATACGCTGTGGACGTGAAGTGCGTATGTACGTATTGGACAGCATCGAACGCGAAGCGGCCGCGTCACTGTTGGTGTTGATAACACCCAGCTCATTCGTGGGTTTCCATGTTACGCAGCGAAAGCTAGGCAGTCTCGCGCCAAGCGTTTTGCTGCTTTGGTGCCGTGAGGCGATAGCCGCGTGATTGTTCTCGATGTGAACTTCGTCGCGAGCGAGCCGAAACAATAAAAATGAAGGGGGCATCTCCCCCTTCCCGAAACGGTGATGTGTTTGGAAGATATTACGCCTTCTCTTAAAGGACCAAAAGTATTTTTGAAATCGCGAAATGGCTTAAAGCATAGGAGCAGTGGAACGAACATAGTGAATGATAGCTGGCAACCAAATCGACGTGCGCAAAGCAACCTGGTTCGGAAGCTTGAACTTACCGCCTAGTCCAGGCTTGAGTGGAGCGAACTTGTGTCGTATGGCGTCGCCGCGACGTTTTCTGTCGACGTTTGTCGCAAATGTTGAGGTTTGGCAGTGTCGCGGAGGCTGAGCGGAGACACAGGACGAAGATTGCGTTGTGTAGTGTGGAAATGAGTCTTTCTTTGTCATCACAATAGATACACGCATCGAGAACCAGACCGTCCTCGTGAAGCAAAAGAACAAAAACTTTTGGTGGTACTCATCCCGAAAAACCCGCCTCCATCTCTCTGTACCCCTCGCTTCCCGTGGCTCAGAAATGTCATCAAAGACGCCGTATGTCGAGGATTTCAATACATGGTTTTTCTTTTCTTAATAGTATCCAACACACGCCCACGCTGAACTTTCGTTGTTGTACGTCGCTCGCTCTTAAGTCGAACGTCAAAAAGAATTGTGGGGGTTCTGAATGTATTTACGCCCATCTGGAAAAGTCGACCGACTCGACGAGCGAGTCGAGCCCGTTGCCGGGGACGATCTCGGTGTCGTTGGTGGTGGTCGACAGCATCGAGCTACGGTGGCTAGTCTGTTCGCTCGTGCTGGTGAAAAAAGTTGCTACAGAAGATCGGCGGAGACTGCTGAAGCTATCTCGCACGCTGGCTGATTTTGTGTCGATTCCCTGAGGATTAGGGCCGACGACGGCGCCGCCGAGTGAGGTGGGTGGTGGCGACGGAGTCGACGCGCTGTTGATGTGGCTGAGGTGAGGGTGTCCCGCATGGTTCGCGTTTGGCGCATGCTTGGGGCCGAATTTCTCACGGAGACGCTTGATTTCCCTCAATCGGTTGCGCCAAGAACTGATGTGTTCGCCAACATCGCGATTCGCCCATACGAGGCAGAAGACGGACGCATTGAGCGCTAGAAGGCGGATGAAGCCGGGAAGTGCTCTAAGGCTGACCATCTTTGTCTCGGATGCTGGTGAGATCTCAGGAAAACCCGGCTTGCTCATGACCTGAACTTTGTAGAAAGGCGGGTGTTTCTCGCTCGGTGGGTTCTCTCTCATGGCGAGGAAGCCTGCTCGCGATTCCGGGGTGATGACAATGTTGACATAATTGAATTCGCTGGGAAAGGTGTCGAATCTGAAAGGCATTCCAGAATCGTTGAAGATAACATTGACAAAGTCGTTGCCAATGTGTCGCTTTTTGTTGATGCAATGTGGATCCCGCTCAAGATTCGTGGGCATTTGCGTGGTGACGTGGAATACTATCTCGGTAACTCGATCGCGCCAGCAAAACGTGTACTCGCCATCACCATCGTATTCTCTGTCGAGGCCCTGGGTATTAAATTTGGAACCCTTCAGTTTTGTAAGTGTCCCCAGCCCGTTGAGAAAAGTCACATAGTCGCTGCTGCCCGATACGTTGGCGAGGATCTCGGCCTCTTGCATTTGACCTTCGCCGATGTAAATCACTCCAACTTTATGTCCGTCTACCGTGGAGTTGCGGTCAAATACTCTGACAGCTCGCTGGACCGCTTCATCGTCTGGAAGAGGAATTGGACGGGCGCTGTCTGTGGATTGTGGAGTAGAGGTCATCAGCTGAACCATTATGTGACTTGGTAGGATGTTGTTGTTTGTGGGTTGGCCATCTCGCGCAAAGTCAGATATGTACTGGGCCTGGTGGGCCGGGCGCGGTCGGAAGTTTTCGTGCACGATGTAAGACGACGTTCCGGAAGGTTGACGCTTGGTGATTTGAGACCAGCCGGTGGTTGTCGATTGTTCAATTGTCACAATGCTGTGGCCCATTAACCACCTGCGCTTCAGAATTTCACCGAATCGCTCTTTGGTGAAAAGCAAATCTGCGGAAGATTCATCAGCGTCAGCGTACGAAACTCTCTGCATGAAATCGAGTGTGACCAACGCCTGCTCCTCAGGGTTCTGTCCACCGTCGACATCAGAGAGCAAATTCTTAGCAATCCAACCGACGTGATTGGCACGATCCGGTAGTTTCAAGGCCAAGAACCAAAATGTGATGACATGGTATGCTAAAGCATACACATATTGCGGGAGGTCGTCAGCTGCATTAGGATGGAGCATGTCTGGAGCGGTGGTGCCAGTTGGTGTCGCTGCCTCGCTATGGAGACTACCCCGTTGCGTTTGTTTCTTGTCTCGAACGTACTGAAGATATCTGACACAAATCCCGAAGACAATGCGATACTCGTCTTCTCTGAAGTTGACGTACATGTTTGGCATTCTGCTCAGACACGCCAGAAACTCCAGAATGTGCATTGCAACATGCGGTTGGGTAATGATTTGAGCCATCTTTTGCAACATTTGCACCAGCGTTTTACTCGTGGATAGGGGCAATTCGTGGCAGCAGATCGAGAGGGCGTGAATGCAATATTTGGCGCATCGCTCCCAAGTTGAGATACCCTTGACGAAAGCCTGCACGATTTCGTCTTCTTGATCCTTCAGGAAAAACTCATGGTAGCTCAGTATCATCGTCAAACTGTGGAAGAGGCAGATGGCGACGTCAGCACGCCGCAAACTGGTACAGTTTGGAGGCTCTTGGAAATTGTTCGTCCGAATCTGTTCGCAAACCACCCTTCGAAGCTCTTGGATTTGCGGCACCGCGCCTCGGAATATTGCATGGTTGGTCAGCTGTGAGGGGAGATGCACTAGCACCATGCTATACACCTCCCAGTCGCCACCATTATCAACGATATGAACAATCGTATCAAGCCAGGCCTCGGTGTTTAGGGCGATTTGCTTTGGTTCCGCATCGACAGGTTCACAGTCTTCCGTGATGGACGTATCTAATTTTTCGACACGCGAAACTAATATGGGGCTTGCGATGATCGATGGAGACTCTGGCAGAGCCTCGGGGTCGGGCAATGTCCACAGTTGCTTGTACGGGTGGTTAGGTTTCGCGCCGCTGGCAGAACGAATGGGACAGGCTCTATCTTGAGTCGATGAGCTACTGAAAGAGATCCCTCTCGTAGTGCGAGAAACCGCACCTTGTTCTGCCCTGGTCCGAGCGGCTTGAGCAGGATCTTCGCCGTACTTCCGAGCTCGAAGTGAGCCGGTGTGTTGGAGAGTTGCCGCGAGACCATCCGACTCGGTATCCTGGACCAGGAAGACCCGATTTGCCCAGTCTGCACGAAGCCGAAAGAGGAGCTTCATTGCTACCAGCCGAGCGTCGGTCTTGCAAGAACTCGTCTTCGCGATGTTGACCAGCGTGTCAAAGAGCTTCAAACTTTTCAGACCATCAAGATTCATACAACGCATGAAGAGCTTGACGTAACCTCTGGTTACAACTCCTGAGGCTGTGTGGCTCTTCTGAGGGCCTGTTGATTCGGACATGACTGGTGTCGTAGGTCGAGATGTCGTAGAAGATGGCACTGGCGACAACAGGCGCTCATTAATAACAATCGTCCTCAATGTGTCCGTGATGTAGTCGAAAAGTTTCCTATCCGAAGATACTGCGACGGAGACCATGAAAGATACCACAGACTTTAGGACAAGAAGATTGGTTTCGTCAGCTATGTCTTTGAGAAGGTCCTTGATCAGATTGGGCACCACATCGTCGCCAAGCCCTTCTCCAATGAGATCCATCATTTCATAAGCTTCTGTGACGGCCTGGAGCGCCAAGAGACGGGTTTGAGAGGTGCGATTTCGGTTGGCATAAAATTCCTGGAGGACCAGTGATAGGTTCTCTTCCCAATGTAGGTCTGACGGAGAGCAGCACCGGAACTCCTGGAAGTAGGTGAGAACAACCCGTGCCGCAGAGTCCGGGAGACGAGCATGAATGTTGTTGAAGAATTTTATGATGATCTGCCGCGAAACGATTTCGCCGGTCTTCATACTCGCCAACTCCTCCAGACGGGCAATAAGCTTCAGAAGCTCGAGCCCAATAGCTTCGTCAGGCCGGTCGGGCTCCGTCTCCGGGGCTATGAGCCCGATACTGGTTATCATATTGGAAGATGCCTTCTTGGAGCACTCCATTGCGACGTCCAATAGATCCGACCAATCCTCCTCGACAATCAAATTGTGAACTTTGCCATCGGCATCTCGAAATAGGGAGTTGACCAGTTTCAGAATGGTGCAGTGAACCCGGCCTGAGTCTGTACTGCGGACGGCGGCAACTAAACCTTCAATGAGTAGCGCGAAGGGCACGGGCGGATATCCTTTCTCCGTGCTTTTTGTCAATAGCTTCTCCAGAACGGCCAATACGCCGCGAATATCTCTCGTGTCTTTCCCTTTGCTGGCTCCATCACGGGGAAGATGCCGCAACAGGTCGACGAGAACCCTAACCGCCGCAGGACCATTGTGTGATTTCAATAGAATGGATATGGTACGCCAAGCAGTCTTGGATAGGCTTGGCACTAGACAAAATATTGAGCCTAGTACAAGCACACACTCTTTGAAGCTTTCCGCGGGCAGGTTGGCGAATGTCACAATGGCATCGATAACGTTGATTGAAGCCCGCAAGTCTGCCTCGATTGTAGTGCTGAGGCAAATACTGACCAGCGCTTTCATCAGACCAGACATTGCGGATTCATCGGCCACGTTGGAGCCAAATTTGATGACTTCGCTGATGAAGACGAATAGCTGATGCAAGTTTTCCTCCTCTCCGGCGACAGATATCTTGACTTTTGAAGCATTCTTTTTCGCATCTCGGCTGGCTTGCTTCCTTGCTAATTTCACGGCCTGGTACGCATCGCAAAGCCATTTGCGAAGCAAAGGAATCACGTCGTAATCAAAACCATTCATTTGTCTTCCGTGTTTCGTAAGGTCGACGACTGCAGCCAGTTGCATATGAAAATCATCAGGATTTGCGGGAGCCGTTAGGGTTTGGAAGTATTCCTTGCGATCGAGGTCCGATGCCTCCTGATGTTTGACGCATTCTGATAGAAGCTCCCAACCAGCCACACGTTCCGCTTCAGTCTTTGTCGCATCGATCATTTCTTTTGCGGCATACCAGATGTCCTGCACAGAATTCAGAGGATATTCGGAGACGGCATATCGGAGGGAGTTCGCCGCCGAGATTCGATCGCCGACGGTCCCATTCCCGCTTCTTAACAACTCGAAGGATTCCATGTGGTTCGGCGATAAACGTAGGGTCGTGCGTGTAGCATTCACGTTGTCGGCTAATGGTGAAAGGATGGAAGATGTAGACTTCAGGCTCAGCGGAGGGGATTTGGTCAACTTGGCGCCTGTTAAGCCTTTGAAGACGCTCGCCAGGCCGCCAGGGCGACTCGAGTCTGGCGATGACGGAGCATCTCCTGGCGATGGGGACATGTGCTCGTCGGACTGGTCGGACACGGTCTGAACGTTTCGCGTCAAAACTATGCGGCGGAGCATGTTAGCGATGTCGCAGAACGGTATGCTTCATGTCGACTTGGTGGTAGTCAAAGTTGGCGAACGTGGGTTGATGTTGTCATTCTTCGTGCAAATGACGATGATAGTCTTGCTCTAGATCCACAGTGCCGAAGAAGTCGACGATACCTCTAGAGGCAGGAATGGGACGAGAAGACGACAGAGAGTGTGAGGGGTGGATTTCTTGCGGGAGGCAACTCACAGTGAATCTCCTATCAGCCCAGCTGGGAAAGTCTGAAATACCCCATCCAAGGCAGCGAGGCGAGCTGCAGGCCAGATAGTCCCGAAGCGGAAGTGGCAGACGGAGTGAGAGACGGAGTCAGAGACGGAGTGGGAGCAAGTGGAAGCGGGAGAGGGGGGGCCACCTCAAGCAGCAAGGTCCAGTATCCCGGGAGCGATACTGATGACTGGACCAAGGCCAGGCTTGGCGGCAGGCGAAAGCAGCTTGAAGGAAGAAGTCCGGTCGTGTGGTGGTTAGGGTCCGGCGACTATCTGTTGTTTGTCGTGCCAAGTATCGCAGCATCAAAAGGCACCATAGACTCTAGAGGTTCTTTGGTGGTGCAACTAGCAGAAATGCTTGGAGGAAAACTTGGATGCTGCTCCCGTCGGTTGGTGCAGGGCTGGGCTCCTGGCTGCTGTGTGGTCAGGTCAGGGGGATGGGGTGGAGGTAGTGCAGTGTGTTTAGGGCGGGCAGGAAGGCGGCAAGTACCTGCAGCAGGAACCAACAGTTCATGAGCTTCCCTGATGCAGTCTTTCCCCGTTGCAATTCCATGCCCCACCTGAGACGTGGATGGCCAGCTGATCCAGCTTCCCTTCAGTCCAGGGCATGCGTGCTAGATCCGCACCAACGTAATTCCGTCATCTGCCTTGTGACCTGGACTGGAGGTGGCTGTGGCTTCATCTACTACACTAATTACACAGTGTAAGGTTTTCCTTCCCGCCCGGTAGGAGATCCACTTTATTCCGATAAAACCACGGCGTCGGTCCCAAAAACGTCCTGGGAAACCTGAGCTTCTAGAGCGCGCGAAGTATTTTTACTTTTAATAAAGTACTATTAAAAGCTCTATTTATAAATCTAAACTCAATAGATATAGGATTAAGATACTTAATATAATCTAAGACGTCTTTATATAAGAAGTTATATATATATATATATATCTAATAAAGCTTATAAAAGTATAGTATGAGTTTATAAACTATTATACTAACTACACTTTAATTAACTAAGAAGTAATAAGCTATTTACTACTATATAGTATTAGAGCTATAAATATATAAGAATAGTAATAACTTCTACTCTACTATTATATACTTTATGTTCTAGAGAGTAATATTCTTCTTTAATTACTTTACTAAATAGTAGAAATACTACTTACTTAGTTAAAATTACTTATAAAAATAAGATTAGAGCTATATAGCTACTCTTCTACTCTCTATGATATACTCTCTTAGCTGCTTAGATTATAGATATTCTACTCTAAACAAGTTGCTTATAGCAGCTTTAGACTCTATAAAAAGATATAGATTATAGTACTAAGTATAGTAGTAAATATCTACTTATTGAGGTATTAATGTTGGTCTCACAAATACTGGTACCAGGAGGTAGGGGATAAAACAGAACTCGAAAACAGTGGCGATATTAATAATACGTGTGGGAAGAAAGTATCTAGAAGGGTAGCCAGCAGAAGAGGAACAATATAGTAGACTCACGAGGTAGGTCACATAACTAAGGTCACATAACTAACTAAGTCAGGTAACTAAGGTCATATAACTACTATAGTCAACATTTCTACCCACTAGGCCACAGGCCCAACACTTAGGTTAGGTCCAGCATAAGCAAATATCCCAATACTAGCAGTTTTTTTTTATACCAGGATTGGCCTATTTACACCCATCTAAATACATAAATTAAATAACTTATTTTGAAGCTATTTTTAGCCTTAAATTAAATCAAAAAGATAGCTATATTTAGCTTTAACTATATCCTCTAAATAGCAACGATTTAGCCCAAATAGCCAGAAATCCTATGCCTCCAAAATAGCAGCAACTGCTATTTATTACTTCTAGGTTACCTATCCCTCCATACAAATCATCAGTTTATTCCCATTAATTAGCCAGCACAGGGCGCTATTTAGCAATACCTTCGAGAACGCATTAGTGGGGTTATCTTTACTATTTACCTAGCGGATTTTAGAGAGCTCGCAACGCTTATACAACCAACATAAGACTATAATATCTATATGAGCCTCTTCTCTTTTGTAGAGCTAAGCTTCACTAAATACTTATATAGAGAGTATGAATCAGTATATATAATAGTAGGGATAAGGTTATTAGTACCCAGCTTAGTAGTAACTTAGCGGAGAGTTAATACAATTGCAAAAGCTAAGTCAGCACTACTAACTATAGCGTAGATCTCAGAGACTAGCACGCTACAGGTAACACGCTTACACTTAGTCGAGCTATAATAGATAATATTGCTATAAATAGTGAAGGTAGCGTTATTTATAGTTTTATTAGCTAATATGATAACATAGCCTAACTGCAAAATAAGGTCCTTATTATTTATAAATAAGCTATCCACAAATATAAAGAGTCTTATAGTAGGGAGGGAGAGTATAATAAAAGTTGTGCTGCAATTTAGGTTATTGCTAAGCTACTTAAGGCGCTTATTAAGGGTAGTAATATCCTTATTATTGGGGTCCTAGCGTTAGGCGGCTGTAGATAGGTTGAAATAAGCCTCTAGCTAGTAAACAGAGGCGATATACGCCCCTCAGGCGCGTTACTCGATATACTTCTACTTAGCTAATATCTTATTGAGGTTACTTACTAACTTAATTTTAGTGCCCTGACCCTTCTATCAAAGAATGATAGCTCTATTAGCAGCTAAGGAGATAGTTCTACTATTAAAGATAATGGGGGTCTAAATAGTGAGATTTTCCTTAGGTTTAGCTATAAATTTAGCCTTCTAGAGCTCTTTTTCTTTAATAGCAAAAAAAGCTACTATACGAAGGCTAATAGTGTTATTTGTCTGTATTCTAACAATAGCAAAATAAGGGCTTAAGTTATTAGTAATAAGAAGATAGCGATTAAATATAGAGCTAGTTATCTATACCTTCCCAAAGAAATAGGTATTATAAGTAGCCCACTAATAGGTACTAGCTTTAGTAATACTATATAGTAGTTTAATAACTTTTATAATAGTGCTAGCGGGGTATTAGTTACAAATTTAATTAGGAAAATAGGCATGAATTTTGTAAGCAAGAGTTATTTATAACTAAATATATACTTAAGTAATATTCCTAATCTAAATCAAGCAGTCAGAGAGAGAGAGCAATAATAAGAAGAAGTCAAATACTATAGCACTAAATTATAGGCAATTGAATTAAAATCCCATACTTATCAATATTATTTACACTACAAATAATAAAGTAAGACTTTTCAGAAGGAATTATAGTCTTATTTTTAATCTTATTAAGTATATAAGACCTAAAAAGGCGCCTATATTACTTAATTAGGTCAAAGATTTCAAAGCAAAAGACTTCTCAATTAAGAAGAGTATCAATCTCTTTTTTGCATAACTTTTAGAAGGAAGGTCTATTAATAATAGGTTTACTTACTTTATAAATAGCTAGCGAGAGCTCTTAATCTACCTTCTCTTTAGTAGAAATAAATATTATGGGGTTATTAATCTCCTACTTAAATATACCTAAAAACGTAAAATTGGTATCAATTAGGGTCTTTCTAGGTCTTCCTCTCCGCTAGAGCAGAGGGTCTATAGGAGAAGCAGCTAGGGTAACTATAGAAGAGGTAGCTATATTAGGGTTCTCAGGGTCTTCTTTAGGGCTGGGGTTAACATAGAAGGGTCTAATAGCAGTAGAGGGGAAATCTTAGGTACTATAGGGCAATTAGATAGTAACTATTTCACTTAAAATAGTAATTAAATAATAAGGACCTTGCTATCTATTTTTCTTGCAATATACCTAAATAAGGGACTATAGTAGTAGTTAGATAACTTCATTAGTACTAGGCCTATTATAGGGCGCCCAGTATATTAATAACCTTGCGTTTAGCATAGTTTTTATATAAGTTATCTAAAGTAGTATTAATAGCTTTAGTATAGGCTATAATATCTAGTAAAGGAGTTAAATTAGAGCTAATATATAGGTAAGTGCTAAAGATAAGAAGGGTGTTACAGGCCGGGCTGCGCCCGCCTCTAAGCCACTAGGGCTACGCCACTTTAGTAGTAGCAGGTACGCGAAGGCTTGCAGCCCCACCAAACAACCGCACAAAAGCCGCTTAAGCACTACATGAGCCTGCAGACTTAAGCCTTTTCTCCTTAGTATAAATTACTTCTAATCAATAGCACCCCTTTATTAAATAAACCCGGGCTACGCCCTTTATATATCTACACTCAACCAGCATTATCTTAGCGCCTTACTAATTATACTGCGCAATAGAAGGCAAATGATTAGCAGCTACCTAGCTAGAGCGGGCAGCTACCCCGCTAGAGCAGGCAGCACCCACAATAAGCTTAGAAGCAGTTCTCGCCAATATATAGAACATAATAACGAGGCTCAAGTAGCGCATACAAGCTATAGAGGGCAGCGCCTAAGCACCTACCTCCACACCTAGCGCGGAGAGCATAACCGCTAGCACTCTAGAGCTAGTAGCTATAGCTAAGCCCACAACCTTCTACTAAAAGCCCCTTCCTAACCCCCCAAAGTATTTAGGCCGCTATAAAGAGTACCCCGCGTGGAGCATATAGATATATAATAAGCTTATACTAAATAGGCGGTTTTTTAAGACTGTCTATAAGATATTCTACTATATTTATTTATACCTAGGTAATACTTTATGAAAAGTTATATAGACCTTTTATAATATAAGTAAATTAAGCTATATATATAACCTAGATGATTTTAGATATTATTTTAACTACTTATATCTTAACTTTAATATTATATAGCATATAATAGCTTAATTATTTAACTTCTATATAAGGCGGAGTAAGACTTTTGCTACCTTTCTTTTGCTATATACTAGTATAGGCTAGAGAAGCAGACTAAGTAGATAGTATTGGGATGGAACAGAATGGCTTAGCTATTTAGTTAGCAGGCCCACTATTCATGGGGTCTAAAACGGAAGACTGCGACGCGGGGAGGGGACGTTCCAGCGACATCATCATCATCAATAGTCCTTTTCAGCCTCAAGGGGGCTCATACCTTAATAATCATATACACAATTACCTGTAATATCTCTTCTATTTTAAGCCTAATTCTTCCCATTCTTTCTAATTAGATCTGCAAATCGCGACGCGCATCTTTTAAGCCTACTTTTATTATTCCTATCCGTTTGTAGGTAGTGTTGTGTTATTTGCTATCTTTATAGTCCCTACCAGGCTCCTGCTCTTCCTAATAGTGCCTAGAGGCGGATCTTTTTGCTCTTTGCTACGACCCTCAAAGGTTTCTAAGAGAGTGGGGTGCCTTCGTCGCGTCTAGACGTCCTGCTATTATAATATATACTAATACGTACCTACTCCTTTCTAGATGATTGCGATATCTAGCTGCTATAAAGAAATAAAGAAATGACGATATAATATATGAATAAGAGCTAGATGGAGGAGAATAGGCGATTTGCAGACCTATTAGCCTATAGAGGGATTGCTATGGGTGAAGCGTTCTTTTGAAAAGTTAATAGGAATTATGAAGACCCTGAAATCCTCTCTTCTTTTGGTATTTTAGCTAGAACTAACTATTTTTTCTTTTTCCCCTATTAACTCTTTTAAGGCAGATAAAGCGAAAACTTAACCTATAGAAGATATTAGTACTCTATATAAGATGAAGAATAAGAAGGTTTAACTAGTAAATAATACTATATTAGATAGCTTAATACTAGATAGGGACCTAGAGTAGAAGCTAAAGGCATAGTTAAGGGCTAAAAAGATTATGGTTATGGACCTAAATACCCCATTCGCAGGCCTATATACGCTAAAGTTTTTAATAATTAAAACTAGATTATAACTTATAAAAGCCTAACTAGAAGTAGTACTTAAGACTATTAACTATTTACTAGTAAATAAAAAGAAGCTCCTCGCTATAATTCTAGATATAAGGGAAAAGGCTCTGGCCTGGGAATTTGAGGCAATAGTTTTAAGTCTATGCTAATAAAGTCCTTTGCGCTTTTCCCTCTACCTCATTCTCTTATCTATCTTCTTTATAAGCTTATAAATATAGTATTTGTAATTGGGGCTATAGTCCCCACGTTCTTATATGTATCTAGTACTTACTATCACATTATAGATAATATCTAGTTTGGGGGTAACTTCCTATTAAATTATAATCTTTATGATCTTATTAAAAATACTACTGAATTCTTTAAAAACTATAATAACCTCTTCATCTAGTAATAGTTATTATTATATATCTTCTAGTATATTATTAGGGTTAACTCTTTATTATATTGCTTTAATATCTTTATGAGCTCTAATTAAATTTAGCGTTATATCTAGCTCTTCTTTAGTTTTAACTTTACCCCTCTTAGATTCCCCTATAAACTCTAAGCCTGCTATTATAATAGGTCTTTTAGTAATAGCTTCTAGTTTTTTAAATAACGGGATAACTGGGGGGATATGAGGGCGCGTTAGCATTAGGATAAAATGAATTGATCTATTTTAGTAATAATCTCTAGAAAGCGAGTAGTTAAATCTCTAGTATAAAAAGATAGTGGGATATTGATCTTAATATTCCTAGACTAAAGGACTCTAACTATCTAGTTCTGCGCGTAGTCCAAGGTTATTCTAGTCTTTAGGATAAAAGGGGCCCTAAGTATAAGATCCTTATTATAGGAGTTCTTAGGGAAAATAAAGAAGCTAACGTCTTAGATTACGCTATTACTAATATAGACGTCATCCATAATTACGCCTACTAACTAAGTCCTTCGTTCTTTGTTAGTAATCCCTCTTATACCTATGTTAGTCTTGACTATATTATCCTATAGACCTAGTTATTAAATATAACTTTTACTAATAAGGTTAATAGCTAAGCTACTATCCACAATACCTCTAATTAGGAAATTCCTAGACTTATATAAGGTAATTGTTGGTCTCACAAAGACTGGATCCAGAAGGTAGGGGGGGATAAACGTAATATTCAAAGTGGTGATGATGTCTGATAGAAGGTATCTAGAAGGGTGGCCAGCAAAGGCGAGGAAGGATATAGTAGACTGACGAGGTGGGTCACGTGACTGGGGTCACGTGACTACCTTGTCGACGTTCCTGCCCGCTGGGCCACGGGCCCGACACTTGGGTCGGGTCCGGCTGGGCGAATATCCCAACAGTTATTATAATCTACTAATAGGTTATAATAAAATTAAGAACTATAATCTATCTTAGTAGTGGGAGTAGTTTAGCATCCTACTCTTCTATAATAGTATTTATTTTAAAGATAGGGTTAATAGTTTAGATATTAAAGTCTATATACTTAGTCTATAAATACTTACTTAAAGCCTTAATAGTAGTTATAGATAAGGTAAGCTCTTTTATAGAGGATCTATTCTTATTCTAATAATTTATTTATTCCTATAATTCTTTAGTACTAGATCTAGTTTTATTAAACTAGTTAATAAGCGGTATATCTGCTGGGATAAAGACCTTATAGGCCTTTATATTATATCTGTCTTCATACTTATTAATTGTGGCTTTGGTAGTATTATAGATAGTCTTGTCCTAATTGGGCTAGTTTTTGCGCAGGAAGGCTTTAGGAACCGCGACCTTCCTATTTAATCTTTTGCTATATAATTCTATAGTAAGCGCGCAGCTATTTTAAGTATTAGTGTCTTTAATTAAGGGCTTATCTTCTGTCTCCTCTATCTTAGTAGGAACTTAGTCTTTAGCTAGCTCTTTAGTGGTATCTAGAAGGGTAATATTATTATCTTTATTATTAGATAGCTCTTTAACTCTGCTAGTAATACGGATAGGAGGGTCCTAAACTATTAGTAGGTCTACTAATTGTGAGGCTTCTTAGATACAAGTATTATAGGGTTTATTATAATAGCTTAAAGGCCTTAACCTTTCTATTACTATAATATCCTCTACTAGGTTAATAAACTAGTACTTTAGCTTAAAGCTAAAAAGAGTAGTATAATAAAATTATATAATTATATAGTTATCTTCCCTCAATTTGCAGGCCTAATAGGCTAACTAGACTACGCCCTATTATAATTAATAATATAAGTAACTTCTTCTAGTAGATAGGGCTACTACTTTAATACTAATCTACTTATCGCTATAGCGCAACTTAGGTAAGATTTTTTATTAATCAGGATATACTTAAAGATTATTTATCTATTTATTAGCTTTATATTTCAACTCTTACTAATAATACTAGTCTTAACTTTAGATAGGGAGTTAAGGGTTCTAATATAGTAGTAAGGCGCTATATAATAGTAAATCCCATTTTAGCTTACTATAAGAGCTTTAATATAGGTACTAATAATATAATTAATAGCGCTATAAAACTAATAGCATCTAGTAGCCTAGAAGAAATTATATCTTAGGGTGCTATCTAACTACTAGTAGCTACCTTAGTAGCTACCTCAATACCTACTGCAGTAGCTGCCTCTACCTCTTCCCCCGAAATCTTAGCCTTATTAATAACTACCTCAATAGCCTCCTTAAAAGCCTTAATTCCAACTATACTAGTAGGATTACTACTAATATTAGGTCTATAAATTATCTTGAGATTATTAATTATATGCTTTAGTAGCCTCTATAGCGTTTAGGTTGAAAGTAATATCCCCTTAACTAGTAACTCTCCTAATGAGGGCTAAAATATCTGTTTTATAGTTAGCTTTATTAATATTAAGGGTTCTCAAGTTTTCTACTAGGGAGTTAAGAATAGAGTTTACTATTTAGGCTGCTACAGGCTTCTTAGTCTTTATCTTTAACCTAGTTAAAATCGTTTTTAAAAGGGATAAGTAAGGTCGTTATAGGCTCAGGTTTAATAAGGCCTAATAACTACTGAAGTTCTTATTAAGTAGTATACTATCTAATAAGGGCATTTTTAACTACTATCCACTACTTTAAAATAACTTTAGTAGGCTTATAGCCTAACTCTTGAGCTATAGCTTTTATAGCCCTCTTAGAAAAGTAATAGTAGGCAACCCAAATAAGCTCAGCATCAGCAAGATCTAGATATCCTCGCTAGATAGCATGCTAATAAAGCTAGTAAATAGTAGTAATTAAGGCTATAACTAGGGAAGGATTATTATCTTTAATATAAGGTCTTATAATAAGGTTTCTAAGGTCCTTATTTAGATTCTATTAAGTCTTTAGGTCTATAAATCTAAATTAGTAAATAAGTTTCTCCTTAGCTTCAGCCCAGGTCTTAGCTTCATTAACATATAATCGCACTATATCTCTATAGTTAGTAGAACTATATATATAGACTTTATTCTTTATATCCTTATTAACCTTATAATATAGTTTTAAAAAGCTTTTATACTCTATAAGGAAGTCTAAGATATTAGTTCTAATAAACTTAGGCGCTCCAGTTAAATAGGGAGTTATTATAGCAATAGTAGGATACTTTATAACAATATCTGCTAGAATAGCAAAGTCCTAATTAGTATAACCCCTCATTAATATACTAAAAGGGCTTGAGGAGGCTAGGTTAGGCCCTAAGTTGAGATTTATAGGCCTATTTCTACTATCCTCAGAGACTGGTTCATTTAAAGCTTGAGATTGTATCTTGCTGAATAAAGGGCCTAGAAACTATTCTTTAGGCTGCTTTCCTTTACTAGAAGAGGACTTAGTATCTAAGTTACTAGAATAAGAGGTAGATATATTATTTATAGGTTTATAAATACTATATTAATTATATTTAAGTATTATTAAGTAATTATTTATTAAATCTCTATAAAATGTTACTAAGTAGATAGATCAGTATAACTTCCTAATATTTTTAAAGGTAAAGGGGGTAATAGTAGGTCTTCTAGATAATAAAATAAAAGGTAATAAAAAAGGAAAGAAATATAAATAAATATAGAAAGGCTTAATAGCCTTAGTCTTACTACTTTAGTAGTAATCCCACTCTAAGTCTTAATATTTAAATTAGAAAAGTCTTCTCTAGTAAGGCTCCTATCTTAAAATCTTATAGCTTATTATATTAAAATACTTTATATATTAGTATACTTACTCTTAGTACTCCAAGCTATATTAAAATAGGGTTATTAGTATTCTTTTATTAATCTAGTTAATCTCACTTTACTTATTAGCTTAGTAAAACTACTATTTCTCCTATATAAGTTTTATCTATAGCTTTTTAGCTATCTTAGCTATAATAGACTAATTAAAAAGACTAGTAGTAGATGAGAGTAATTAAGAAAGAGGGAGGGATATAAGAGAGGAAAAAGAAAAAAAAATAGTTAGTTCTAGCTGAAATACTAAAAGAAGGGAGGATTTTAGGGTCTTTGTGATTCCTATTAACTTTTCAAAAGAATGCTCAGCTATAGTAATCCCTCTATAGGCTAATAGGTCTGTAAATCGCTTATTCTCCTCTATTTAGCTCTTATTTATATGTTATATTATTGTTTCTTTATTTCTTTGTGGCAGCTAGATATCGCAATTATCTAGAAAGGAGTAGATATATATTAGTATGTGTTATGATAGCGGGACGTCTGGACGCGATGAGGGCACCCCACTCTCTTAGAAACCTTTGAGGGTTATAGTAAAGAGCAAAAAGATCCGCCTCTAGGCACTATTAGGAAGAGCAGGAGCCTGGTGGGGACTATAAAGATAGCAAATCATATAATACTACCCACAAAAGGATAGAAATAATAAAGTTAGGCTCAAAAGATGCGTATAGCGATTTGTAGATCTAATTAGAGAGAATGGGAAGAATTGGGCTTAAAGTGGAAGAGATATTATAGGAAATTGCATGTAGGATTATTAAGGTATGAGCCTCTTGAGGTCGAAAAGACTATGGATCATGATAATCGTGATAAAAAAACATGAAGAGGGTGCTTCCGCTCCTCCCCTCCCCGCATCGCAGTCTTCCGTTTTTAGACCCTATTGATAGTGGGCCTGCTGACTGAATAGCCAAGCCATCCTGTCCCATCCCAGTAGCTACCTAGGAGGGCGAGATATAGGCGCTAGGCGCAGAAGGCGTGAGCGTGTTAATAGCGCAAAAACTAGATAGCGTGGGAGCGGGCGCGGGGTCAGTAGGCGTAACTACCTTAGCCTCCTTCTTAGCCTTCTTAGCCTTAAGGAGGGACTACCTCTTATATAGTAGGTATAGGTAGAGAGTGAGATTAAGGCGCTACTACTAGGAGAACTAAGGCTAGTTAGTAGTAGATATAATAATAGTAGGGGTGTGGACTTATAAGCGCTATATCTTTGGGTTTAGTAGTAGAGGAGTTCCTAGTAGCCTTTTAGACCTAGCAGTTAGTATCCTCCTCCTTATTAAGCTAACATAAGTTAGTATTACTAAATAAAGCTATAGTATCTCTATAGGGAGAGGGTATAAGCTTATAGAGATATAGCTACTATAGCTATAGTTCTCTATATACTTAGTATAGTGTGCAATATAGATATCTGCGGGAGGTTAATAAGGAGGAGCTATATTAAGTATGTGTTGGTTTGCACACGGGCGGGGTAACACAAACGCGCGCGTAGCCCTAATCCGTATTGTTCGTATTGAAGCTATTCTGAAGTGCGAGTGTGTATGTAAGAGTCTAAGATACAAACTGGCTACGTGGGCAGTGGTGTTGTGCTATATCGGGCCTGCGAATACGGTCACGTGACGTACGCACGTACGTACGATATCGTATCTCGCAGATCGCCCATCCTGCCACTCCATGAGTTACGGGGTTATTGCGATAGTATGGGATATATATTAAGGAAGTTATAATATATAGCTATAGAGAATAGTAGGTCTATATTAGTATAATAGATACTATAGAGTAATTAAATTATATCCTAGATAGGACTTTTACTCTCTTTTATGCTAGCTCTCTACTACTTTAAGGAGGTCTATAGATTATTAGCATTATTACTATACAATATACCCTAGATGCATATAGTAGAGAGGAAGCTGCTAGTATACTTAGTACTATAGAGGCTAAGAGCGTTATTATTATTACTATTATTATTATTATTAGTGCTGCCTATAGAGGAGAGATTAGTATAGCTATCCTTATTAGTAAATAGCTCCCCGGCCTTATTGCGATTGAGGAAGGCGGCGAGGTTGCAGGCATATAGCGCTTTAGCAGCAATATCTTTAAGAAAGGGCTTTAAATAGGTTAAGAGGAAGAATTAACTATAAAATAGGTAATAGTTACTTATAGGTATAGTGGGTATAGTGGGCGGATATATAATAGTTATTCAGTAGATAGGTAGAAGGTAAGAAGGGATTTTAGAAGGTAGAGGGAGTAGGTTATTACTACTACGCTATATAGGCTACCTACTACTAGCTAATTAGTAATAAGCGCGCTATTACTAGGTATAGACTTATAGAGGGGGTATTATTATAGGCTAGGCTATACCTGCCTCTAAGCTACTAGGGCTATACTACTTTAGTTGTAGCAAGCATGCGAGCGGCTCTATAGACCTGCTGCACATAACTATATAAAAGCTGCTCAAGCGCTGCATGAGCCTGCAGACTTAGACCTTCTTTCCTTAGTGTAGATTACTTCTAATTAATAGCACCTCTTTATTAAATAAACCCGGGCTACGCCCTTCATAAATACACTCTATCTTAACTATAAGTAACTTAACTATATTTTTAGCCTTACTATAAAGCTATAAATAAGGCTGATAGGGTTATTTTACTTCTATTATAGCTTTATAATAAACAACTCTTTACTATCTAAACTATATTACTTTTAGGTATCTCTAAGAGTCCTAGAGATTAATAGCTGAGGAGATATAAAAGCCTCTATTATATCAGCTATTATACAAAATCACTACCACAAAAAGAGTATAGCAGCTAACTTTTAGTATTCTATTTTTTTTAGTGGGTAGTAACAGCTAAAACGGCTGAAACAGCAGTGCAAATCACAGTCTAAAGCGTCTGAGCACGGGCCATGCTGTCAGAACACCGAACCCTGGCAGTTTTTCCGAACAACCCCGGTGGCCGCTTCCATCTTGTGTCTTTCGTCACAGCCAATGGAACTGCCCCACAGTACCTTCCATTTTCCCGTCTTTTTCCAAAGGCAGCCGTTGGTAGCCTTGTCCCCCACAGCAACAAATCATCCCCAAAAAGTTCAGCGCGGCCACTGTCCACGACAAATCATTCTTCCTCAATACCGTCAGTACCACTCCTTTACGACGCTGTGAACTTCGTCAAGATGGCCTCCCAAATGGGCACCATCGCCCAGCTGCTGGATGCTACTTTAGACCCCAGCACTCACAAGAAAGGTACACTAGACGCCGTTGCTTCTTACCCCGCCAACTTTGTTTGCATTGCTAATAAACAAACCGCTGAACAGCTGAAAACGCCCTCAAGGCCGAGCAAGCCAAGCCCCAATACTCTCTGCAATTGCTCAACATCGTTGCCTCGGAACCTCTGCCGCTCAAGACTCGTTTGGCCGCTGCCTTGGCATTCAAGAACAACATCCGCTCCAACTATGTTGACGCCGACGGAAACTACAAGCTACCGACAGACGAGGTCCAAACCATCAAGTCCCAGCTCCTTGGCTTGATGATCTCATGCCCACCTTCCATTCAAACTCAGCTCGGTGATGCTATCAGCATCATCGCTGATTCCGACTTTTGGGAGCGTTGGCAAACCCTGACCCAGGAACTCGTCGACAAGTTCTCCCCCGTCGACCCTAAGGTCAACATTGGTGTTCTCGAGGTTGCACACTCCATCTTCGTCCGTTGGAGGCCCCTCTTTAGAACCGACGAGCTTTACACAGAAATCAACCATGTCATTAGCACGTTCGCCGAGCCTTTTGTGCGCCTACTGGTGCAGACTGATGAGCAGATTACGAAAAACGCCCAGAATAAGGACGTGCTGAAGAGCTGGTTCGAGTCCCTCAGCCTCATGATCAAGATCTTCTACGATCTCTCATCACACGACATGCCCCCAATCTTCGAGGAGCACCTTGCTTCTATCTCTGAGCTTCTGCACAAGTACCTCACCTACAAAAACCCGATTCTCGAAACCGATGACGATGGCGAAGTTAGTGTCATTGACAACGTCAAGGCCGATATTTGCGAGGCTCTGGAGCTCTACACCCTCAAGTACGATGAGGACTTCAGCAAGTACACCGAGCCCTTCATCACAAATGCGTGGAACCTCCTGTCCAACATCGGATCCGAGACCAAGTACGATTTGCTGGTCAGCAAGGCTTTGCACTTCTTGACCGCTGTCGCTGGCACTTCTCAGCACTCTGGTGTTTTCGCGAACGAGGATGTTTTGGGCCAAGTGGTCGAGAAAGTCATTTTGCCGAATGTCGCTCTGCGCGAATCAGACCTTGAGCTGTTTGAGGATGAACCTATTGAGTTCATTCGTCGTGATTTGGAGGGTTCCGACACCGATTCTAGACGTCGGTCCGCTACTGATTTCCTCCGCAGACTGCAAGAGAAGTATGAACAGCTGGTGACCGGTGTCGTCTACAAGTACATCAACCACTACCTGGAGCAGGGCAAGACCGACTGGAAGGCGAAGGACACAGCGGTGTACCTGTTCATCTCCGTTGCTGCCAAGGGTTCGGTCACGGCGGCTCAGGGTGTTAAGACAATTAACTCTCTGGTCAACGTCGTTGATTTCTTCGAGCAGCACATTGCATCAGACTTGATGGCAAGTGCAGGCGTGGAGCCCATCTCCAAGGTCGACGCCATCAAGTACCTACACACCTTCCGCAGCCAGTTGACGAAGGAGCAATGGAAGCTGGCGTTCCCACCTCTTATCCAGAACCTGGCTTCGGACAACTACGTCGTCTACTCCTATGCCGCTATTGCGGTTGAGCGTCTCCTGTTCCTCTCTGATGATGCCGGCAAGCCTATGTTCCCTCGCGAGGACATCCAGCCATTTGCGAAGGACCTTCTTGATCACCTGTTCAAGCTTATTGAAAAAGAGAGAACCCCTGCTAAGCTGCAGGAAAACGAGTTCTTGATGAGATGTGTCATGAGAATTCTCATCGTCATCAAGGATGGAGCTGCGCCCCTTGCAGAGGGTATTCTGACACATTTGATCGCCATCACCAACATGATCAAGCAGAATCCCAGCAACCCCCGCTTCTATTACTACCACTTTGAGGCCCTCGGTGCGCTTGTCAGATACTGCTCTTCAACAAGCGCACCAGTGTTTAGCCAGAGACTGTGGGAGCCTTTCAACCAGATTCTGGTTGAGGACGTCTCAGGTACGCCAATCCGTGAGATCCTACCGTCGCGTTATGCTGACCGTGTTTAGAATTCCTGCAGTATATTTTCCAGATTCTGGCATTGCTGCTGGAGTCGAGCCCTCGCGACGCCGTTTCGGACAACTACAAGGCCTTCCTGTCCCCGTTGCTTGAGCCGACCTTGTGGGATGCCAAGGGCAATGTTCCTGCCTGCACCAGACTGTTGTCCGCCGTCATTCCTGCGACAGCCGCGTACATCGTTTCGGAGAACAAGCTCGAGCAGATCCTTGGCATTTTCCAACGCTTGCTTGCCACCAAAAAGTACCAGTTGTACGCCTTCGACATTTTGGAATCAGTCGTGAAGTCATTTGAGCCGTAAGTCTTCGCCCAGTGCCATTATTGAGACATATGCTGATGAGAAATTAGCGCCGTGGTGGACCAATACTTTGGCGTTATTCTCAACCTCACATTCACCAAATTGCAGGGCACCCCGGCTGATTCCCTGAAGCTGCGCTTTGCTCGGTTCTTCCATATCGTGTCAGCTCGCCTCGAGGCTGGGTACGGTGCCGACTACTTCATGCAGCACGCCGAGGGAATCCAAGAGGGTCTCTTCGCCAAAGTCTACCCGCCCTTCGTGTTGGGTGAGACAGAGAAGCTGGCTAAGCCTGTAGACCGCAAATTGGCAGTCATCTCGCTTACCAAGGTTCTCTGCGATTCTCAAGCCTTTGCACAGAAGTTTGCTAAGGGTTGGGGCAACACTTGCAAGATTCTCCTCGCGTTATTGGTGAACCCGCCTGTCATGACCGCCGGCCTCGGTGACGAGATCATCGCCGAAGCTGACGTCGATGACATTGGCTTTGGACTGTCATACACGGCTCTGAACACGTGCAGGCCGATTGTGCTTGACGACTACCCTGAGATCACTGCTGTTGCTCCCTGGGTCAGCGCCTACATCAGCTCTGCGAACCAGCGCCACAACGGAGCGATCGTGAACTTCGTCAATACACGTCTGTCACCCGAGCAACAGCAAGCCCTGCAGCAGTACCTGCAGTAGGAGAGGTTACCCCGCGGTGGCATGGGTTTGCCGGACAACGTTGTCTTTTCAATGGGCAGTTGGCACAAAATTCAGTAGGCGCAAGTGAACTTGACGGAAACGAAGGGGCTGGGATGGACAAAAAGGCGTAGGATAGCGTCGTCGAATAGGAAACTGGGAGGTGAGCGAATGGGAAGATCGCCTGGGAAAGACATAATCAGGCGTATACGACGTATGAAAATCAGCAGTTCGAGACACACCTCCGGATGCGAAGCCGGGGCTGGGTCATGGGCATATAGCCGCACGCTCCAAGGACCGTTCCGAAAGCAGGGGCATACAAAAGATGGTGTCATAGAGGCACGCATGGTTGACAAGCGTCATCTGTTCTCAACATTGAAAAGACAAAAGCCAAAGCATTTTATTTCGAGTCAGACAACACTGTTCCCAGCATAGCTCCATGTGACTTCTCGTACAGAAAGGATATGACCTTTCTTTAGTGATGGTCTGTGACACCCATCACAGCGAACCCTGAGCGCTCGGACTCACCGCCTCTGAACCCTCACCCACGCCAGCAGCAGTCCAACAACGAAGAAGGAGTTTCACAGCATATTCCGACATTCGAGAATATCGACTCTCCGTCATACTAGCCTCAGACAATCTCCGCTAAAGATCCCATTGCCATGCATCATGGCACGAACCTGTGGAATGGGAAAGTGGCATTCGGCATCACCCGCGAAAACCCCCATCCCCCTTCTCCGCCCGGAACCATGGACCATCCTTTCGCCCCTCCCTCCCCCGGCCGTCTGACTCTGCATCATCCCTTATTACACCGCCCTCTCCGATGTGGACCGACAAGCCGGGTTCCCTGGAACCCCGGATTGACGAAGTTCGAAAATTCCTTCTCCCGCTTCTTCCTTGGGTGTTCTAGCCTGCGATGGGAAATTTCTAGAATCTAGCCTGACTTCTTTTTGCGAGGAGCGCAGACCATCTTGTGCACAAATACCGTGGACCCCGACAGGCATATATGCCAGCTAGTGCAAACAACGATGCTCCGGCTCAGGATCCAGGGTCGACGACTCGACTCAGATAGGAGGGACCTATTTTATATAGCCACCGCGGTCCGTCCGACAAGGCCATCGGGCAGGTCTTTGCAACACGCCCAGGTGCGCAAGAGCGCCGGAACAAGAATTCTCTGCTTACACCGACATTGGCCCGCGTGGCGAATCAGATGAGCGTAAGGGATTTTCGCCGTTGCATGATTGGATGTTCGGTCAGGATATCGTGACCAGGGTCGAGGTAGTCCGTAGGCCCAGGGGGGGGGGGCTTTGCGAAATGTTTACTGGGGAACGATGGATGGAGATACGACCAACGCCCATCCCACCTTTTTTTTTTTGTCTCCTTTCTCCAAACGGACAAGGTCCGGCCGAGGCTACTGATGAAGAGTTTCAGAAACTTTCAGATGGAGCTTTTTTGGAAGTGGAAACTTGTAAAGGTGCGAAAGAGGCAGTTCAGGACGTCGATCCACGGGAATCGGGACGGAGATTTGGGGCTGCAGCATTGTGGACGACCTGACTGACGTTGATCTCGGGGGCCCGCCGCAGGGGGCGAGCGGACGAGACGCGTCGACGGTTTCTTTACCAAAGGAGAAGGTGTGCCGTTGACCGCTCTCCAATGCCGAGGATTTGCAACTTCAGGGGACTTGAGTCGAGGCGTCGAGGGGTGTGAGACGAAACGAGGGTTTGACGACCGGTTGCCGAGGGAGACGGAAAGTGAAGAAATTGTTTGTGACAATAGAGTGAAGGATGTGAATGTAAATGTATGTAGGCCATACTTCATTAGCTTTTCGTGAATGTATACCGTCCACTGTGTACTATAACGTATCTATATGTTCATGTGAACGCGGAAATTGCTTCGAGAAAATAAATCAGGCCTTCTCACGTAATGTCCCAGACTCGTCTGCTAACAGGATGTCGCCCTGGCACAGGCATTCGATTTGTATGACCAAGCTGTGGGCGAAGTTAATCAAATATTCCGCCGTCCCCTACTTCACACATTCTCGACAAAGCTGCTTCCTTCAAACTCAACCCCTATAGGTGACGTGTAAAGATTCGGCAGCGAAAGTAATGCAATGAACAAGGACGGATAACAAACGCCAGATCCTGGACTGTGAACCCAGATCATAAGTCGTGATGAGATGCAAAAGAAACGGTATCGTCAGAGCAAAAGTCGTACAACATGAACCTCAACTATGTTGCGGCGTGAATGGGTCGGGTATAATAGACTGTAGATGGTGATGTTGGCTGAAGTTGAGAAAAAAAAGTCCAAAATTCCGGGAATGCAGAAAAGGTTGAGACGGTGTGCCTTCAAATCAAGCCACCCTCGGAGAAGCCCATGCTGTTTCGCCATCCACAGCTTCGTTCTTGTTCCTCTCGCTCCAGGTCACGGGGTCGCGGTGGAACGCCTTTAGCGTTCAAAGTACCTTTGGGTACCTGTGATGGACTTTGGTCGAATTCGCTGCTTCCGCAGCTGCTCCCGCCGCTCGTTTTGGTCTGGACGAGAAGTAAGCTGCTGGTGCTGGAGAGACGCTTGGTGAACTCGGTGAAGCTGAGTCGCTCGGCGCTGGAGCCGGACGTCCGCTTCTCCCCGTTGGCTCGGGAGATGCTTTCTTCGGATATCTTACCGGATGATGAGATTGGAACATCAAGCCGCCGATCTTGGCCCATTGGCTGAGGTTGGCGATATGTCCTTTGTGTTGTGCTCGGACTCGGCCTCATTCTGGAATGTGCCGTGTGCGGGCGCGTGGGCGCCTGCAACGGAACGCTGAAGTTGGCTGGCGAGCTCCTCATCACAGGTGACCGAGGCGACATTAGGTCGTCAGGCCGATTGGAAAGATATTCGAGGACGCCCTGAGCATTCGGGGCAATCAACGTGTGTCGGTTGCCGTTCACGTCTGCCTCACGTGCGTACTCATCTACACCCTCATCTTCGTCATCATCAGAATCTTCTTCTAATTCAGATGACTCTTCATCCATGTCGAAGGCGCTTTGCAAAGCGGCTCTCTCGGCCGCTGCCGCCTTCTTTTGCTCTCGTCTCTTCTCGTCTGCTTCTCTCATCAATGCATCAAACCGAGCCAAAGATGTCAGTTTCTCCTCACCCGGTACCTCGCGTTCGGATCCGGGAATGCATCTGAGCTGGAAAGCTCTATCGAGAATCGTCTCCCGCGGGGCGGGCGGCGAGCTCGAGTCGGCTCCTGGGAAAGGCTGAGGACCTCCGGAGCTCACGCTGCCTCGTCCGCGGATCGGAGAGCTCACAGTTGACGCGCGTCCCTGAGCAGCTGTCCAGCCTTCAATGAAGTCGCTTTGTTGGTAGTCGCTCATAGTGGTAATGGGAGACGGAATATCTGACGGTAGTACTGTGGTGTACTTGTTGGGATCAGGCATCGCAAAGCCCATGCCAGCAGGATGATGCATACTCGTCGGTGATGAAACATCACTACGCTTCGAGCGCAAGCTTGGGGAATCGGAACTAAAGGTAACGGGGCGCTCCCGACTAGAGTAGGTCTGGGTCGAGGGCTTGTGTTGCAGAGTTGTGTAAGAGTTTGGGTTTCCGCTTGGGGGTCGTGGAAAGTAGTCGGAAGCATCTCGGGAGCGTTGTTGTGGGGAAAAGGGATTAGTGAAAGACGGCGATGCTGGACTCTCCTGCGGGCTCATGGGGGGCTTTCTCGAAATGATAAAACGCGCCCATTCGTGAAGGCTGATATGGTGATCGTCAGGTGGTGTGCGGAACCACAGGGTGGTGGCGGAGGATTCTTTGCTGGAAATCAAGCCGGCAGCTCTGCTGGAACGGCGCTTCTTCTCCTTGTCGTTGATGGTAATGACCAGAGTTGGTAGGACGGGGCCTTGTTTGCGGTGGGTGAGCATCTGCACCTGGCAATCGATGACGGAGCTAACGGGGTATTGGTAGGAAGGCTCCCAGTCGTCCTGCAAGTTCGATAGGCTTAGGTTTTGGCCGGAGAACTCTGTCGTGTTGATTCTTACCTTTGACTTAAAGATGGTGATGTAGTAGTCGTCGATCGCGATCGGCCTCGGTTGGATCTTGGAAGGAGGGGCGCCATTTGTACAACCAGTGGAGCTGGTTGGGGAAAAGGTCGGACTGGTAACACCTTCTCTGTGGACGTTGCGACCTCCAACAACAACGTATCGAGGCTGGGACCAAAGTGTCAGTGACATGGAGCAGACGGAAAAGCAAGCAAAGCGGGCATTCGTACCTTCCAAACGGCGCGACCCAGAATTTGGCCCCGATCAGGGGGGATTAAGAGGAATCCCTCGCAGGTTTCCATTGCGGCGAGCCTGTCGAGGGTCGTAGGAGGAGGGAGAGGGAGAGCAAGGGGCAGTATCGCCCTAGAAAGAAAAGATAGGGTATCAAGTCTAATAGAGAGGATCAAAGAGACATCCTGAAGGGAGCTGATGTCGGTTGTCGTTTTGGGAAGGTTCAGAGGACAGACGTTTCGTTTCGGTGCGTGTTAACGAGTGGGCACCATTAGCCGTTGGCGTTTGGCGCATGCAGTAGCAGCAACAGAAGAAATAACAATCGATGACGTCGGGTCGGGATTGGGACGTCGACAGCGTGGATTCTGTACAAAGGGACCAGTTTCCGTATAGATTATGGATTCCCAGATCTCCCCAGCGCCCCCGGGTTTGCGGGTGGATAAATAACGTTCGCGTTTGAAGCGAGAGAATAGGATGACTTGTTGGAGGAAGAAGAAACGAGGCAAAGATGGCGTACTGAAGTAAGGCAGGTAGGTAAAGGATATGAAGGAGGGGGGCGCCGCCAACGGGAGAGGGGTGGGCGAAGTGGGTGAGGGCTAGCTACGAAGGTGAGGTGTGAGGTGTGAGGTGTGAGGTGTAAGGTGTGAATGTGTAGAGGCGTGTAATGTAAGGCAGGAAGGTCAAAGTGTCTGGCGCCTCAGTTGTCGGTATGGGCTGTTCGGATACCTTATGAGTAAGGCAAGGTAGGCAAGGCAAGGTAATGGACGGAGGGTAAGGTAAAGAAAGAATCGGTGAGAGGTAGAAGAACCGAGGGAGGCACGAACACATGGGAGTGGGAAAAGCGGCCGGTAGTGCAAGGTAGGTGCCTCAGCTGAGGTAGGCAGTGGATGTGTGTAAGTACCTTGAGTATTCGTAGATGATTCTGCCGGAGGGAACCCGAGTGTCGAAATTTTGGTTTTACTTCTAAAATTCGACGTTACTGTAATAACGGCGAATGAAATGGATAGATCTGGGGGGGCTCGCTGATTACGATTCGATCATCTGAAGGACTAGAGTCGGAGGGGAGACAAGCCAGTCCATAACCCGGGGTGACATGGAGTCGCAAGACGCGTGCTAGGAGACAAAAAGAGAGCAGGAGAACGAAGCATTCGAAGCAAACGGCCGTTCTGTGCAGTCTTAGGCGAAATTAGGCCAGACAGACATTCGCGCCCTCCCACCGCACGCACTACCTAGGTCGGGTACCTGAAAGTTGGGTGCACGTCCTAAGGTACCTAAGGTAGCGGCAGGAGCAGTTTACGGATAACAGACACGTATTCGGCACCTACATCAAGTAAGTACCATAGGTACTTATCTTACCTGAAGTACTCTAGGTACCTTAGTAGTCTCTGAGGTGGACTTGCAACCATCTGCAAACACTCGCTGCTGCTGCTGCAGTCCAAGTGTAGGCAGGCACACTCTCATCGATGGATGAAGGTGTGTTCATCGGGTTCGATTCGAGATGGCATGCCAGTGCCAGGGGCAGGGGCTCAAAAATGGGGAAAGAAGGAAAGAAAAGACGAAACATAGAGGCCCTGGTCAGTGGTCAGTACTCACCCTGGGAAGGGAAAAGGCAGGAAGAGCCTGAAGAGGAAGGGACGACGAACGGTACCTGCGCAAAATTGACGGCAAGTGCAGCCCGCAAGTACCGGGTTCAGGGCAGGACCGATCCTCGCCTGGAACTGGACTCCTGCCCCCAATGCCTTTTTGCATCTAGGAGCATTGGACCTGATTCCTCTGGCATTTGCTGCAGTCCAATAAGCGTCGGCACTGGGGACGGAATGGAGACCTCAAGGAGATAAGGTAAGGTATCTCACCGTTCTAACTTCCATTCTCACGGCCTAAAATGGGAACAGCGGAAGAGACAACCTAAGGTGAGAGCGGTACGTATCCCGTCTTCCTATCTCTCCACTACCTTAGTAGAGGTCAGCAGGTCTGCCCCAATTGGAACCTTGAAGAAGCCCGTCTCGAGGGGATCGGAGGGCCTGCCTCTTGACCTCCCGTCGCCCTCATCATCCGGCTTGTTGCCCCTGAATCTAAGGTAAGGTATCTGACAGGCTCCCGCTCTGGTTACTGATTCGATTCACTGAGGTGAAGAAGGCACGCGGCTCCAGCAGTGGCGACTGCGGTTGCTCCACTACAAGAACCGTCCACAGGAATCATACCTAAGGTACAGTAAGGTAAGGTAGGGACCGCATCGTGTGCTTCCACTGGACTCCCGGAGGGGCGGAAACACTCCATCGCTACAGTAAAAGAGAAACATGCCAGCCACGCTAGCCAGCCCTTGGCCATGGCCGCCCCATAAAACGCCCTGACGCCCAGCCCGCACTCCACTGGGTCCCGTCCCCCCTTCCACGGGCAGGTACCTGGTACATCCTTCGTCACATGCAGTACGTACTGCTCAAGATACCTCATGTCGGGTACCTTACTTTCGCCCCTGTCTATCAATCAATCTTCCTCCCCTCCGACTGATTCTTGCGTACCTACCTATCCAGGTTTTTTCTGCAACCAGCAAGCAAACGAACGGCGACATGGAACCAGCATCGACAGAAGACAGGTCTTCGGCTTTTGTCCCCTTCAACAACGCCAAAGAACCGACGCCCCTTCAACGTGGACGCCATTCACGTAGTTGGTCTTTCACCGCCAACACGAATGGCATTCGTCCCATTACAATGACATCGTCCTTCGGCGTCCTTGGTCATATTCGAATTGGCCATCCAGGCACCGTCCGTTGCACAGTTTCAGGCCGCTTTCCCATCCCATGCAATGCAACCCAGGACAAGACAAGTCAAGTCCATGGCGGGAACCGGCACGTACCTCGTGTCCTACAACCTGTCGCTGGAACCGCATCTGGAGAAGACGGGAACGAATTGCCTTGAGGCTTGAATTCCTCTAGGCTCCGCCGTCATCGACAGCTATCGGTTGCCGCCTCTCTGGTACCGAGACGCCTTTGCACTACACCGGGAAGCCCTGATACATGTGGAGTTGTGCTCACTTTTGCCTCTCCGGAGAACCTCACTTCAAGACCATGTACCGTCATAGACAGAACCTGCGCACGCCGATACCTTCGCCAGGATTTCAAACTCCCCTTCTCCAGTGTCTCCCGCGTTTCCAACGAGCGGCATCCGCGAGACTCGGGTAACACCACTTCAAACCTGTGCCGGGTTCTCTCCCCGCCAATTCTGTCCTTTACCAGTAATTATTCCACTCTGGTTCGCGAATCGCAGCGCACCACCAAGGAACGCCCAACCCGCCTTCTGACTCTAGCAACCTGATTTCGCCGGCTGCTCTGCACTAGCTCGCACATCCCGCAGTAGTCGTCTGTGCATGCATCCTCGAGCCTCGATGCAATAAAGAGTACATCACTACTCGTGGATCACCGCCTACGTCTCCTCCAGCCGACCAAGATCGGGGACCGTGGCGGGCGACTGGGCCTTCGCAGACTCCTGTCACTTGATACGACGGAGGTTGTTGTTGTTGTTGTTGTTGCTGTTGTTGTTGGAGAAACTGAGGTTGTTCGATGGGAATCCCCATACGTGCCACCCCACCGCTACTTCAAAAACATCATTATCGAACCATACTGGATCAACCTGGCATTTCATGCTCGCAGTCTTGCCGCCGCAGCGCCGCGACGAGACCCTTTACGGATACACGTCGTACTTCGCCAATAAACCCTCGCTGCGGTCCTTGCGGATCTCAGGGACCGAACCGTCCCTTCTCAGTTCCCACCTGCCGTCCACGCTTTCCGCTGTCCCTCCCATCATCACCCCAGACCTTGCTGCAGTGCGTGCATTATACTCTGTACCTTCTGTAACCTGCAGTCTTGAGTTAATGGACGTCCGGTCATTCCAGCTTAAGCACGTTCACATCTTTTTGGTCGACGCTGCAGTTGGACGGGCGCCCTCAGATATGCAACTCATGCAGGCAGCGCATGGCATGGCATGGCATGGCATGGCATGGCATCGCGTTGCATCGCGTTGCATCGCACATCATTCATCCAACGACGCTAGCCAATGCCCAAGCTAAAGCCCATGTGGCCTCTCTGACTTTCGGCCTGCACCGCACCGTACCGCACCGCGCCTGACCGGACTGTCTAGTCACCGTCATAGACTACCACTAGACACCTGGTCGGGATTCGGGCATGGCCACTCCAAGCCGTTCCTGACCACGCTGATTCGCCGGCTTCTTCGCAGAGTACCAAGACCTCCGAAGACCTATCCCAAGTGCCTTGCCCTCGAATCCGCGCTCCTGAGCTAGACTAGTCCACGCTCCTCGTCCCTGATGAGAGCTGGCCTGTTGGGCAAAAAATCAATGGTCATGTGGGAAGTCGAGCAAGGGCTGTCAATACTCCAACGTCAAAGACGGTGTCAACTTGAGTGCTCTGCAGAAAGTTCCGGCAATCAACTGCGGACTAACAAGTCCTCTTCTGGACACGCCCTTGCAGCCGACGTTTCCTGCGACTTGAAATTGCCCGCGGCACCGAACCGAGTCGAATCGAAAACCACCTTCTGTGCTCTTTCTCAACGCCGCCCCAGTCCTTCGGCAGTAGACCCGATTCTGGATGAGGTGCCTCCATGCGAAAGCAACACCATAAATGGATCTAACTGGTTGCTCCGGCTGCTTGGTTGCCATGCTCCTTTCCTATCTCGGCTTTCGTGCAAAACTAGCAAATGGGCCTTGAACAGCGAATCTTGACCACGTCAGTCCGCCATGAACTTCAAAGGCCACACAATGGTGGCTTCTTCTGTTTCTCAAACAAGAAGCTTACTGCGGATGAATCCACCAATATGTCTGCTTCAACTAATGTAAGCGCCCCTAGCCAAATGTCGCCAATCTCGCAGGGCAAAAACCTAATGAAGACAGTATCGTCATGGCCGATATGCTCACACTCTTGTCAGTTTTCCATCCCTGAATCCGAACGCCGCCCTGCCGCAACTCTCACTGTCACTAACATTAGTCGTGCGAATACTACTTATCAGCTAAGACAGATTTCGCCGAACAACGACCAAAAGTCACAGGGCTCCCTGATGATCAGAGTCAAATGCTCGCTCTACAGGAGTCTAACGATCTGCCACTCCTTAGTCGACGTCGACGTTTGAACAGTCGCCTTGATATATGTTCCCGAAGGCACGTATCGCTCACGGGCCCCGGTACGCAGGTGAAAGGGGCTTTTCACGGCGTTCGTCTTCCTCGGGATGTCGACTGTGGCTTGTCAACTTCGAGGCGGTTAGACTAACAGCGCAGGGCAGAGCTGACCTATTTTGGAGCCTAGAGGTGCCTCGTCCACCCCCCCGATCTGTTCTTCTGCGTGGAACCCGAGTCTCCACACTATTAAGCTGTTCGCTTTCTTTTTCCTCTTGCGCTAAGCAAACTGAATCTCCTCAGTGACTTGTCAGTCGCGTGGCGAGGCGGGTAGCACCAAACAAGTCACAAATACACGCGGGAAACGTGTATACAAAATGCTTCCTCGCTGCCTCGTCTGCCAAGCTGCTAGCCAACATGGAGTTCTTTTATGGCTGACACTCTACGCCAATGGCTTCGGCTGAGGGAAATGCCAGGTTCAGACTCATTCCTGGTTCAACAGCACGTACACATGCGGCCAACAATCTTGGGTGAGACAGCCATGCCACCGCGGCAAGCTGTTTGGATAATCGGCCGGCGACAGCACACCCTCTTTGACTGCAGAGCATGTCTTGCTTCACGCTGAGATGAGTCCTTTCTTGCCGTTCGCAATATTCCGGATACAGCACTCGCCGCAGGACTTGCCTACCATTCTGTTAGTCTTGTCAATGTCCAACACATGTACGAATGCGAACTCGAACTATTTCCAACAGTTATCTTCGTCGCCGTCATCCCAGAATTGATTCCTTCCCCCTGCCGTTGAGCACAAATCGCGTTGTCTAGTGTAGCGGCAGTCCAAACCACGATAGGATTGAGGGCATCGTATTCCTTTCAATCGTGGAGAGACGGGGGTCTTGACTCGCGACCTTGGCCAGAGCATGGCCAAAATGTGGGCGCTCGTCTTTTTTCGTCTCTTTGCCCATCAGAGGAGCCGTCTGTTCCCTCCAAGTCGAACTCGCCAATGAATATCACCCTTCGATGATTCCACAGCAGCTGGTCGCACTAGCTGGCTTGTCTGAGGCACGAGCTGGGGACGGTTGCACATCATTAAGGAATGTTTACGGCAAGCCATCCCAACCATTCGGGCTGTGTCTTCTAAGAGCAGAGGAATGTCAACCAAAGCCATGTCACTAGAGCTTCAGCTACAGCAGAATGGATAGGCAAGGTTGCGTTACGCAAACTCCACCCCTCGCCTCGTGCCTGAAATTGATCCTCCCGCAAGAAAGGGTCTTGGGGCCATATTTGCGGGTGGACAGTGACATCTCCACCCCCAACCAGAGGCTGATCGCGAGGTCGAGCCTTTGAGGTTACAGTGTTTTCGTCTGGGCGACGTCGCCCCCAAGCTCCACAAGCCACCTCAACGCATGGTCCATGGAGCAACAACCCCTCAAACCCTGCACGTAAGCAATTCTCCCTCATCATTAATCAAAATCCCAGAAACCCGGAGTTGGCAGTCCCTCAGCTCCTGAGTCCCTCTGCATCCGGCAGACTTGAGTCGCTAGCACGACAGGCCCGGCCTGATGGCGAGTCAGGCGGGCGACTTCGGGGATTTGTCGACATCCACCCAATCCACGGACTCAGTCTGGGCGTCGAAACGGACCCCGTTAAACCGCGGACGGTTGAGATTGGGAAATTGCGTCAGTGCACGACCTGACCCGGGGGCAGCTTCCGAGTGTTGGAGAGTCCTTTGGACCGGTCAGCCTTGCAGGTGATGAGATGGAATTTTTACGACGGTTCTTTGTCCGGATACCCGGAAGGTGATCTCGGCCAGCGGCCGCGCCGTATTTAAGCGTAAACGGGTGGTGCCTCCCATCCGGTTTAAGCGGAGCTGGTTATTCAACGGAGTAGACCAACGGCTATGATCGGCAAGGAGCCTGGCAGCGTCTCAGTTTCTTTTTTCCGTAGGGTCGACTTTGTATACATCAACTATTGGAAGCACGTCAACACGAAATCTGTTAGGTGACAATTGTGGAGTCTTTCCGAACGGACGGCTGTTTTCTGGGAGCTTTGAAGATTTGAAATATGCGAACCTGCAACCGTTGCAGATCCAGGCTCAACCCGGTGCCTCGCACAAGAGAGGCTTGCCAAGACGAGTAGAGGCGTTATAACGAGACATCAAACGCCTTTCAGAGACGTACCGGAAGCAGTCGCGTACCACTGCGATGTAATCTCAACGGCGTTGTGGGCGTTCGTGGTACCTAGATGTTTTCGTCTCTCAGGGGACAAGCTAAGGTATTTCCGTTGGTTATATCCAGATTCCTGGGCACACACCTACGCCGTCTTTCTCGGCCATGCCGTTTTGGAGGACTGGTTCCAAGAGCGCCATGTTCTACCCAAGGCACACGAGATCTTCGGTTGTAGAGGGTTGTCGTCAGTCTAATGGGTAGTGGATTAACGGCTACCGTCCACCCCGGAGTCGAGTCTGCTGCACCTCATAGGGCTAGAAGGGTGTCCGAGTCCGCAACTTATGGGAGGATGACGATGCATTCTCGTTGCAAACGGACGTTCCCCAACGACAGCTTCGGGCCGGCATCTGGTGGATCCGAACTATCACAGCGTCTTCGCTCCGAGCACATCTTGGACTCCCCATGCCGCCGTCTTCGTCTGATAGACACAGGAATTGGTAGAGCCGACGCGGACTTGACGTTCCTTTCACGTCTCAAAGAACTCCTCATGTTGCGATAAATTCAACGGCCTCAGTCACGTCAACGCGAGGAACATGTACTCCTCCCGAATGAGCCCGGATGACTGGGTATTTCAGTTGCATAACGTCAAACAAGCCCCGAAGGTAGTTTTAGTAAGCATTCGGGTGAGATATGGCATTTCATTACTTTGGTTCATGTTCCTCTTCGCCAGGTGAGATTTGTACAGCAGGCCTCCCCCTCCTTGACATTCCAGCGAGTAGTGGCCGTTGACTTTGCGAAGTATATCAGAGTCAATCTGGTCAAGTAATGGCGACCGCGTTGATTATAGGATACTCTTGTTGATCTTCTCACAGTTTGACAGCAAGTCGCCGTGAAGTCAACACGGATATAGAGTCGCGCAGTCTTTTCCCAATGGTGGCCTTTGAGGGTCTTGGCTGGGTTTCAAAGCACTTTCATATGAGAACATCACCTCCCTTCTCGATTTTCGTCCCCCTGCATCCTTCCTTGGTGTTGATATTCCTTGGCATACCCCCAGGAAACAAGTGCGAACCTTTTTTCTGTCAAAGAAGCACTGGAACGAGATTTAAGCCAGGGCCAACGACACCTCCCTAAGCTCTCCTTGGGTATCGGAAGTGGTCCTGGCATCGTTTGGACTCCACTGCCAGGGTTGGGATTGTATGGGAAAGCGTCGCCTTCACTTTTATACCTCAACATGAATACTATGCACTACTTTCCAAATTTAAGCATTGAGAACTAGGCACGGTTTAAAGTGCCTGTGTTGGATCTATATATGTCTGAGAGTCCAATGCTGGATGCGGTCACTCCTGAAGAGTATGCGCCTGCGAAGACATCATACGTCATCATGGACCGAAACCTTTGCACAACGAAAGCAAATTGTCGGAGGACACTAAATCGGATGAGGTAAACGTCGTAGCGAACCTCAAACTTCCCATGAGATGGGACTCTCTGATCCTCCTCTGATGGCAGACTGAAATGGCGAGAATCTGTCTGAGTCCTGCAGACTCAGAGTTATTGGGAAATATGCTCCTATTCTATTACATTATTCCAAATGACATGATGCTGGAGTCAACCACATGTGAAACGTCCATGTAGGTCGCGAGCCACAAGCAGCTTTCGGCTTTCATTCAACAGTCGACACGGCACCTCCTCGGCAAGAGTCGTGGACAGTGTCTCCTCCACCGATCGGGTCGTTGCACATTGATACATGGGTAAGATAGTAAGGGTACAACAGGGATATAAATAGTCTAGCCATGCAAGTGTCTTCATGGCCTGCGTCTGAGGCCGATTTGGTCCCTAAGGGACTGGAGTGACATTGTGTGTTTCTCGTTACCCATTGACAGCTAGACCGCTCATGGGGGAACGCTTGCTTCATAATGTTCAGTCTCGTTTCATTAGCGAATAAGTGTTGGACGACGCGGATGACGACCGAAGGTGACTGAGGGGCCTGGTTAGTATCTCTAGAGGCCTTGAATCATTTCTACGGCCTGACTTCTTGAAGATCTTACGAACGTCCAATTGCATTCAATACCCCATTTCCCTCGATGGATCCTTGTGCTTTCGTGGTGACGAGTGCAACTGAGCAGGGAGCCGCAACAACTGATGAGCACCGCTCGTGTTAACGCCAACCTCTGGCGCAGGTTCCAGGATGCAATGGATGGATGTTTCGACGCCGTCAAGAATCTGGAAACGGTGGTTTTCGGCAGACCAGGGTCAGTCCCTGCAGCACATCCATACCCGATGGCCACACCCGGGCCCCAACGTCCTAATCGTCAGCGTCTCCCATTCGCTTTCAATGCGGTTCTTTTAGCTGGCCAATCTAGCCTGTTCGCTTGGTCCCATTATGTGCGCATTACTGCATAGTATTCATGGGTCTGCACCAACGTCGTCGCATTTAGCGGTGGTCAGATGCGACGATGTGCGGTGCCATACATCGGATCGGCACGCTTCCGGCATGGGTTTCGTCGGTAGGCTATCCGCAATCACGGCGGGTAAACGGGGGAGGGGGGGGACAAAACGGCTTTTGAGGGTAAGATTCGGGTATGTAAGCGGAAAAGCTTTCGTTTCCCCTTTTCTCTATTTCGCGTGTTCAGTTGTCTTCTGGAACTTCTAGATTTCGATGCTTCAATCGGCGATTGTGGGTTGGATGTCAGCCTTTGCAAGCTTACGAGCGCTGAACACTGTGGATGGCTGTTAGGTCGCCCCTTTGATTTCCAGCTTTCGATAAGTGTTCCCAGTCGCGAGAAACCGAAGTTGGAGGCGAAATTCCTTGATCAAGTTTGGACTATTCGCGAGTCCGGTGTCTGGCCACCGCATGCGTCTCCGAAGGACCATTCCAGATCGAGCGCTTCGTCCTTTACCGATTGCACGACATAAACTCGTTACCGAATTGGATTAGATTTTTCGAAATTATCGGTCTCCCGATGGCGGCGCTTCCGTCGACATCCGCTCTTCGGCGGAGGTTGCGGACGGCGGTGGAGGGCGGGGGCTCCGGTAGCCGGTTGCGGAAGTGGGGAGGCCAAGACGGCGAGTCATCCGAGGAAGCCAGGCGACGGACGCCGCTTCTCACGTGGGAAGATCTTCGTCTGTTCTCCGATCCGTGTTGCACTTCCTGTGTTCTGCTGATTGCTAACATGACACGTAGCTGAATGGCAGCAGTAAGCCTGTTGTTGCCCTCAACCCGGACACCAACACTGACATTCCTCTGGATGTGGGAGTGAGCATATCAAGACAGGCTACCGGTATAGCAACATGGCCTAGCTTCAATATTTGAGGTGCTAATGTGTACTGCAGAAAGGCATGCTCCTCAGTCTCAGAGTGCTTTCGTAGCTGGACATACGTGCACAATGAGACAAGTATGTGAAGACATCAACCGACCTCATTACCAGAGAAACAGAGAGCTTACCTTTCTTAATATAGTAAACATTTATTCACACATCTTCGGCGCCATATCTTTCGTCCTATTTCCCCTAATTGTCTTCAGTGACGGCATCCCCCCCCGGTGGACCATCGCCTCGACCTCGGACGTCGTCGTGTGCAACGTCTACGCCCTTGGCGTAACGGCCTGCTTCATTCTCTCAACGGCGTAAGTCTCATATCCCAAGACTTCTCAGTCAAGGCGCTGCTTCAAGCACACGACTGACGGGCAACACTGAACTATAGCTTTCACACCTTCATGTCCCACAGTGAGGCCTACTACCTGGCCGGCATCAAAGCAGATTTTCACGGCGTCCTAGCCCTAATGTGGAGTTCAACGGCGCCATTGGCAAACTACACTTTTCCCTGCTCTCCACGAACCCGCGACAGCTACGTACTCCTGACGGGAGCTTTGGCGATACTGTGCGCGGCAGCAACAGCGAAGCCAAATCTAGGCGCTGTTCACCTCGGCCACCACCGCGCTGCGCTGTTTGCTACCTTTGGCGTCACGGCGTTTGTAATGCCCATCGGCCATGGTGCTGTGGAATTCGGTTTGGGAGAGGAGTGGGCACGGGTTGGCGGGCAGTGGATCTTGATCACGGCTTGTTTCAACGCGCTCGCAGTCTTGATGTATTCGACGAAAGTGAGCTCCCAACTCTTGTTCCGTACCATACTCCTTCCTGAGACTAGGTTTTCGTTGGTACTGACGGCGCCAGTTTCCTGAGCTGTGGTTTCCGGGTGTGTTCGATCTGTTTGGCGCAAGTCACCAGCTTATGCACATCATGGTAAGCCGGAAGCCGAGCACGGCGAAGGCAAGGGCGAGAAACAAATCGTGCTGACTATGAATAGGTCCTCGCTGCGGCGATGGCATACGGGAAGGCGGTTGTCGCGGCGTTTGATCATCGGCACGACCAAGGACTCACATGTGAATCCGGGATCTCCTGATCCCGCAACAGATCAAAGGAACTTTGTGGCGCGATACAAGTTGAGACTGCAGGGCCATTTGCAATGTTGGGCCGTGTTATTATTCGTTGCGGACAAGTTGACTGATAGTAGTATAATCTATCCCCGTCGCAACTGGGAGATCGAATTGAGATGTTGCGTGGGACACGCGTCATAGATCCGGCGGCTTCTCTTGTCCCATTCGAGTTCATTGCTAACTCTCTTGCGCGCGTAGGCTGTAAGTATATCGATCACGCCCTTGTCAATTGCATCCTCCAGCACATAGGATACATTCGTTTAAGCGTCGGTCTGGAATCAGTCTTACCAGCTCTACTGCGCCTAGGTTGGTAGACCCAGGAGAATAATATCCAATTCGTCAACCGTCGACTGCCTTAAACTACTTGGATGCACAATGAGGCCAAATAATCCTCGAATAGTGTGGGAACAACGGGAAACGCTAGAAAGCCTGCTTGCCATATGGATGGGCCCTTCGCCTGCCTATGACTGCCTTGGGCAGGCGGTCATTTATTCTCAAATATGATGGCGGCGCTGATCTCGCGATAGGCGAGGTTATTAGAAATTGCAATCCTAGTGTTGTAGATAGGTCTCTCAGCCCACGTTCTCAACTCAATAGACATGACCGCATCGCCGATCGCATCTAGCTAATCAACACCCATCAAGGCTCCCGGAAGACAGGAAAAGAGTAGGAAGAACAGAACCTGTCGCAAGCGAAACTCGTCGGGAACCGTTACCACCTAGTCACCAGCCTCTCAGAGTTCCTACGGCAACCCGGCTAATGCCCAGGTTCCAATCAACCCCGATATTGATATTCCTACTAACCCCCATATTAGTATCCAGACCGAGGAGAAGGCTAGCGACCTAGAGGACAATAGCTATCGTGAGAAGATATAATAGAATCTAATGTAAGCTACTAGTATAGTTTATAATAAGGGAGACGCCTATAGATTCATCAACGCGATGATAGCTTTTAAGTCAAGAACGTGGGCTAAGAAACCTATCTATGAGACTGTAGTTGCGATTTCTAGCAACCTCAGCTATCGCTAGATCAACGCCGCTATCACATCTGAGAACAAGACGATCAAGGAGACTGCGTTGATTATAGATTAGACCTCCCTCATACACAAAGAGAGAGAGACTGCTATGGTAGCACAACACTGGACCCAGCTTTACCTTCGATCCTGCCAATCCTCATCTATAGTTCCGTTCGACTCTCCAACTACTGGTATATTAGCAAATGGAGCATAGGCTACTCGATAGGCGCGGCTGTTCTCTGCCACTGCAACTCCAACCACCAAGGCTTTTGCTGAGACCAGTATGATCTTATCAGTTGGTACGGGAAACATCGGCCTGTTCGGAGCGTCTCAACAGATTGCCTTGTGAACTGGCTCTCATACCGTGTACGAGCGTGAGCTGAGCCCGATCTGTAGCCCAAGGCATCATCTTCAGCGCTAAGTCAATAACACGAATTGTCATACTAGATAGTCAATGTTGGTAATGTCGTCTCGTATTGAGATTAATTCTGGAGATCTGCGATCTAGACTAAAGTAACATCAGTGGCATCATAGCAACATGCTTCCATATTTCTTGGATGGGCGAGTGAACCATGGCGAGACAGGCAGGATGCTATGAATACGTGTGCGTAGGTATTGATCAACTTGCAGGACAATACTGCCCAATGTTCTTTTTCAGTTAACTGCTCCATAAGTCCAGCCACACAATCTTGAGTCCTAGCTTGACGAATACTCAGAGGTACGCCTCGAAGTCTGGAGCCGGCGCCTGCTCAACGGGAGGGCCAGTTGTGACCTATATGACGGAAATGAATGTACCACGTCTTTTTAATAGACGGAGACTGTTATTGAAGCATACGGTAGACGTCCCCAGTCTAAGCCAGCTTTTCCAGAAATCGTCGTAGGTCCAGTCCGGGTCGTAAACGTCGAGCTACCCACCAACCCAAACCTTGGATGCTGAGCAAACCTGCATACATGGATCCAAACGCGGAAAGACGATTCAGGTCTTTGAAGTTTATCTGCTCCAAGAACAGGATGATTGATGAGCTGATGTACCTGTCGGTGTGGTGACAAAAACTAGATCGAGGCCATTGTTGGTCGGAATAGTTAACACTGGATACGACTGTGTGTTTAGTGCATATCGGAAACCACGACCTCGCAGTGTTCGCAATGGTAAGGTGGTGTTGCCGTGAAGTGTGGACTGTACTGAGCAAACTTGACCGACGAGACGAAGCTGCTTCTCTTACATGAAGAGGTTTCTCCGGCCGACATTCTTCTCCTCTCTCTTTGATGGTTCAGGGAGGCGCCATGCTGACCATGTCAATTGTCGCACATCGCACTCGGAGATGCTGTTAAAGCCGTGTCTTCCTACCGAGCGTCTTGGGGCTTCGGCGGGAGGAGCTAGTAGCCCATGTGACGAAGAACGTCAGTGACGCATAGGGCGAAACCTAGCTGTCTCAATCAAGACTTGACGTAGTCTTCTAAGCTCTTGGCATATCGACCGCAGGAGGACCTCCAGCTCTTGAGAACAAACCCGCGAGCTCCAACTTTGGCGGCCAGGTTCATAAGCCAAGAGAGTGTCCCGATAGTTGATGATGACAAGGTCGATTCTATAATCTGCGTTTCGAGGCGAGGTCGGTATCTCTGTCTCTCTCTCTCTCTCTCTTGCGAGCTAGGACTCTGTAAAGATGTGATTCTTACTAAGTTCGTATAGATTCGTTCGCTGCCAGCCGGTTCTGTTGTCCGTCACCGTCGTGATATACATTGCTTATCAGTACCCCAAGTGTTGATGACTTGCTCTGTACGGGGCCGCTTATAAGGCTTGCAGGGATTGAGATGTGAGAAACGAGAAGGGACATGGTATGATTCTGGAAGACCAGAGAGCTCAGATAGACAAGTTTGGCAATACCAGGTGAATATATGCTGCGTAGAATTATCGCGTAATACCGTCAGCATGATGAAAAGCGACGAAGGCTCTTGGCTTTGGACAAACCCCCATTCTAACAATTTAACATGCGAAAAGGAGTACGCACGAAAATTTAATTACCCTCATTTCTATATAAATACATTAGAAGACGGAGCCCAGAACGTTGCGTTGAGACATCAGGACGCAACTGAAGGTCCGTTTCATGATGCTCCCAGAACCATTCAAGCCATCTACCAGCATTGAGAGAAACGCCCTCCAGCACCAGAGCGACTGCAACATATCAGACATGGAATCTGAGTCGAAAGAGGTTAGCGTTTCGAATTTGACATTGCAACCACGCTGCGAGCACCAATAGCGACTGCGACTCTTTGAGTCTGAAAGAGACAGCCTGCAGCAAATACGAAGCCTGGGTTGGCATGACGCCGCCCCGTGGCGGACATCGGTTGCAGTTGTCACCAAGGGATGATGAACCACGCGGGCGGAACAAAAGCACCTCGCTGTTCTCTTGGCCGCCGGAGGCAAAACACCATTGCCGACTCTCGAGGTTCTCGAGTCTGGCGGTGGTGCAAGACCGCCCACCAAAGACGGAGTCGGGTACCCTTAGTACCAAAGTTCATGCTGACAGCCGCCAGCTTTTGCGTGTTCGCCCCATTCTCGGAAGCTGCCGAGAATCTCAACTTTCGGAGCGGACCCATCCATCTACTCCAAGGCACAATTTGCTGCCACAATGTGCCGCATCCCCTTGGAGTTCGGACGACCTAATCGCTCCAGGATACCAAAAGCGCTCCGTGTGCCGAAAGGCGAAGTTTGGGGGTCCGACTATCCCGGTGGGATGCAATATCGAAGGTAGTCCCGTGTGTATGCATGCATATAAAGGAGAGTTCGACGGACTGTCAACATCGAGAAGCCGGAGCATCATGTAACCTGATCGCTGAAACCTCTCGTCACATTTGTCTGGTCTATGGTTAACCCCCGGGTTATCCCGAATAAGAGATTGCGCCGAGTCATTGTCGGACAACGCTTCGGATGATTCGAGTCGTCCAAGTTGGGTCAGCCCGGAAGGAAAAACTGGCCCGAAAGGCCCCTCTCGGCGGACAAGCTCCGTCCCGGTCGACCTGTCATCGGAAGGCCGGCCAGGGGCCCCGTCTCGGAGAGGGCCGGGCAAATCAGACGAACGCTAGAGTCGATCTCTGGCCGCTGGCGAGTCCTTGAGGCTGGTGCGATCTGGGGGACGTTGCACGACGTCGCAGACAGACAACGAGCAGGGACCACTCCAGCATAGCCTCTCTCCAGAGGCCCACAGCCGCAATGCCGCGGCGGTTCTCCTTCTACCTATCATGCTGGAGGCCCAAGCACGTAGGAAATTGTTCTGCCGCGACTCGCAAAGGGACAAAGCGGCGATGCATGACTGGTGTCTATACTTTTTGAAGTCCCTTCTCCCAGCAGCAGCGGGGAATCAGGCTCGGTCGGAAATTTCTCCGCGATGCATGCAATGCTTGTCGAAAGAGCAACGACCTGGTTTGGTTTCAGCGAACTCGATTGGGAATGCTCGGCCCGGTGTAAACGGCAGTTTTGAGCGTCCTCTTCGACCTCGTGAAATTGACTTTGTAGGTACTGTCAGTCTGTCATGGCGATTGCCTATATTGCGCAACGCAAATGGGTAGTTTTCTGTGTATCACAAATCGAGAGATCCCAGCTGGACGGGACTGGGTGGCACACTTGACCCCCCGCGCAGTGCCTCTGGTCCGGTACACCGGTCACGTTCCTCACGATACTTGGAACGGCTGGGAGAATCTTCTTGTTACGTATTACTCGGCACGTGTGCCTGTGTACAGTCATGTTTTTGCCAGAGTAGTAGAGTAATGTTTGGTGGTAGACGCGTCCAGACGCGTCGATGACGGTGCTGTCGGAGCGTTTCGTCGATCATTCATGCTTCCAAGGGGGCCTAAGCTGTATGGACCTGTCCATTGGCCGAGATGTAGCCAGTGATCATGCAGCCAGGCATCTGGGAACTGGCTGTATATCGTTGATGCTCCGTCGCGGTGCCAACGCAAAGTTGGCAGCATCAGTTTTATGAGTTATCAAAAGACTTCATGTTTCGGCTTTCAGGGCAAGCTGTTTACGTGGCACTTCAGTCGGACGGTCGTCAGTCGGCAACGTAAAATACCAGCGGCTGCAATCAGTTCAAGCCTCTGGCCATGGTGTGCGTGGGTAACAGCACCGACGAAGTGGCGATTCAGTAGGAGAAGGTTTGGCAGTGATACCCTGCGAAGCCACAAGTTCGTGTTGGCGAGCTGTCAGTGACCGATCTCCACATCGACAGCTGGCTTGACAGATGTTTGTGCCACAGAAACTGCGACGGATGATGCCAGAAGCACATCTCGCCTATCCTTCGTCTCGTCTACCTCTTGCGGAAATCTTGCGTGTCATCCAGGAAGGGATCCAGGAAGGGTCCAGCAGCTAAGCTGGGCCCTGGCATCCCACGGGCTCCCTAGCAAGCGAGTTCTTCCTTAGCAAGATAGGGGGAGGGGCGCACCAGGGGATACAGCCAGGGGAAGTCGGATTTGAATTGTTCGACGTTCCTTCTGGAACAATTCAACAGACAGGCGACGAGGGTCACGGGGTCTTCGTCCGGCTACTCTGGCAATGTGGATGGAGGCAACGAGCCCCAGGCAACTTCTTTGAACAGTCCCGTAGCGGTCTCACGAATTTCAATAACCAGGGCAGTGGGTCGATAGACCAGGTAGGCGGTGGTGGATGCTAATAGGAGGAGAGCTGGTCGGTCCGTCGCAGTGTCTGCGCGCGATGACCAGTAGACTCCGGCCCTTGTGGCTGAGTCAGTAGCAGAGCCGTTCGAATGGTTGGACCCAAAGCCAGTGTGGACTGTAAAACGACGATCTCCCACCAATGGTGCACGGGACCTGAAGACTGCTTCTTGCCATCGTCTGACTGTTTGGCCTTCTCCTTTATGCAGCGACAGTCCCGGTTGAGAGTGACAACCGCCGTGTTCCGTCTTCCCCAGGGTATTGGGCCGACTTTTTTGCGGAGGAAGTCTAGCGGCCGTGGCTCAGGGCTCTAGTCTGGACAATTGCTGAACGGGGCCGGACGCGGACCCGGGCTAAAATTGGAGGCGAGAGCCAAAGGCCCAAAGGCGGGAAGAAAAAAGATCAGATGAAGGAAGCACGCCGGAGTGCTGACCAGCTGGGCTTCGGACTCGGAGTCAAGTACGAGGAGTCCGAGGCGTGGTGGAAGGCGTGGAAAACAGGGGAAACCTCAACGAAGTTCGAACTTTGAACATTACCCCTCCGCTCCTTTCTTCCCTGTTGCCCTGGTCCTGAGCCCCGAAGTGCTGTGGAAGTGGCCCCCGACTAACCCGACGAGGTACTCCATCGGCGATCTTTCGCTATCCCTTTTTCAGACAAGCTGCCATAGAATTGCCCAATGATGGACGTTGTTTCGTGAAGATCCCGGCGAGTGTCGTGAGACATGCTGGATTAGCCGCAAAGCCCCTGTAAAGCTGCAAGGTACCGGCGCCAGCGTTCAGGGGTAAAAGCGGGCCACCTTGAAGACAACCTGGAACACTGACACCAACTGGCCTCAAGACAGTCTGTTGCATTCCACACCAATACTGTGTAGACTGTCGTGCGTTGTGCAGATCCCTCAGACTCGTTGTGGAAAACGGAGCCGATCCGTCATGCGCAACGGATACTGCAGGCTTGTGTTCTCTTGCTCAACTCGTAGTCTGCTCCGATGCGCTTCGCGACTCGTTTGCGCAGGAATATGGCCGGCAGAGCAATCTATTGCTCGACGACGACGATGAAGAGAACTTGTTGCATTGTCTGTTCATAGTTGAACAGCTATTTAGCTGAGTTGACCGGGGCGGCGCATCTTAAGAGGAATCGGAACATAAACGGACAACTTGCGGCTGTTGAGTGATGATTGCCATTGCGAAACAACTGTCACTACTTCGGGTGTCTTGAAGCTTGTTAGACGTCGTCCAGCCTAACTTCAGCAATGCATCGAGGCTTGCGCGAAGGAGGGTTCCGTCTGCAAGTATAGAGGAAGACGAAGCCGGCGGCAATTGTATGTCGATGGGGCGCTTAATCGCCAACAACCTAAGTTTAATAACTTAAGGTTGTCCTTTCTTCAGTGGGCGCGTGCGGAGCCAGCATTACCGGCTGAGGTCAGAGTCAGACCCAAGAGCCTAGGCACGTGTGAAAGCGCAGATTCTCGGAGACGCCACCGCTGGCGCATCTGCCACTCGGTCACTGACAAAAACTGCGAATTTCTGCGTTGCATTGGCGATGCCAGGCCGTTCTGTCCAGCCTCACAAATGTTGGTGTGCTGTCGATCGGTGCTGAAGCCGATCCCGGCCACTGACGGAACCGGCCCACCCTCTCGAACGGGACTTCGTAGGATGTTTTGTATGTGGAGCCGGTTGAACGGTCACAGACGCGCCGAGTCACAGTGTCTCTGGCGCATGTAGGACACTGGCGGTGTCGTGGGTTTGCATGACGCTTCTGCAGGTACGAGGTAAGAGGTACGCGTGTAGTGCAACAACACTTTCCAGTGTCCACCAAAGCCAAGAAGCATACTTCCTGGGAGCCCATTAAAAAAGGCAGCGGGCGGAAGAGTCGGGAGCAGCGAAGGGAGGAAAGGTAGGAATTACACGGCCGCTTTTGAGAAGTTTAGTTCATGTTCGGCTGCGCAATAGACCGTGGATGCGGAGCTCAACTGGATTGGGCCTGGGATGTTTGCTGGAACGCCTTGAAGGGTGTGAAAGGTCTTCGAGCTTGTACGGGGTAGAGCGATGCAGAGCGATCTCTGTAACGGCCTACGGTGCCTTGTCTGAGACATCCCTTTCGTTGTCGACCGCCCGAGAGGAATGGTAAGGTGATCATGCGGGCGCGTTGTTAATCGTATCCCAGTAGAGGTGCGTTTTCGAACTGTAGATTCGGCGTTCAAGGGAGCCGAAAAGCATTCATACGCAGTATATCCGCAACAAAGGGTTGGTCTCCTGTTCCTATGTAAAGATGCCCAGCGACGGACGACCCCATCGCATCCCTTGAAAAGTTGAAAGGAACGGTTGGGCATGATGCTTTCGTAGGCCGAGCTGGTGCAGGTGGACAGGCTCGGACGTGAGGTCGGCGGGTGCAGTGCCGCTCAGGGCGGGCCAGATCAGCTTGGCGTGACCCCTTTTCCCCGACATGCCTGGCCAGCCGCCACTGGTTCCAGAACGAGCCGACAGAACCAAACCGCGTCCAAACAGGAGCCGGGTGGACTTCGATGTCGGCAATCGCAACGAGAGGGCAAGCAGAAAGGACGTGAACGCCTGAGAAGATGGGGCTTTTCCCCAGGTGCGAAATGCACGCCTTGCTGGCGTCTACACTAGACGGGCAGCCTCGCCATGACATGAAATTTCCCCATGGCACTGACGATGTCAACAGTCAAGGAGCCATCAATCTATCAATCAGAAAAAGCCGAGCGGGAGCAGAGGTCAGTCGAGGCGGAGAGGGGCGCCGAAGTCTGCACCGCGACCTAGTGGGCTGCGGCAAACAAGCAAGCGACAGTCAGAGCTGCAAAAGGCCTGCATTGCATGGGCTGGATGGCGCGCAAACCGCCATTGTGACCACTTTTTAGTCACCGGACGACCATCGAAGCGGTCCACTGCGATCTTCTGGGGCGGGCAGACGATGTCTTTCCCGGTGGAAGTGGTCTACGCCGTTGTTGCTTCTATGCGGTGGTTCTCGCGATGTGGCCAGAATGGTCTTGGCCTTGGGCGTCGACGAGTTTGTCATTAGCTGCCGTGAACTCAGACCTTGGTGTTCTGGTATGACTTCTGAGCAGTGACTGTGGTCGACGATGAGCGCTTGTGCGAAAGTGGTAGCTGGAAGAAGGCCAGAGGCTAATGCCAAAGCTACATCCGTCTGGAGCTGGAGGCTCAAGAAAACAGGACGGCGGCATCAGAGCGGGCGCCTGACCGCCAGCAATGTGTAATGGAAGGCCAATGAGCCGTGGTGCAAGGCCAGGTACCTTGGTTTGTCGACTGGCTTAGGATGCTGTGCAAGTATACCTGTGTTTACCGCGCGGGCGATAACGAACCAAACGTCTTTGCCACCATCGATGCCCCTTTTCGAGGAGGAGGGCGAAAACGAATGCTTGCAGATCCACCAAATGGGAGAGGTCGAACGGGGAAGTCCTTGGTGGCGTTGGCAGTGGGCGAAGGCGTGGTACGGCCCATCAGAAGCAGCCGGCACGCCGCACAACGGTCCACGACAGTAGCTATGCAACGTCTACCCTGGTTCACCTGGATCATGGTTGGTCGATGCCGCGCCCTTTGTCGAGCGACCCCAGGTTACGTAGTTTTGCTTTGGTTTGGCTGTGGCACAGCATGACGGGCTGGAGTTGCCTCGATCTGGTGGATTGTCGCTTGTGTCTGTCTGCTGTCTGCGTCTGCGTGAGGTAGTTACATGACACGGTTCTCGGGCTCGGGACTGGAACTCGGGAGGGGGAGAAGGCGACGCGTCTTTTGGGGTTCAACTTCAGCCTTTGGAGATATCGCCAGGAACAAGACACTTGACTTGATTGTGTTGAATGGGCAGAGCCGAGACAGAGCGAGGAAGGAGAGCTTGCGCCGATGTGGACCGCAGGTGCAGGCAGGTGCAGTGATGCAAGACCTGCAGTTGGGAGGTAAGGCGCGACTGGACGACACGACACGACACAACACGACCGAGGAAGTTCAACTTTCAGAAAGACTGGACGAACGAGCAGGGTTCAGGGGTCATCTGTTTTCTCGCGACCCCACTTTCAGTCAGTCTGTGTTACTGTCTGTCTGCTGCTACGAATTTCCTTTCTATTCTGTTTTTTTTTCCCTTCCAAACGGCTGGCTGTTCAGCTGGGCACTGTACTTTCGATCACCGCTTTCTAAGGCAAGTGCATCCATCACAGAGTGGGTATTGGGTCGTCGCGTCGCTCTTTCCCCGATGGGCCATTCTCCCTAAGACTCCGTTAACCTTGCAGAGCCGATCAATGGCTGCACATGGAGTATTGGGTGGCTCTTTCCCAAGGTTCCTGACATGAGGGAGCGAGACCGAATGACAGCGTAGGAAGGCAGCACCATACCTACACCTGTCCCAGCATCTCTAAGGTTAACAGTGGCCCCCATGATGCGCTACCCTTTAAGATGCTGGGACAGGTATGTATGGCTGGACAGATGGAAGGAAGGAAGGAAGGTGCGGGATGGTATGGAGCAGCAAAGATGGAATGGATCGGCTGGATACTTAAGACGTGCCTTGTAAGTTGCAGGAACAGCAGACTGAAGCGGCACCTTGAGTCTTAAGTCAGGAAGAGATAACGGTCGGAATTTGAGAATTGACTTTCTCAGAGTTGGGACGACACCGCGGGACGGAAGCGACCCCATGCTGACACTTATTCAGGTACTTGCATGGGGCCTCTGACCTGTACACTAGAAACAATCCCCTGCCTAAACGGCTCCAACCAGACGGCTGTGGCTTCGCACCCTGTTTGACGCCTTTTGTGCATAACAAGGACCCCACCACCGTTGATTCGGAATGTACCCGCCTGGTATTACGGCTAGTCGTCCCTCTTCCCTCTCTTTCAGACCTCTATTCTAAAGAACAATATGATAGGAGGTAACCTCTACTAATTAGTAGGATACTGATATATAGAGTTTTTAGAGCTAAACGTATGTATGCTTACTTCTAATAATCTATTTAGTGCTCTTATATTATTTTTCTTATTATTAACTTAGTTTATCACTATTTTAAAAGGCTCAATATTTTACTTATTGAATAGGAAATTAACTCTGGCCGTATTTTTTAAAGCTAGGTATAGGGTATCTTAGAACCTTATTTTAATATTATTAACTAATTCTACATATTCTGGTTTACTATATTTTTCTTAGTATATTACTTTTATTACTTAGAGTTAAAGCTATATCTACTTCTTTAATAAAAAATATTATCCAAAGAAGCAGTAATTAAGTGATTAGTTCTTTATAATTAATGTAGTATATTTTAATAAGTATATTGATAAAATATAGAAGTTATTCAGATATTTTATCAGCGAAGTTCTAAATAAACTATATATCTATAACTTTACTACTTTACTTAAGTAAAGTATTCTAAAGATGTTTCTAAATAAGAACTACTTATTAAGATTTAGATTTATAGTATTTTAAAGCTTATCTTAGGTATTTTAGTTAAAGATTCTGTTCAATATTACTACAATAATTAGTAGTTAATACTAAGTTCCAATGTATTATATAGTATAGAAAAGACACCTCTTCGTTTCTAGATATAAACGTTACTAAGAGGCGACGTCTGTTGCGAACCTTATATTCCATCATCCCTGTGGTTAATAGCAACCCGCAAATCCGTTCCAGTTCCGCACAACCCACCAACCGCAGACAGAAACCCGGTCGAGATTCAAGCAGTTAACTTCGGCCTGGTGTCAATCGTCCCACCGTGAGCTCTTTTTATGCCAGTGATGCATGAAAGCGAGCCATCTGCTTCGCACGTCAAGGACTCAAGCACCGTGTCAGATGTCCGGGGCGATGCTCGTCGAGAATCGAGTCGATTATTGACAGCGAGCGACGGAGCGCGACGAGAGATGCGCATGGCCTCCACCGCTGATGCATCGTGTTGCTCCTCGAACGGCCCCCAAAAAGAATGGAGATTTCGAGAAAGGTACCCGTTCGTTGCAACTTGCGGATGCAAGCCTCCAGCCTCCCTGGCTACGGCTTCGTACCTGACGAGACGGTGAGGGCAATAAAGATAGGGCAAAGTCGAGGCGAAATCTGCGCGGTATTAGGCACAACGATGTCATGAATGCTCGACGCCGGGCCATGCTCTTGCTCATGCTCATGCACGCTCGTGCTCATATCATACACATACAACGCAACAGAAAGACTACCTAAGGTATCCAGAAAAGGGTCTCTACACCGCTGACGAGATATGTGCGAGTGTGAGAAACTCTCCTTTTCGTCCTCCCGCTGCTGCCAGGAGTCAGGACAAGGCCCCATCTCGACTCCCCTCTGCCGCCGAATGTTTCTGCTACCCCACCCGACCTTTTCAGGAACAGCCACTGAGCCACCAGGTGCAGCCCGGCTCCAGAATCAGCATCGACTGCATCTGCAGCAGGGCCCTGGTTGGATGGGATTTCTCCTATCGGCACCTGTCCTTACAAAGACCGAGGACCAACAATAGCAACAGCAGCAGTAACGACAACAGCGGTGTGGATGTGCGCGCAGTATGAACGAGTCGCAGCCCTCAATTTGGGGCGTTAGACAATGGGCAAATACAAAAAAAAAAAAAAAAAGGTGACCCCGAGAAAAGTCTCTCAGACTCAGAGACAGAGAAGGAGAGACTTCAACAGTCGAAGAAGCACCAGAAAAGAAGCTAACGGCAACCGGGGATGCCACTACACTAACATAATGGCAAGGTCGAGCAAGGTTTGCCTACCTTACTTCAAGGCACGTACTGCCTGCTCATCGGCCACAACTAAGGTACGGACGGTAGAAGAGGCTCTTGACAGCCAATGAGAGGCGGCGCGTACCTGGCCTGACCCCGTCAAGCTCTGGCCACGGCCCACCTCAGTCTGCGTCGGGCTTGTTCACTCCAGGTCAGTGTCTGACTGAGGTGGGTCCACCTTCCACATCCACAACCCGAGCCCGTGACGGATCTCGACGTATCCCGACCTCGCATCTTGGGGGAAAAAGGGGTTGATAGACGGCGATGGGGTACTTACGTGTACCATGCCGTTGACGTTGCACACCACTGGCTGCTGAGCCGCCGCTGCACACCGCGTCCATCCCTCCATCCCTCGCCTACCTAATTATTCCATCATCCCATCCTACACAGTGTACCTGCCTTAGTACCTATCCCATCCTCGTCCTGGCTCGCCTTCAAACTCAGGCACACAGGCAGGCACACAGGGCATCGCATCTCCCCCGTCCCAGTCGGGCCCATTCGTGTCCCCCGTCCAGTCTGAGTCCACAGTCTACAATCAAACATCCACACTTCAAGTCGACCTCCCATTGTGGCACGGGGCGTCGGTGGTCAGAATCCGCATCCACACCCCCCTGGTCAGCTTCCACGCCCACCTCACTGGACGCCCATGCCTCACTCCTCCTAGGGCTCCTGGCTTGCTGGCCTATGGCTCCTGGCTCCCAGCTCCTACCATAGCTCTTGATTCCGGGACTGGACTGGCCTATCTGTGTCCCTCGCTCCCTGCCTGGCCCTGGCTGAGGAGACCGTCCCTCTCAAAGGTGTGGAAAAGAGTCGCTCACGCAGAACAGAAGACAGGGTGGGCTGGCGCCGTTCGTTCATCTCTCGTTCGTCCGTTCCCTTTTTTTTCTGGAGCCCGCCGCCTCGTCCGTCCGTTCCCTTTTCCTTTTTCTCCTCTCTTGCCCCCGACCCTCCTTGTTCCCATCATCTCCTCATCGTCATCCTCGTCGTTCACGGCAATCCCTTCCTCTCTTCTTTCCCCCACTCCTTTTCCTTTTCACAGTCACTCTCTTGAATAATTCAACCATAAACTACTTCTCTGAATCCCGTCACTCCTTTCCGGGTATTCCGTTACGTTCCTTGCAGTCTGGTTGAATTTCGACTTTTGTTCGTACTGAACCGACACTATTCACAAATACAAGCCTCAGAATCCCCTTGTCGGATCCTGGACCACGCTCCTTAGCATATCTTACCTTGACAGCTCTTTCTCTACCTTCCCTAGCCTCAGAAGCATCCTCTTCTTCATAACCATTACCTCGTGACCATCTTCCGAGAACTACAAGACGCCCGACCACCCCCCCTCACGATCTGGACGCGACTTACACCCGAGACCTCCCTCGACCATCCGTCCCTTGATACTAATCGCACCACCACCACCGCGATAACCACTTCGCCTTCGGCTCCTTTATCGACCGAGAACCCGATTAAAAGTTAGCCATGGCTACTGAGGTGGAAAGCCCCATGGCTCTGGCCACCGGCGCCGCGACGCCCAGCTCTGCGATTCCTGAAGAGATCCAGACGCCTAATTCCGCAAACAAGAACAACTCAACCCCATCCCCGACTTCCGCCAACGGCCAAGCGCCCTCTTCGCAATCAAGGCGCCCGCCCCGCAAGAGCACCTTGACCCAGCAGCAGAAGAACCAGAAGAGGCAACGTGCTACCCAAGATCAGCTCACAACTCTCGAGCTGGAATTCAACAAGAACCCAACCCCTACGGCTACCGTCCGTGAGCGGATAGCGGAAGAAATCAACATGACCGAAAGGTCTGTTCAAATCTGGTTCCAGAACCGGTAAGGCATCCTTACCTTTGAACGTGCGCACTTGGACGGCACGCCTAACATGTTTGACAGACGCGCCAAGATCAAGCTTTTGGCAAAGAAAAGTCTCGAGACCGGTGAAGATATCGATTCCATTCCCGAATCCATGCGCGCCTACCTCGCCATGCAGGCTATGGAGTCAGGCAAGGGTCTGGGCGGTCCCTTCCTCGGCCGCACTGGACTTCTTCCCTATGGCCACAACAGCATGCTCCTCGGCGGCGACCAGAGCGGCCAGGGCAAAGTTTGTGAGTATCCTAGGAACATCATGACGGCATGAGACTTACTAACGGCAGCATCAGTGATCCACCACCTCACTTGCCGCTCTCTCAGCATCGGCAATTGGACTCGCGTTGGGCAGAACACGATGGACCTCATCATCTTCTACTCCCCTGACAAGTGTACCATGACCTACTACATCAACAACGAGCAGGCTGGCTACAAGATCGAGTACCCTTTTGCCTACATCAAGAACATCTTCCTCGAGAACCAGGAGGGCGACCCCAACAAGCCCGGTGGCATTGTCATCGAGCTGAATCGCCCCCCCAACTTCTTCATGGATTCCTCTTCGCAGGTAAGCGGCTTCTTCCAATGCGGCGACTTCACCGAGGACCAGCAGGCTTCTCAGTGCCTAGTTCACCACCTTGGCGGCAACCCTAAGGTTCTCAGTGGTCAGCTGGCCAAGCTCGTTTCTCTTGAGGCCTTCATGAACCGCAACAACCCTCATCCCTTCATCGACCAGCAGCACGCTCTCTCCGTGTCTGCCCCTGTGTCACCTACTGGACGCCCTTCATCGCAGCCCAACTTCAACCAGCCTCACATTGGCATGTTCCAGGAGTCTTGGGGCATCAACAACATGCACCCTGGTATGCGTGGTCCTGGCCACAAGAGACAGCGTAGTCGCTCCGTCCCCATGGCTGTCGACTTTTCGATGCTGCAGACGCCCATGCCCTCGTTCTACATCCAGCAGCCCGGCGAGATGGCCGCTCCTCAGACCCCCGGCCCTTACCTCCACGCTCCTGTGCCTCAGCAACCCGGCGGCCTGGGTCCGAACTTGAGAATCGACACCCAGGCCGGCTTCGGGCTAGACATGCGCCAGTATCCCATGTCGGCCACGACCGCTTCTCCGTCTGAGTTCCCCACGAGCCCCGTCTTTTTCTCTCAGCCTCAGGAGCCTAGCCCTCTGCCAACTTCCAGCTACAACACTCCCTACGGAAGTGCCTTTCTCTCCCCTATGGCGAATTCCTCCAACAACATGATCCCGCCTTCTGTCTCCCCGCTGTCGTTCGGTAGCCACCACGGCGAGCCCTCCATCGTTGAGCAGTCGCCTCCCCTTACTATGCTCGGCAGACCCGCTTCCGCGGACATCTATGCGCAGGGTGACAACAACTCCTGCGCGGTTTCTGATGACGGCACAGGCCTGAACGAGATGTACTCAAAGCACACCATTAACCTGCCAATGCACACCCACTCCCCCGCGTTTGTCGAGCATGGTCAAACCGACCTCGATATGAACCAGTTAGTGCAGTTCGACAACGTCGACCCTAACTCATTGTCGCCTGAGTCGATGTCTCACGTGCATCAGCAGCAATGAGTGCTGCTGACCGAGAGGACTGCAGTGTCTCCTACGTCAACGGGTTTTTAGGATCATCCGGGCCGGATATGGCGTATATACTACAGAGAGGGGCTTCGACATGCTTCGAAAAGCACTTGGGAGGGAAGAGGAGTTGCTTGCCTTGATTATTCACAGCTGGCGTTGAGGAGCTCGATATATACCAAATGGGTTGCGCTTGGTCTACTTTCGACACACCGATGACTACGATGCTTGATTTAGTTCTTGCTCTACTTTCATTCATCGGCCACGACGAATCTGCATGACGATACCTCTATTCGGAATCTCGATCATGCGTGTCTGGCACAAGCGATCGTACACTTGCTCTTTCTTGGAAACTCTATTTTTACCATTTCGAGTCATTTATTGTCGCGAACAAACTGATTATGTTGCGAATGTGGTTATCCTGCAGATTTCCTACCTTCGTCATCATCACATCTTCTGCCATGTCGGTCCGCGCCGAGTCCCGGCGGCATGGCAAACTAATAATCCTTTACCCTTCAATCTTCGGTTGGCTTGCGCTGCATTGTTATATGTTATCGATTTCTTCTGTCATCGTTCATGAATCAAAGAAGTCTTGGCCGCCGCGGGTCTGGAGATGAAAATGGGGAAAAGCCCAGGTGGCTTGGGATTTTCCTGATTCTTAATCAGTCACAAACACATTTTGCGCGAAGGCATAAACTCCAACACGATGTTTTGGTCTATCTCTACTCGTGGGTATTTTTTATTGGTTTACAGGAATGTGTGGGAGCATGGGAAACTGGGTGAATTTTGTGTTGTTCGCTGCCGCACATTCCGGGGCGGTTTCATGGGAAAGGAACCGCAACGTGGTGGCCTAGCAGCGAAGGGTCAGGTCAACCGTGGCTCGAAAGAGACGGTTGGCCTTGTGAGGAATTGACGAGAGAGAGAGACAGATAGAAAATGGGCATCAAATCCCTGTTTTCCCACTTTTACATCACATTCCCATTCGGCCTAGATTGCTGCGGTGAAACTATGATGCTCCGAATTATTGATTTCATATCTCCATCGATTGCGGCGGCGCTGACAGCGGGGACGAGGTAACGTCCACAGTCACACCCATCGAAACGACCCGAAGTCCAAACGTTCTATAAACAATGGAGGCTAGGGATCGCGCTGTGGGAGTAGAAAGACACGGTTGTCTACCAGGGGCTCTTTGCTTCTTTGGCGAGGCGATTGACAATGCGAGATTGCGAAGTCGGATCGGATCCGGTGGGAGAGGCGGAGACGGTTGTGGTGTGGGCACGGCCGAGTCCAGACTTGATATTGTACGGTACTGTAACAGATGACGGATTTGAGACTATTATTTCTGAACATGGTTTCGCGCGTGGAACGTCCCCTGACGTGTTTCTGGACGATTTCCTATTGGGGAAATCTGTATCGTAAGAGGTGAAATCTACCAATAAGGCTGGCTGTGCCCTTAATGCGGGCAGTCGCTCTTATTAGACATGCCGTGAGGTGGTGGCAGGACATGGGGGCGCAGGCTGACGTGCGGTTATGCAAGTATCACAGGCCCCGGGGGGGGGTGTTGTATTACCACGGTCCACACTGACATTGGCTGGGTTTTTTTCCTTCAGTCTCGCTCTAGAATATTCTTCTCCTTCTCCATGGTCCCTTGGTTACAAACCTTGGTAGGATTTCATAACTTCGTGAACAACCTACTGAGGTGGCATGGTATGGTAAGACCTAAAATGTCTAGTAATCATCACTTCGGGGAAATACAGATGAAGAACCGCCAGTGTCGCATCGAGCAAGCGCCAAAGACAGAATTCACATCCTTTGCTGTCTGCCCAGCATGAAGTTCGTTGCTCGAGCTCTACGTGAACACAATAATGATGAAGGCCCAGAAGGAATTCGAGCCGCCCGGTCCGGGGATGTGCCGGGTGGCGGATGGCGGGTGAGAAGGGTCCGCTAACACGAGGTCCGAGGAGGCACCGGTTGCTTGGATGGCGGCTGTTGGAAGGACCGTGATGATTATCTATTACTGTAGTGATATTTCCCCGGGGGCGAAAACGACTTTACCGTGATTCAAACTCTGTCGTCTTCAGTCCCGCAGCGCAGTGCCAGGCACCTTATCCTGCGCACCGGGACTTGCGGAAGTGCGTGTGTCGGGTGTCGTGTGCCTAGGTTCTTCTTTTGGAGGATGCATGGAACGCCCCGCAGCGTGCCGCAACGTTCCTCAGTTAATAGACGGGCTGCGTCTAGAATGGAAGATAGCTCGTGGAAGTGAGCACGAAATGCGGCCGTTGTCTTCCCAGTGCAATGTGGATGAATCCATCTACCTTCGTTTTCCTCAATTTTTAGATTTTCTGCTCATCTCTTTCACACACACACACACACACACTCTCTCTCTCTCTCTCTCTCTTTTTCCCCCCCTCACTTTCGCGAACTGGGAGAACCCTGCAATAGTGGACGCCAGCCGCGTTCGTCCAAAGTCGTCGTCTTTTAAGAACAGGGAAAAGGACACGGCTGCACGGACGCCAAGGTCGTTCGCAGGATGCAGGATGGTTGGGGGAGGTCATCTTTTCATTCTTCAATCCGGGAAAGGTAGTTAAAAGTTGCCTTGCATCGTATTGAATCTAATGCCTTCGACGTTCGGTCTTGGAAGGGAGTCTAGTAAATCTAATGCGCCTAGAGAAGAGATTAACTTGGTAGGGAGGCAAATTGGGCGCCGCGATGCTATGTTGAAACAAACCCAGGAACGTGTGCTAGGCATTCGGTACGGCTCTGACTCTCCGCCACGAGACTGCTTGTCCTGTCAGAAGCTGGTCTTGGTTGATGCCAATGCCTGAGGACCTGTCAGGGGAGACAATGGCATTGAGACTTTGAGTGCACTGGACTCGCGCTCGCCTCGCCCCCCGAACGGAAGCTGCGGGTGTTCAAGTACCGCCCTGTGGCCCCTGCTTCCTCTCTCCAGTCACCAGTGTTTTCGTCCAATGTGAAGTGAATGACATTCGCAATGCGGGGCACGCGAAGAATTGCTGTCACTCGCTCGAAAAAGGCAAGGCCTTCCCCTTCCCCGTGTCTGCACCTTTCAAGTTTCGTGCCCGAGTACAGAGTACACGTGTATGCTCTCATCCCTCCTCTAATCGGACCAATCAACCAATCCAACACCCACGCAGTCCGATCCTCACGGGGAACGGTGAGCAGGCTGTGCCGAGATTCGGTCGTCATTTCATCAGCATTATCTTATTATTGCCGTTAATGTTGGTTATGTGTGTGCCTACTACATACGGGCTCGCTGGGCGATAGCGGCAGTGGCAGTGGCAGTGCAAAAGATGCGCCAAGCCCATGATTGGGCTCGATGGCATCCTCCACGGTCACTTACTGGCTCCAAACCGCCGTGATGACCTTGTGCCAAGAGAAACAATCGCTGACTCTGTTGCGTGTTGCTGGCGGCGCAGTCGGGTGCTTCTCGTGCTCGCAGCACGCCCTTTCCCACTGTATCTTAGGTTGTCTTGCTGGTCTCTTGTTGTTGCTGTCCAGATCGAAGAGGAAGCCTCGCTGCGTTCAAGGCTCGGAGGTGTACTATTTTCCCGTGGGTGCCTTTCTTCGACGTTCGGTCTGTCCGTTTCGGAGACTACTAGGTAGACACCACCCAATCTCCTGTGACTTAACCTTTTCCCCTCTTCTTCTCCTTCGCTGCTCTCGCTATCGCCGTATTTGCTACGCAGACACAGCACCACTAACCGGGCTGCTGCATCTCTTACTAACCTCGTTGTCAACTGCGCAATAGCCTCGTTTTGCTACCGCTGGTGACGTCGAATGCCCTGATCACCCGCACTCCCACCACGACGAATTCAGCCCTGCAAACAGTATTCTTATGTGCTGTATCCGTATACTCGGCTGCTTGCATCGATTTCGCCATTTTTGAATTATCGCCCGCCGCACAACAGTACAGCCGCGCCATATTTTGACAAGAAACGCGCCACGAAGACAGGTCGAGGCCAATGAAGGGTCCTATGAGCGAGCCACTCGAGTGAATCCGGCCCGCCATCGAGGCACTCCATCTGGAACAAGCGCCATTCTCCCCGTCCCTCTAGCCGCGAACCTGGCTAGCCCTTGCGAGCTAAGCTGTGTACGCGGAACCCTCGATCTGCGGGCTTGAGGCTTAGACTGGCACGGCCTAAACAGAAATCTACCAGGCCACTCGCCCTCAAGAATGGAGAGCCGACACCCCAGTGACGCCTCGTCCTCTTCTCGCCAACATGGAGAAGAAGACCTCGACAACCCCGTCCCGAGTCCTCCCCTGCCCTCGGCGACGACTACCTCCACGTTCGAGACAGCTCATGACATCCCGTCGCCGTCAGTGAGTCCCGCGCCCGCGCCCAGCGCTGCGCAGAGAATACAGCCGAGACGAGCAGTCACCGATCCCATGGACAGTAAGGGTATCCTCGATGGCGGCCACGTCCGCTTCTCGGACGATGTGTCGCGCGAAACGATGCGCGGCTTCGACCAGGCCGGCTCGCAACCGAACTTGAACTCTCACGGCCTATATACGATTCCCTCGAGGGGAGATCTGGAAAGTCACATCCTCTCCCAGCCTTCGTCATCGCGCGCGCATCCCAGTAGCGACCACAGCTCTGCGCAGCCATCCGAATTCGAATTCAAGTATCCCGTTTATCGACCGGAACCGAGCAACCGCGCAAAATGGGACATTGCGAAGGAAACGCTGAGTGACCAGCTTAGGAAGGCGTACAGTGTGTACATCGTACAGGGATTGTTGCGACAGAAACCGCTGCCGCCTAGCTTAGACGGAAGGCATATCCCTTTGGATACCGCGAGGAGACGAGGCGAACCGCTCATTGACGAACGGACGAGGAAACCATATATCAGCAACTTCATTCGTTCAAGTCGCTACACGATATGGAGCTTCTTGCCGAAGCAACTTTTGTTCCAATTCAGCAAGATGGGCAACTTTTACTTCCTTGTTGTTGGTACCGTGCAGGCCATACCAGGCCTAAGTACAACCGGTTCATGGACAACGATAGCACCGCTGGCTGTTTTCGTTTCTTTGTCGATGGCGAAAGAAGGATACGATGACTACCGACGATACAAACTTGCGAGAACCGAAAACTTGAGCCGGGCGTGGGTTCTCGGAGAAAGATCTAAAAAAGCGACGGCTAGGTTGAAGCGGCATCAGCCCGCGGATACAGAGTCACCATTTCACGCAGAGTCAGACAGTGAATGGTCCCAAACCGAGTGGCAGGACATCAAAGTTGGCGACATTGTCAAGCTTAGCAGAGACGACGACGTTCCTGCCGACATGGTACTGCTGAGCGCATCGGGGCCTAACAGCACAGCCTACATCGAGACTATGGCTTTAGACGGGGAGACGAACCTGAAGGCGAAGAGAGCATGTCCACTCTTAGCCGAGAGGTGTTCAACAGTGGAAGGAATCAAGTCTTGTGAGGCCATGATTGTTTCAGAAGACCCTAACGTCGACCTGTACAGATACGATGGCCGCGTTACCGTCAAGGAGGAAACACTCCCCCTTTCGCTCGACAATGTTGTCTACCGCGGCTCAACTATGCGCAACACCACGGAAGCGATCGGCATAGTCGTCAATTCTGGTGAGGAGTGCAAGATCAGGATGAACGCTCAAAAGCATGTGCGAACCAAGGCGCCAGCCATGCAACGTGTCCTGAACAGGATCGTCATTTGGCTCATCTTCGTGCTGCTGGGTTTGAGTAGCGGCTTGACTCTAGGCTATAGCTTATGGCAAGACCCTACAGAGAACGACTCCTGGTATTTTGATGGCGCGACTCTTACACTCCAAAAGGTTTTTATCGCCTACGTCCTGATGTTCAACACGTTGATCCCATTGTCACTCTACATTAGCTTGGAAATTATCAAAATTATCCAGTTCTACATGATGGGAGATGTAGAAATGTACGACCCCGTCAGCAACACGCCGATGGTGGCGAACACCACTACCATTCTCGAGGATCTCGGACAGGTAAACTACGTGTTTTCGGACAAGACCGGCACTTTGACAGAAAACGTCATGCGCTTCCGAAAGATGAGTGTCGCTGGCACTGCTTGGTTGCATGACATGGACATCGAACGAGACGAAAAAGCGAAGCAGAAGCTCGTCGACATGGCTCGAAAGAAGCGCAAAGGCAAGGGCAAAGATAAGAACCGCGAGGGAAAAGCTCCCGATAATCCCGAGAATAATTCGAATACACCCTTGACGCCTCAAGGCCGCCCGTCTATCAGTTCGTTTGCGCGGGGGAGGTCTACTAGCAGGGCTGCAGAATCAGATCCCGAACTGAAGACGGAAGATCTCCTTGACTACCTGCGACGCAAACCAGACACGGCATTCTCGAAGAAGGCCAAGAAATTTCTGTTATGTATCGCCCTCTGCCATACTTGTCTCCCAGAGATTCTGGAAGACGGCCAAATCGAATACCAGGCAGCATCCCCTGACGAACTTGCCCTTGTGGAAGCAGCTCGCGACCTGGGCTACGTCGTCATCGACCGACCGGCACAGTCAGTCATTCTACAACTACGCAACACCGACGGATCCATGAAGAAAGAGATATACCAGGTCCTAGATGTCATCGAGTTCAGCAGTCAACGCAAGAGGATGTCAATTATCATCCGTATGCCGGATGGCCGGATCAGCGTATTTTGCAAAGGCGCTGATAACGTCATATTACCACGTTTGAAGCTGAATGGTCTTGCAATGCAGAAAGCAGACGCTGTCCAGCGAAGAGCCTCTATCCGCCGGAGCGTGGAGAGAGAGAAGGCCCATCACCAACGTATGAGCATCGGTGGGACTCCTCGCAGCAGCGTCATGCTCTCACGAACATCGATGTCGGATCGGCGAAGTATGATGCTGCGGCGCGAAAGTCTCAGAATTTCTGGGGACCTCCACAGACGACCGAGCGCTGTGACTGACGATCCCGAATCAGGGTCACCGCGGAGACAATCGCAGGATATCCTGTCACTCATGAGCGTTCAGGAGACTTGGCCCTCTCCCCGAGCTAGCATGGCCATGGATGAGAGTGATATCGACGAACTGATCGACGAGTCAATAGCTCTGAATGAAGGTGCGGTCTTTGAGAAGTGTTTCCAGCACATGAACGACTTCGCTTCAAGTGGTTTGCGTACTCTGCTTTATGGATATCGATACGTCCCGGAGGACGACTACGTGCGATGGAAGAAGATTTACCAGGACGCCACGACAAGCCTGGATAACAGACAAGAGAAGATCGAGGCCGCCGGCGAGTTGATTGAAGATAAGTTCGATCTGGCTGGAGCTACCGCCATCGAAGATAGATTACAGGACGGCGTGCCTGAGACCATCGAGAAGCTTCGCCGCGCCGAGATCAAGGTCTGGATGTTGACGGGAGACAAACGTGAGACTGCGATCAATATTGGACACTCAGCTGGTCTTTGCAAGCCCTATTCGGAAGTCTTCGTTCTGGATTCCTCCATGGGTAGCTTGCAGGAGTCAATTCTATCTACCCTGGGCGAAGTCTCTCGAGGCATGCTTTCTCACAGTGTGGTGGTAGTCGATGGTCAGACTCTGGGTGACATTGAGAATGATGAGGGTCTCAGTTTCCCCTTCTTTGATCTTGCCGTTAGAGCTGATTCTGTCATTTGCTGCCGTGCTTCTCCTTCGCAAAAGGCCACACTCGTCAAACGTATCCGCCGTCAAGTGCCGCACTCGTTGACTCTGGCAATCGGAGACGGAGCTAACGACATTGGCATGATTCAAGCTTCTCACGTCGGTATCGGTATTTCCGGTCGCGAAGGCCTGCAGGCTGCTCGCATTTCGGACTATGCCATTGCACAGTTCCGCTTTCTGCAGCGCCTGCTGTTCGTCCACGGTCGTTGGAATTACGTGAGGACTGGCAAATACATACTGGCCACATTCTGGAAGGAGATAGTGTTCTTCCTCCCACAAGCGTACTTCCAACGCTACAACGGATACAGCGGGACGTCTCTATACGAGAACTGGAGTCTGACGGTGTTCAATACGCTCTTCACTTCGCTCGCGGTTATCCTCCTCGGTGGATTAGAAAAGGATCTGCAGGCCAAGACCCTTCTGGAGTATCCCGAGCTTTACACCTACGGCCACAAGAACAGAGCCTTCAACGTCAGGCTCTATCTTGGTTGGACAATCGTGGGTCTGATTGAATCCGCCATCATCTACTGGGCAACGTGGGCTGTCTACATCTCTTTGCCCTTCAACCTGGACACCACGCTGTACGCCATGGGAACCGTCCCATTCACCGTCTGCGTGGTGTTCATAAACACCAAGATTTTGTAGGTCTTTTCTCGTTCTTGCTTTATGTGCCGTTGCTAACAGATCCAGGGTTCTTGAGATGGAGAACAAAACCTTGATCATTCTAGCTGGTTTCTTGCTCTCAGTTGGCGGATGGTTCCTCTGGTGCATCATTCTCGCTGCCGCGTACCCCCATGAACATAGGATATATCTGGTCCGGCGCGCTTTCTTGGACAACTTTGGACACACTCTCAACTTCTGGGCTGTTGTATTTGTGACCCTCTCCGCAGTCATTGTGTTCGAATTGCTTCTCAACGCCATCAGACGAGTCTATCTTCCACAGGATGTGGACTTTATGCAGCGCCTTGAGAGGGATGGTATGAAGGGTAAGGGAGGTGTGGAAGCAGAGGATGAAGCAACAGTCTTAGAGGTCATTGGGCACAAACAAGACGGCGAAGGAGGCGCATCGACTTCAGAAGGCTTGCCTAGAAAGAGCCATCACTCAGGTCGTACGTCACATCACCACATTCGTATGTCTCGCAAATCGCGAGACGAAACGAATGCCAGAGCTTTCACGCCCCCTTTGGAGGAGGGTGGTGGTGTCTTGGAGCAAGGGCTGAGCGGATCGACACAGTCAAAGAAGCCGGTGCTCTCTGTAGCAACCAAGTGGTTGGGCAATACCAGGAGTGCTGCTCGCACTGCGAGCCCCATTGAGCTGCGGTCTACCGGGCACAAGCAGGCGTGAGAGGGAGAAAAAGGGGCATGGATGGGTGATGCTGGTAATGATGACATGGAATGAGTTTGTGTATATGATAAAGAAGGCCTGGAGGCAACCGTCACGTCATGTGCTTTACTACAGACAGTCATTTTCGCTTTGTGATACCACAGAAATGTTGGCAGGGAGCTGGCATTTGGCGTTGGGGTATTGTTTGATACAGAGATACAAGTAGCAACAGACTTCACTAAATGAATTCAAAATATGCAGCTAGTGAATCATGACCACAACCGTCTCAGCGTGCGAGATATTTCAATGTAAATTACTCATTAGGACGGGAGAGAAAGAAGATTGGTGTATGTACATGATCCCGAGACTTGCATCCCAGCTACGCTAATAATGTTGATGTGTGCTGGCCTCAGGCAGCGCGATTGACGCTGGAGGCATGGACGTGGTAAAGGTTTGAGGACATGAGCTGGGTGCAGGTGGTTAGTTGTCCTTCTTCTCGTCAGACTTATCCTCGTTCTTCTTGTCGTCATTGCTCTTCTTCTCCTCCGTGGACTCATCCTTCTTCTCTTCCTTGGACTCATCATCCTTCTTCTCCTCAGCCTCATCCTCCTTCTTGTCGTCGGACTTCTCCTCCTTCTCCTCCTTGGGCTCGTCATCCTTTTTCTCGTTGGAGTCGTCCTTCTCCTCCTTGGGCTCATCCCTCTTCTCATCCTGAGGCTTCTCCTCAGACTTCTCTTCCGCCTTGGAGTCCTCCTTGGGCTCCCCAGCAGGCTCCTCAACAGGCTCCTCGTGTTTCTCCTCGTGCTCGGCATGGGCGTCATGGCCATGGGCCTTGGGCTTCTCGCCCCATGGCAGTATCACCGCCAGACCGGCCACGGTAATGAGTGCTGAGCCAAGGGCACTAGGCGAAAACACTGTTAGCAATTGTTGCGCGCCACGATCCCGCAAGTCACATGGTGGCACCAGGGACGCCAATTGAGTTCAGACAGGGCTAGTAGAGCCAGTATACCTACAGAGGCAGCTCGCTCTGAGGCTTCGCGGCACCGTGTTGGCTCGCGTACGTCCTTTGCGCGGACTGCGGACGGAACTGGGGACGGATCGTCCGGCGCGCCGAAAGTCGGAGGGCGGAACGAAGGGAAGCGGCTCTGGCGAAGGACATGGTGGCCATTGTTATGTTTCACAGGTGGGCTTGGGGAAAAACGCAGCGGAAGAAGAACGGGGAAAAGTGAACCAGGACACAGAGGAGCTTGAAGGCTTCCCAATTGACCCGTTATGGAGGGACGTGGTTTCCGTGGTACGTCGCGATTACAGGAAAGAAACGGAAAAAGATGATGGCAAGAAAAATTCCCGGTGGCTTAGCTAGCGAAAGAAGCCACAAGAAGCTTGGCTGGGGGCCGCTTCGCTTCTGCCGTCCGAAGTTTGGAGCTCGGAGCTGCGAGCTGCAACTGGAACCCTGGCACAAGCAGCAGCGACCAACAGCTAGTGTACATAGTGGTTGCTGGATGGCACCAGATGCCGGGGGGACTGGTTCAATGCGTTCCCCACAGCTCGTAGTGACGACATCGCCGGGGCCGCACGGATGGTTTCCCGAGAATGGTTCAAGCTGAGGTGCTCCGAAGAGAGACGTGGCTATGTAATCTCGGTGCCGGATTTATCTAATGCCGTCAACTGCTGGAAGCTCGGTTTCCTGCACCCGTGAACCTGGAATCAATGGAAGCAGCGAGGTGGAGACCTTTGCGGGCGGGCAGGCACGACACTGGAGGTGGGGTCCACTTTCGCGGGGCAGCAACGACCCGGGCAGCACCTTAAGATATCCCCGACTGCCTTCCTGACTAGAGCTGTCAAACCCCACCAATAACCTCTCTTCACGAGGGTCTTTGTTGTCGTGCTACCAACACTGCAACGTCCCAATCCGCCTCCAACAACCCAGATCTTTCCCACTACACTTCTCAAGATACACGCAGGACGGTCGACCTTTCGTAAAGCCTCCGCATGGTCAGAGCCACCGCTTCCCGCTGACACGCCACCTACTGACCCTCTCCGCCTTCCTCCCACCGAGCACACCCAGCAATCGAGGTCTTCACGATGTCCTCCTCAAGCGTCCCGGCGAACCCGTCGCCGCAGACGGTGATTCAGTTGGTTCAAAAACTGGGCGACGCCGACCCGGACTTCCGCTTCATGTCCCTCAACGACCTCCTACAGGTCCTTGCAAACGGCAAGCCCGACTTCCTGCATCACGACTACAATGTGGCCGCGCGTACTGTTGATAGCATCATCAAGACGCTTGACGATCAGAATGGAGAGGTGCAGAACCTGGCTATCAAATGGTACGTGTCACTCCTGCCTGCTGCCTTCCCAGATCGGGACACGATTCAAAGCGAGCTAACCTTTTCCTCGTGACAAACAGTCTCGGTCCCCTAGTCTCGAAAGTCCCACCGCCCATCATTGCGCCGATGATTGAGAAGCTATCTTCAATCAAGCTGAAGAACTCCGTCGACAATGCCGTCCCTTCCCTCGCCCTGCGCGCCGTGATCATGGCTCTGCCGAAACCCACCCCCGGTCTGCCGCCTAGCAAAGAAGTCCAGGATTCTTACAACGCCATCAGCCGTGTTCTAATCCCGCGCCTACTGGGTCCCGGAAACAAGGTTCAGCCGCAACAGACTTCGAACAACATTCAGCTACCACCCGTTCCGCAAGGTCTCCTTAAGGTCGACAAGGATTTGAGTGCAGAGTCAGTAGACATCCTCATAGAGGTTGTCAGGTGTTACGGAGTCATTCTCACGCCGATTGAGGTCGAGGCGATGCAAGATGCCGTCATAAGCTTGTTGGAGAACGACAAGACGTCTTCGGTCGTCAAGAAGAGGGCCGTCGTCGCGATTTCCATTCTCGCTGTCCACCTATCCGACGATCTGCTGAACAACATGGTCGAGCGCTTGGCAAACGGTCTTGGCAAGTCTGAAATCTCCGCGGTCGCTCGCCGCCTATACATCTCTATCACGGGGTCTTTGGCAAGATCGATTCCTGCCCGTTTCGGTACATACTTGGGCACACTTGTACCTTTCATTATGCAGGCTCTTGGCGAGAGCGAGCTGGACAAGCATCTGGAGGTGATTAGCGATGGAGACGATGTTGGTCTGGAGTTCAACGAGGTGCGCGAGTCTGCTTTGGTTGCACTCGAGGCGTTTTTGTCGGCTTGCCCTACAGAAATGCGCCCCTTTACCGACGATACCATTAAAGCCTGTCTCAGATATCTCAAGTACGACCCCAACAACGCCATGGGTGATGACGATGAAGAGATGGAAGTCGATGAGGAGGACGACGAAATGGACGCCGATGACGAGTTCGATGACGACGCCGGCTTTGACGATGATGATGACGCGAGCTGGAAGGTCCGTCGTTGCGCCGCAAAAGCTCTTTACACTCTCATCTCGACTCGCGGAAGTGGCGATTTGCTCGAGAACGGCGTTCTCTATAGCCAAGCCGGCCCCACTCTTGTCAAGAGATTCGATGAAAGAGAGGAAAACGTTCGTCTGGAGGTCATTTCATGCTTGTCTCTCCTTGTTCGCAAGACTGGCGAGGGCATCTACCCTGCCGACCTCACGCTTGACGATCAAGAGGCCGCGGCCCCTAGCTTGATGCCTGTCAGTCGGAAGCGAAGACGCCAGAGCAGCGGCGGCGGTTCCATGGCCGCTCATGTAGCCACGGGTCTCACCTCTCCTACTCTTGAGAGAATTCCTTCCACCGGGCCTCGCGCCGACCTGGCCCGTTTCACACCTACCATCGTAAAGGCGTCCACCAAGCTTCTGAAGGGTAAAGTTATCCCTACGAAGCAGGCTATCATTAACCTCCTCGACGATATTATTACCGTTCAGCGCGGTGGTCTGTCAGACTACTTCAATGACGCTATCGGCCCTATAATCGAGTCGATCAAGCCCACTGGAGCCTCCGCGCTGGCCTCTTCCCTCGCTGCCTCTGGCGGCAATGCATCCGCCACGCCGAGCACTCTGCGTGTTGCGGCCTTGAAGCTTACCAGCGACATCGCCAAGACCCACTCATCAAGTCTGCTTCAACCCTATCTCACTAAGATCGTTGCTGGCGTGGTCGCTGCAGCCAACGATCGCTTTTACAAGATTTCCAGCGAAGCCATAGGAACGATTGAGGAGCTGGTCAAGGCCATAACTCCGCCTCGGTCCAAGATGACGTCGCAGAAGTTCAAGGGTGAGCTGCAGAAGCTTTTTGACACGATCATGGACCGTATCACCGCAACTGATGCCGACGCTGAGGTCAAGCAAAGAGCCATCCATGCCCTTGGCGTTCTGTTGTCCAGGACATCTGGCGCGGATGGCGCCGGCTTGATCGCTGCTGACAAGCGTCAGTCCGCGCTCGCTGCCCTCCTCGATCGCCTCAAGAACGAGACTACGCGACTTGCCGCTGTTAGAGCCGTTGACAACGTCGCCGCTTTTAGCACCAGCAGTGGTCAGCTCGAAACGGCTTGGATCCGTGAGGTTGCTCTGGAGCTTGCAGGTCAACTTCGAAAGGCGAACCGCGCTCTTCGCGGCTCGAGCATACAGGCCTTGAAGCATCTGGTGGTGTCGCCCACTTCCAAGGGCCAGCTTGACGCGGACACCATCCAGGGTCTGGTTTCGTCGTTGGTGCCCGTGATTAGCAACCACGACACCCATCTCTTGGCCCCGGCGCTGCTGATTCTCGCAACTCTTGTCGAAGAGAACGCGAGCCTCGTTGTCAGCCAGTCCATGGTCGCCACTATCTGTAGCCTTCTAAAATCGAGCTACGCCAGCATTGTCCTGGATCAAATCCTGATCCTCGTTACCAAGGTTGGCGAGAGCGGTTCTGGTCAGTCACTCATGCAGGGAATTCTCAAGGAAGTTAGTATCGAAGGAGATCCTGTCGTTGTGGGCAAGGTCATTGGTGCCCTTTTAGTGGCCAGTGGAAGCTCAGCCGGCGTCACGATCGAGAGCTTCATTTCCGAGCTTCAGAACAGCACGCAGAAGAGAGACGATGCCAGGATCAGCCTGGCTCTGGCCGTCCTCGGCGAGGCAGGTCTCCGACTTGGTGCCAACTCTCCTCTCAAGCCGGACCTGTTTTTGAAGCAGTTCCATGATGAGCCTGACAAGGTTTCGATTTCCGCTGCGGTGGCTCTTGGTCGCGCAGGCTCCGGCAACGTATCCCAATACCTGCCAGTTATTCTGGACACCATGCAGAAGGGTGGCAACACGCAGTACTTGCTGATTCAGTCGATCAAGGAGATCTTGCAGCAAGTCACCGTTCTGTCCGCGGAGACCGCCAAGTTTGCCGCACCCATCTGGCAGCATCTTCTCTCTGCCTCCACCATCCCCGACAACCGTGTGGTCTGTGCTGAGTGCGTTGGACGACTTACCATCATTGATACGCAGACTTTCATGCCACAATTGCAGGTTGGTCACGTTCGAACGGTAGACGCTGTGAGCCGGACTAACTTTTGGATAGTCCCTACTAAGAGATCAGAATCCCGACATTCGTGGCATGGCTGTGCAGGCCGTTCGATACACGCTGCCGGACAGCGACGAGGCTTTCGATGCCATGCTCAAGAATGTTCTCGTTGACATGCTTCTCGTCATGCTTCAGGATACGGAGATGGACAACCGTCGTTTGGCTATGTCAACGCTGAACTCGGCCGCTCACAACAAGCCTGATCTTATCTTGCCACACTTGGGTGAACTCATGCCCTTCGTTCTGTCTGAGTCGGTGATCAAGCCTCAATTGATTCGTGAAGTCATGATGGGTCCCTTTAAACATATGGTGGATGATGGCCTCGAAGTCCGCAAGGTGAGTACTAGGTCTGCATTGCTGTGAAAACAATGCTGACACACGTGGCAGAGCGCATATGAGACTTTGTATGCTCTCATGGAGACTGCGTTCTCGCGAATCAACAACATCGACTTCTACGACCGTGTAGTCGCTGGTCTCAAGGACGACAACGACATTCGCAGTCTGTGTAATCTCATGGTGTCCAAGCTCATCGTGCTTGACCCTGATGAGACGGCTCGCCGCCTAGACACCATTGCCGAGGCCTACCGCGCGATTCTGTCCACCAAGCTCAAGGACGGTGCCGTTAAGCAGGACGTGGAGAAGCAGGAGGAGGCCAACAAGAGCGTCCTGCGTGTGACGCTTCTCCTTGGAGATAGACTCAAGGATAGAAAGGCGGGTTCTGGCAAAGCAGTGGCCAATGCCAACGCTGGAGGCGGAAGTCAGATTTGGAACGCCTACTGGGAGTGGGTGAATAAGGAATTCCAATCTTCGCTCCGCAACCTGCGCGAGGAGAGCAAGGAGTCCCGCGTGTTGTAAGCGGGCAAACATTCTGGCCGGGCTGAGTATCTTCTGGCGTTTGTGAACATGGAACAGCAGGTACTAGAACAGGCATATATCTGTTATTCAAGCCTAGTTTAGTGAGAGTTGCAGAGCTTCGCTTCCACTACGGCACTTCCCAGTGTCTAAACATGCCTGCGCCGTGAAGCCTGAAAGTCCCCGAAGCGAGACATGCAAAGGGTGACGAGCTGAACGTCTGGGCCCGGTGTATTCCACTGACTTATCCTCGGCATACAAACGGAGATAATTTGAGAAGAGGACAGATTCGGTGGCTCTTAAAGTGGCGGTCGATTGCGGTTGCTACTGGGTATCATGTAAGCCACTAGCTTGGCGGGATGTCACGCTTGAGCGTTATGTTGCACCAGCTTGTACCGGTTTTGACGACGAGCATGGTTATGCTTCCAAAAATGAAGAATTCTTAAGACGGCCCGTTGAACATCAAATTCAAGTTTGGAATGAAGTCAGACAGGATCAGTTCATCTCGCATTTCATCGTACATCTCAGTATTTTGCGTTCACGTTAGACTAATTAATTCATCGACAACCCAAAGCAGGACACAACTTACAAAATCAAACCCCCCATGATCTCCAAAGGTTCAAGTCATAGAGAAAGAGGAGGGCAAAATAACAATAAAAATAAAATGGCAACATCATGCGCCTGGACCTGGGATCTGCTCGGGGAGGAATGCGGAGGTGGTTGGAGGGGGGGGGGGAAGTGTGGACGAGGCCTTGGATTACACCACCCGTCGCGTCTCGGGCGTTCTGAAGAAGAGGAGGGTTCGATGCCGTGGTGGATTGCGTCGGGCCCCGGGGCACAAGATGTCCATCTCAACTGCGCCACGTATCTTGTCCCCGGCAGGATCTACGCTTCGGTCGGGATTCAAGCCGGCTGCGAATACGTACGGTGGGTTCCCTCAAGGCTGTGTGGACGATGCAGATGAATGCGCCCTGGCCTTTGAGTCCGTTGCTCGGCGGCAAGGGACGGAGGTGGCTCGGGACGTCGACAATGGATCCTGGGGGGGAGTTGATAAAGGATTTCGTGAGGATGGTGAGTGATGGGAGGGTGGAGGTCTTATTCGAGAGAAGAGGTGGGGTCTGAGGAGGCTGTTGATGGGTATGACGTTGTTGGGAGCGGGAGGGCCCCGGGGGGGGAGGTTGTTGTTAAGGTGGGCGAGGAGTGATGTGAGCTGACAAGACTAGGGGATTGTGTGACGTGTATAGATTGATAGATTCATTTGCGTTCTTGCCAAATGGTTTTGGTCCTTCCTTCGGGGGAAAGATTCCTGTCGGCGTAGTATTGCTGTTCTAGTATCGTAACATTATTGTATCTCACGGGGCTCTTCGCCATCCACCGTCTCATCGTCCGTCGCAGGGGAAGATTCCATTCTTGGTGGAAGTAAGGGTCGATCTCCCCGTTTGTTCCGGTATCCGTTGTTATTGTATTCTAGGGTGGTCTTTGGGGAAAGACCGTGGTGACCCAACACTCAAGGGCACGGTTTCTGAGTCTTTCGCCGGCAGACGCTGCCATTGATATCCATGACATGCCATCAGCACGCGCACCACAGTTTGGGGTTTCGAATGGGTCGCCGAACACGGCGTCAGGTGTAAGGGAAATCAAAGGTCATAGCCAATTTAGTGGCTGTCTGGTCTCCGTCGTAGTCCGATGATGGTTTTTATTCTTCAGCAATGTCCGCCCTGAAGTCTCCTCCTAATCAAAACACACATGGTCTTGAGAACTCGTTTAGTGTTCTTGCGTGAGGTGTTGAGAAACCTTGCATCGGGGTCGTTTGAAAGACTTACAAGGCTTACGGTTTGCTCTCTACAGAGATGGAACACTATGAGGGACGGAGTATAGGTTACTGTCGAAGCGCAACTGCGTACCCTAGGTCCCCGTCTCTGCTGCTAGTTGGGTTCCTGGGGGGGGGGGGGCTATGAGGCAGCCTGGACATCACCGACACCCGATATACAGACAGGAAAAAAACAATGCTCCGGAGACATCGTGGAGACCGCGTCCCGTCTTCTTCTCGGGGAGAGGACTCGCGAATCCATTCAAATGTGACATGAATCACCTTTCCGATCCAGTACGCATGGCTATCGACTCTTCTTCCACGATGGTGGTAGTTCCTGGCGTCTGCGCCGTTATTCGGATCAGTGTACGCACGTTTCCGGCCGAAGCAGTGTTCGCAGTGTCTGTGGCCGTATCTTGTCACCAAGTTTGTGTGAGTCTGAGTCTTAAATCAAAGGTCATCGTGCGGGCGTCGCTGGTTGATCTAGGCCCAGATCTTGCCGTGGCGTTGAGCGGATATACAGTATTCGCCATCAAGATTTGAACTATTCAGATGAAGCGAACCTGACCGGAAAGGACAGAGTCTTCTGCGGCCGGTCATCAGAACGGTAAGATGTGGGCGAACCCTGAATTCATAAGTGTTGGCTGATCCCCAGAAATGAATGCCTGATCGTGTTTCTGCTTCCAGACGAACGCCGCGGTGAACAGCACAGGTGCCCGGGCGGGCTTCTGTCGGTTTTTTTCTTCCTCTTTTTTTCTTAGAAATTCTTATAAAAAAAGGATCTGGGTGATTTTGGAAGTCCTGTTCGCCACGAACTGTCTAGACGGACTCGCATTATGTAGCGCTCAGGTTTAAGCAGGCATTGGTGTCGGAGGATGGAGTATCCACCCATACCGAGCGTAACATTCCGCAAGCAAAGTCGTCATCAGTATGCATGCCATTTGAGCTCTGTAAGGTCACATCGACCGCAGACGCACCATTGCGTCTCGCTGTTTGAGGTACCATCTTCTCACAAATTCTTCATCACCTCGCCCACAGCCTTCTTGGCCATCCTTTTCCTCTGCTCCTCGGGCAAACCCGCACTCATATCCCTCACAGCCTGCAACTTGCGCATCATACCCTCCAGTTTTTCAATCTCCTCAGCATCGAGCTCCTCGTCTTTCTCATCCATGCCCTTCTTCTCTGTCGAACCCTCCCCAGTCTTCTCCTTCTTTTCGCCCTTCTCACCCTCGCTGTCGCCATCCTGATTCTGCTGTTCTTGCTCAAAGTTCCAGATAGCTTTTTTCAGACCTTCAAAGTCAGAACGGTCGAACCCAAAATCCATGCTCTCCGGATCGAAGTCGAACTCGTCGTCGTCGCTGCCATTTGCGAGTGGTCCAGGTTTCCGTGGTAGCTCCGATTCGACATCTTCTAGATCCGAATCAACGTCTGGACCGGCATCTGCGGCCCAATCGTTCGATTCCAGTGCCTCGAGGACTCTTGGGATGCCCCTTTTCTCTGGAGAACTTGTCAGTTCACAAGATCCACGGGCACAGCGTGCTCACCCTCAGCAGCAGAGAAACACCCCTCAAGCAAGAGGTGGCAGGAAACATTACCTCCAAACTCATTCCGCCCTTCATCCTTCTTCCCACCGCGCACTTGAACAAACTCCAGCCCCCACTCCGCACAAAGCTCCTCCCACACCTCCGAATCGCCCTCTCCAACACCGATACCGAGCCCTACGCCATCCCATGCCCAGCCGCCAAGCCCTTCGCGGACTACTTTCCCGACTTCCTCAATCAAAGTACGCGTCTCTTCTGCGGATGGCGCTGGCGGGACGGGGACAGCGACCGGATCTGTGGGCGCGGTAGAGGCTGACGTTGCTGACGAAGGGGGCGGCAAAGCAAAGACGACAGCCAAGCCTCCGAGAACCGAGAGGACTTCCTTCGCCTCGGGAGATAGGAATGAGGCGGCCCATTCCGACGGTGATGAGATGAGGTCCAGCCAGATGGGTACCCGCGCTGTGTAGTAGCTCGTCTTGATGTCCAGGATGTGTGTTGTGCCGGCGAGTGAGGTTGAAGCAGGCTCGGGGATGGCGCCCGTGAGATCTGTTGCCTGTCAGCCCGACTGCCGTGGTCAGACTTGTGAAAGCTATCCCATCTCCCACGTGCCGTGAAGCTTACTCACAGCATGGGAAATGATCGAGCACATGGATGGCGGGGCAGAAGACGATAAGACAAGTAATTTTCCAGGCGAGGGGCGCGCACCTTTGATGACCCTGCTGAGATGCTGCGTCGAGTCGGTCAGCGAGACGGCAAGGACTCGACGTGGATTCGTGACCTCTGTCATGGTTTCTTACTGCCTGAAATAGAGCGACGTAGAATGTGGAAAGGTCGACTCTCGATGTAACAAGTTCGAGAAGCTGATGGCAAAGGTCACGGCCCCAGCTGTCGGCAGAGGGTCCGGATTACCTAACGTTGGAGGGGTCTGAGCTATCGTACCTAGGTAAGGTACCTGCTGGAACTTACAGCGGGTCACTGTGCGGGTGTTACGGGACTCAGAAGACCCCTACGCCCTACGTCAGTAAGATGGAGAACCGGGATATGCGGGGATCGTTTCTTTTGCTGATCATTATACACAAACACTTCATTGTTCCCAAGAAGCACTATCAACGCGGCATATTATGATTGAAGGAGTTGAGTTTTTGGTAATTTCTCTGCTAACAACATCCTTTTTTTCGGCCTCGCTACCCATGCAAAACGGAATATTCTGAAAATCGCAGGTAAAGAATCATGATACGTGCAGTCAGGGAATCGTCATGAAGGAATATAAGAAAACAGACGCCCTCCGAGCCAGCCCAAAACCACATCGACAATGAGCAAAGTAAATCATTCCCTTCAAGGTAGTGGAACCAGGACCGAACTCCCAAGTAAAAAGAGCGGAAGTGATGCTTAGCAATCACCTCCCCAGCCGAAGTGCCGGTTTACAACATTCATCGCACTTACACCGGCCCTCATGAGTCCTCTAGTCGTATCCCCGTCCAGGCCAGCCAGAACATCTTCGAAACTGGTATCCTGTCGTCCGTCGGCATCCCTGAGGTCCCGTTGGTCAAGCTCGCCTTGTCTCCTGTCCATGACAGCGCGGTGGATGGCTCTCGCCCACATGTTATACCATTGATCCTCAGACATAGTCACGTACTCTCTTCCGACGACTCTTCCCGTCTGGGGATCCCTCTTCCTCCGAGAAAAGGGCCACTCGGCCTCGACGACCTCGTATCGCTTCGTCCTGAAGAACAGGTACGGCCACGCGAACACCCAGAGGAAGGTCAGATAGAACAGCCACCTCACCCATGACGTAAAGCGCCACCTGTTCACCCGGCACGCGTTGTAGACATCGACCCTCTCGTCGTTGATCGGAAAGCTCACGTCGATACGGCCGCGGTACTGCGTCGCACGAACAAGATCCTCCAAACGGCCCTTCAGCCTCTCGTCCTCGTCAAATCCCGTGACCGTCCGTGAGAGTGTGAACGTCTTCAGACCTGCGTGGGAGGCGTAGTAGCGATGGCACCACTCCCGCAGCGTAGGAGGCTTACTTCCCTCAATCACGCCACCTGCCGACGAACCGCCAAATCCTGGGGCGCGGGTAGGAAACACGGTGCCGCGGCGGACTTTTTGGAAGTTGTCGGCGGTGCGAATCTCTCGCCAAGACTGGCGAGCCTGGATATCGCGGTACAAGAAGGGTGTGAGATCGAGGCGGACGTCAAAGTCAACCACGGTCTTGTTCTCGGTTTTGTCATCGCGCTTGCGGACGGACTCAGAGTGCGTACCACGTACACGAACGTAGGGTCTTGGCGGCACCTGGGCAAGGGACGTGATGTGTGATTCGAGGAAGATCGGATCGGTGTCGAGACGCTTGGACATGTGGATTTCACAACCCGTTGAGGCATCCTTGCGGAAGAGGTTCGGGGAGGCGGCTTCATCTGCGAAGAGGGTGGAGTGGTTCACGTCCGTTGAGGACGGGTTGTCGGTGTAGGAGGGCGGCAAGTCGAGAGCTTCGTTCGAGGTGGAGGCGGGTGCCTCATCGAAGTAAGGGTCGTTTGTGTGCATGGAGCATGCGTCGGCAGGTTGGTCGAGGCGGAAAGCTGGGGTATCGGTCGAGGATTTGTCTTCTTTGGGAGCCGCTTTGGAGGGGGGCAGCTCCGGGGGGAAGGTGCCTGGCATCGACATTTTTGGATTTTGATGTTGCGGAGGAAGTGCGGGGAGATTGGTAGGTCAAGCGGAGGAGGGTGATTAGAGACGTGGGGACGATTCGTCCTGGAGGATGAGGGTGAACTCGATCTGCGAGGTGCAGAAGGTTGAACAAGAAACAAATCAACACGGAAACAATCACAAAAAAAAAACGAAGGACGGTGCTGAGTGAGGGAGAGAGTATGGAGAAAAGAAGGAATCGGGTGATGCCGCAGGCAGAAAAAGAAATATTGTCAGGTCTGGTGGTATTTTGGCTTTTCGCTATTTGCTGCGGTCGCTCTGGGCAAGGGGCAAGGGGCCAAGGGCCAACGAAGAACCAAGGTTCCAGGCCCCAGGAATCTGCATCCACGTTCAGTCTTGGCACCTTGGCCACCAACCACCACCCGGACCTGACGCCTGAACAGGCAGCCTCGCCCAGCGGCGCAGCAATCACCGAAGGGGGACCCCTAGGTAAGGTACTTCGTTCGCACTAAAGCGACAGCTGCCCTGAGACAGAAGAAAAGAAAAAAAAAGAAAAAAAAAAAACCAAGGCCTCGACTCCTTTAGCAAAAGCGCGTACGGCGTTCAGCCACAACACACCGCTAACTGACGGGCTAGTATAACAAAACACCCGTCAGGCCAGTCAGGTGTCAGATGGCGGTCATTGTGCATTGTCACTGGCGGCCCCGCGTCATCTCCACAATTCACAGCCACTCCACGTCCAGTGTCCCGTCGTCGTCGCAGGACTTCAGTGTCGTTCCCGGTTCCACTGTCAAGACGTCGCTCGTGCCACCAGCTCAATGCGATGGACCCGGCATCCGTTATCTTTCCCCGTGGCTATTTTTGATGGTCATTGGCCGGTATTTGGATAAAAGTGACCGTTATCTTGGACCAACGTTGAGACTTGATGCGAAGGCGCACTTTGGTCTGAATAGAGGCGAAGGGCCAAAAAAGATGGGTTCAATTGGAGTAGGATAAAAGATGTTGTAGGTTCTTTGTTGTAGGTTCTAAAAGCAGCGAGTACACTTTGCCCCGATATAGAATTGGGCGCTGAATACGGGTACGTACAGTGGGGTGTCAAAAGTATTGGCCACCCCACCACCACTTTACGCCTCAACGCATCCTCCCACGATTATCCCTCAACCTGCCAACTACTAAGAACCCACCCCACACAACCGCACACCCCCCACATCCGAACACCCGAATTTGACGCGTTTTTCCCTTCTCAACACCACACCAATTATCGCTGCACGCGTTTATCCCACCACAACATTCAAAAAAAATCTTTTGAAAATCACACTATATTCAGAATGCCTACCTACACTGAGTTTCACCTACGAAAGGCTGAAGAAGCTATGCTGGATGGCATGGGCCTACGCGCTGCAAGTCGCGCGTGGGGTGTACCCGTGTCGACCCTCCGTGATCGCGTACTCGGCGCGGTGTCAAAAACAGAGTCAAAAGAGGACTTTCAGAGGCTCTCTCTATATTAGGAGAAGTCTCTCGTATTATGGGCTCTCACTTAGGGCAGGCTAGGCCTCGCACCTACCTATTGTTAGCTTCGCAATCTCATAAGTCATATCTACCGCACTAATAATAATACTTACCCGCTTAGTAAGAAGTAGATTGAGGGCTTCTTATATTAAAACCCAGCTATCTAGACCTTAAAAGCAAGATCTATTAACTCTAAGCAGGCAAAGGGTATAACTATTAATATACTTAAGGATTTCTTTAAGATTATAGATATCCCTAAGGTAAAAAAGATCCCTCACTCTCTATAGTATAATATAGATAAGACTAGATTAACTAAGGGAACTAATAAGAACTATTATATACTAGGGAACTCTAAGATTAAATCTATTATTATCTAGAACCCTATTAAGTATTTATAGACTATAATAGTTAAGTATATCTTAGTAGCTAGCTAAGTTATCCCCCCCCTTATAATTTTCATAGGGAAGATAATTTAGTAGCAATATTTCCTAAAGGAGATAGAGGAGTTTGCAACGTGGAAGTTTATAGCTTTAAAGAGTAGCTAGACCTTAAATATAACTAGTCTTAAGTAGCTATAGAAGACATTTATTCTAATAATAGTAGTAGAGGTGAAGAGGCTTAATTCTAAGTAGTGCCTTATTATTAATAGCTATGGGAGTTATATATCTAATAACTTTATATAGAAATACTACTACTAGGATATCTACTTATATTATCTACTAGCTCACTCTAGCTATATTATATAACCTCTCGATATATTAATATTCTCTCCCCTTAAGATGTCCTTTGTATGAGAGGTTATAGAATGCGGTTTAGAGCTTAACTCTGCCCTAATTAGGAAATAGAACTTCCTCTACTACTACTCTAATACTTACTATAATATATTTACGCCCTTAAATATTAAGTTAGGATAGCAGGTAATAGGGTTATAGCCTATTAATATAGGGAAGCTAATAATAAGTAAGTTCCTCCTCTATATAGCACCTACTAATATATAATAGGCGCTAAAATAGGATCTAAAACTTCCTTAAATACCCTCAACCCCTTTATTATTTATTATTTTAACCCCCCACAAATTAGTAGACCTTCGTCGATATAAATAGATGTGGCAGCTAGGTTATAATAGGGAGGAGTGGGATTTAGTTTCCTGCTAGCTTATATTTAATAAGGCAGGCAAGGCAATTAATAGTACTAACGCAGAGATCACGATCTTATGTTATTAGATTTAGTCTCTTTAGGCTTAAGTTGATTGATATAAACTATCACGACGAGTAAAAGTTATCCTAAAGCTGAATGAGAGGTTTGTGATAATTAAGGAGATTATAGATATAAAACAGAAGGCTCAGAAGGCTATAGAGGCTAAGAGGAACTATCCTATTAAATTATATATTAATTATTTAATATCAAAAGAAGACTAGGATGCTTAATTTGCATCCTAGTGCTTTGAATTCCGTTTTTGAGTGGGTTGCGTAGCAAAAAATAGAATTGAAGTCATTGTTGCTTAAAAACTGAAGCTGAAAACGCGTTGAATTCGGGCATTCGGATGTGGGGGGTGTGCGGTTGTGTGGGGTGGGTTCTTACGACTTTTGTATATGGAGGCCAATTTACGCGCATTTGGTACCAGATTATCGGCAAGTCGAAGTACTCGCGATGAACTTACTTAATTCGAGCGCGTCGCAATTACTACAGCCTTCCACTATAGCTAAAGTAAGGCCTCTATTGCTGATGCGTTTAACTGCTCCCGCAGTACTATTACCCGTACTCTCGAACGTTATGAAAAATACTATACTTTTGATTTAGGAAGTCGTAAAGGCCGTCCCTCTATACTAATGCGTTAAGAGAAGCATACTCTAGTGCGCGCTGCTAAAAAGGATTATCATTACACCTCCCAGAGCCTTCTTATAGTCATATCTACTCTAGTCTCTCTCAGCACTATTAAGAGGACTCTCCGCACATCAGGATACCGAAAATAGAGGGCTATAAAGCAGCCCTTTATTACAAAGCAAGCAGCAGCTAAGCGGCTTGAATTTATACTAGAGTGGCTACCTAAAGTTAAAGAATTAATGCTTATATATCCTTTCTTATTTATACCCTCTATATTACTATATAGACTAATATATCGCGATCTAGAGTTAGTTCTCTAATAAGTCCTCCTACTAAAATAATATATCTACGCCTACTAAATAGGTATTTAAGCTACCTTATAAGCACTAGCAGCCCAATTTTATTAACCTCAAGAGTTATATAAAAGCAAATATATCTATTATAGTATAGGCTATAATATAGAGGAATAGCTATAGTAAATTAGTCTTCCTCAACCGCAATTTAGAGTTATCACATAACAGCTATATAGCTAATAGTTATATTAACTACTTAGAGGAAGGATTACTCCCTAGCTACAATAATACGCGCCATTTCATCCAAGATAACGCCCCTATCCATATAGCAGAACGGACGAAGCAGTGGATGTTCACGAAGGGCATAAGCTGGATCGACTGGCCCCCATATTCGCCTGATCTCAACCCTATTGAGCACTATTAGCGGATGATAAAGATAAACCTTCGGAAGATATTCCCTGAGGCTATTCAACTTAAAAAAAACGAGCTTGATATCAATGAATTCAAGCGGCAAATTGAGGTGGCATGGAAGGCTATCCCTCAGGGCCGGATTCGGCGGCTAATCGATTCACTGCTGCGGCGACTTGAAGCAGTTTGCAAAGCTAAGGGATAGTATATAAGATACTAAAGAGCTACTTTTTAGCTATAAATCAAATATATTTTCATCACAACCCGCATAGTAGTAGCTTTGTAATTTGCTCTTGAAGTGAATGGGTTAGAATGCGGGTGGCTGGGAAACTGGTGGGGTGGCCGATACTTTTGACACCCCACTGTACCCATACCTTCCCCAGGCGCGGCTTCGTCAGCTTGTGTCCATCTTTTCTGGAGGCTGATTGGGGACCATGAATTTGGAGCACCAGAGAAGACATCTTTATCTTTGCTGGACACGAAGCTTCCTCGCTGAGTTTGCACGAAGTCTGTTTTCACGTCAAGGTTTCTAACATTCTCATGTCCGTTGAGGCCGGCTTCATCAAGAAGCTTCTGTCCTTAAGCCACGACTGCCGACATGAACTGTATAGCTGTCTATTTTCTTGGGGTTCTCCCCCAGCTTGGCGACGTTTCTCCAGCGTACTCAAGTAATGGACAGCTTCTGTATTGCTGCTACATTTGCTCTACCAGAGATTCAATCTCTTCAGCATCGATATTTTGGACCTAACAGTACACGTAGATACCAAAGCCCTCCTGGTGAATTGTATTATCAAAGGTCTAGGAGCTGTAAACTCTTACTCGGCTCTGCCTCGCCTGTGGGAACATCCATAGTCACTCCTTCAGTTCAACATCTCCAGCTGTAGAAATGTCTGACGTTAGTGATCGATTTTCTTGGTAGGAGGGAATGCTCTAGGGTATCCAAGCTGTTCGAGGCGCTCACTGCAGCAAGCTTTTGAGCGCCTCATCCGACTTGGGGCCCATTGGTCCTCCTATGATGATTTTCCTTTTTCCCAATATGCATAGAGAGTACCCGAGGTACCTCAAGGTGGCGAGTGCGTAGTCCCAACCGCCAGACAGCGGGCACATGGCGCGCCCCGTGTTTATAACATTTCCGTCTATGGGTATCCCGAAGCGTTCCATCTTTGCAGAACCAGATCCCACCGATTATCCAGTGATCACCGTTATCATCTTGTACCCATGCAATGACGTCCGCAAACCTCGACAGCGTCCCCCAGAATCCCCGGATTTGATCCCAGAAGTCGCAATTCTATCCTAATCTCCGACGAGCTCTGCTCTGGGAATAGGACCCCGAAATCAGAATCAGGCGTGCGAGTGATAGGCGAGTCGAGGTACTCCTGCAAGATGCAGGCTTCGAATTCTATTTTCATCTCGCCGCAGCGCAGTCTCGCTGTGAAGTCCCTGGCACACCAGCGTCGGGCTGGAACTCTTGCGACCCTCGATGGCCTTTGGCAGCGCAAGCGAGCACCAACCCCCTTTTTGCCCAAGCCATGTCGACGATATCGAGCCATCGTCCAGGAGGGGAAGCGCGGTGGTTGCGTTCAGGGGGGCGGATGATGCTGTTCGTCTTGCGAACGAGGAGTTCGAGGTATTCGGCACCGATCGCTGCCCTGTTGCAAATGAGAACCGGCCGAGCTGCCAACACTACTTCTAGGTCTCTGTAGTTTATCGGCCTCATAGTGTCGATTTCCGGGGTTCTTGTGAAGGACGACGGTATGATTGGGAATTTTTTTTCCCAGAGCGAGGCCCACTTAATCGCTGCACACGGCTGTTCTCTGGTGATTTCTCGTACTTTACTAGCTGCCTAAAGGGAGAACTGATGGATTAGACGTAAACCAAAGCTTCGACCCAATGCTCTCTTTGCTCTTCCCTGTCGAAGCGTCGTGGCCAGACTTTATATGTAGTCGAGACCGCTCATCCCCTTTTCAGAACTGTCCCAGACCTCTCTTAGGAGTGTGCTCATGATGAACTTTGAAACCCTGGCCCCACCAACGAGCACAGACAGTTGTAGCCAGAAAAGTCTACTGTAGGTGTGTGTGTGTGTGACACGATGCCATCCGTGTCGGCGTCTCTCATGACTGAATCGACTGCTGCCATCGCCGTCGGCACCGTATCACACAGCGAGATGAACAAGACTCGCTGACCTTCAACACACCAAATGGCAAACCCCACGCCTCGCACCACTCATCTCTGCTCTTCGTGTATTCCCTGCGAAGACTGCTAATGGAGGGGAGTCCTTGATGCGGAGATACAAATTTTGCCGCCGACATGGTGGTAGAGTGACCGACCCTAACCTCTGCGACCTACAAATGATAACGACACGTTTCCGTTATGTCATTGGGGCGAGACGGCGTCTTCGTGGCTTCGGCCTTCATGCAAGCAAACTCGCAGGGCTGAACGAGACATCATAGGCTATACATGACCCGGTATCTAGGTCATCAAAACACAACCAAAACCCCTTGTGAATGGACAAAGAGAATATTCCAGTATCTACCACGGCTAAGCTACCCTTCTCAAGCTACTAAAACACAACGCTGTGGCGATAGCCGATATTATCAACGTATCTCTCAACGCTAAAAAGGAACTTGAGGTGAACTCCTCCAAGTCGAGCTCTTAACCTCCACCAGCCTTCTTTGCTTGTTCGTCGGCCTTTGCCTTTTGCTCAGCTTTCCTCTTGGCTTCTTCCTCAGCCTTCTTCTTCGCTTCTTCGTCGGCTGCCTTCTTCTTAGCGTCTTCATCCGCTATCCTCTTTGACTGTTCTGCAGCCTTCTTCTTGACCTCCTCTTTCGCTTCCTCTGCCTTCTTCGCGTCCTCTTCCGCTCTCTGCCTGACCTGATCCTCGGCCTCGGCCTTCCTTTTGGCTTCTTCAACGTCCTTTTGCTTAGCCTCCTCGCCGGTCGTCTTCTTCACTTCTTCTGTGGCTCTCTGGGCCTCAGCGGCGACAGCCTTGGCAGCGCTGCTTTCACCGTTGCTGTCTTCGTCATCGATATCAACTAGCCTTCCGGAGTCCCACTTCTTCTTGGCAGCCTTGAGTAGGATAGTGTACTCCCCGCTCATATCACACATGCCTCGGAAGCTTCCGTTCTCCTTGCGGATGAGTTCATACGGATGGCCGTATTCTACAACGGCACCCTTGTCCAGGACGAGCACCTTGTCGTAATCCACGATCGTCTGCAGACGATGGGCAATGGTGATGATGGTGCTAGTAAGCTCACGGATTGTCTCTTGAATTTTAGTGTCGGTGGCGTAATCGATGGATGCCGTTGCCTCGTCCATGACCAACACGTTGGGGCGCTTCAGAAGGGCTCGGGCGAGGCAGAGGAGTTGACGCTGGCCTTGCGACAAGTTGGAACCAGACTCTGAAACGGTTGAAGAAAGGTTGAGAAAAACGTTCTTGTTCGTCGGTGCGATCGAAGAGGCTAGGCTTGAGTTAGCCTCACCTTGGATGAGACCGAGATTGGGGGTAGCCGGCAGCATCGATGAAGCGGAAGGAGTCGCGGGTCTTGTCGTCGACTCGTCAGGTCCAATAAGCTGAACCTTGCGGAGCGCCTCAAAGATCTGTTCATCTGTATATGCGTCGAAGGGGTCGAGGTTGGATCGGATGGTGCCCATGAAAAGCGTGGGGTCTTGGGGCACGATAGTGATAGATTCTCTCAAGTCTCGGAGTCCAATCAAGCCAATGTCGATGTCGTCGATCAAGATCTTGCCCTCATCGGCCTCCAAAGCCCTGAAAATAGCCAATGCCAGCGAACTCTTTCCAGCTCCCGTTCTTCCAACAATGCCGACCTTCTCCTTTGGGTTGATCTTGAAGCTGAGGTTCCTCAGGACAGGATCTAGATCCTGACGGTAGCGAGTAGAGTAGTTGATGAACTCCACAGATCCTTGACTGGGCCAATTCTCGGGAGGTCGGTTCTTCTCAACGATGGGGTCGGCCTCTTGTTCAACATCCAAGTACTCCTTGATGCGCTCCACAGAGTTCATGTTCTGTTCGTTGATGGCGTAGAGACGGATCAGCCACAGGACGTTTTCTGTGAAACCGATAGCGTAGCTGAGAGAAATGCCCGCAAGACCGGGCTCGATTGTGCCCAGGCTGATGATGATAAAGACACCAGCAAAGAAGGAAACCATGTCACCAAGAACATCGGTCCTGAATGCCAGCCAGCGGTTAGCCGCCCAAAGGTAGATGAAGGGGCGAGCCTGGGCGTTGATCTTGCTCAAGTTGTCGCGGATGAAACGGCGTTCATCGCCGTAAGCGCGGATAGTTGTCATTCCCGACAAGGTTTCGCCAAACTGTTGGAAAAGAGGGCTTCGTTGGACAGATTCCAGACGTTTCAAGTCTCTGGAAGCTCGCAGATAGAAGGAGCCAACAAACCAGTAGGCAGCAGTTATGAAGACACCGGCAATGAGGAAACCAGGAGTGATAGCGGTGATCAAAACGACAGTGACAAGAATTCCAAGAGCGCAGCCGAAAACTCCAATGGCGATTGGAGCAACCTCCTGATCCACCGCTTCTAGATCCTTGCTGAAACGGTTCATTAGTTGACCCAAGGGCGTAACGTCAAAGAACTTGAACTTCGCCCTCGAAACACGGGAGATCAGGTCATTGTGGATCTTCTTGGAGGCAGTCAAAGAACCATAGAAGACCCAGATGTCTCTGATAAACGCGGTTGCCGAGCCTGCAACACCAATAATCGCCAGGACGGTGAGGTAGTAAACAACGTTGACATCAGAATCATCAGTCGTAGAGAACGCGGAGCTGATTCGGTTTCCGTAGTTGGCAATGGTGGCAAAGTAGGTCGGGGAAAGCGACGGGGAGCTGTAGCTGTGAGACGTAGTTGAAAAAGTCGCTTGTTGCTCTTCCGTCTGCAGGTATTGCTGAGCCCACAAGCGGACCCACCAACTGGTCGCGACGCCTGAGAGTTGTTGGAGAAAGAAGACACTGAGGGCGACAATCCAGAACCACCAAGGGCCCATGGAAGACAGGTACAGCTGAATAACGGGCCACTTGACAGAGCCGATGGCTTTTGCTTCCTCCATAGCATCCTTGGCCTCCTTCTTCTTCTTGTCATTCTTCTTGGAACGAGCATCGGATGCGTTCTCATCACCAGGGTTGACGACTGTCTCTGAGCCGTCTTCGCCGACGCTAGAGGGCACACGAGACGGGATCCGAGAGACAGACGCAGAGTTGATGGCGGCTTTCTGGATCTCTTCGCCAAGCTTGCCGGACGCAATGAGCTCGCCTGAGGGACCCTGAGCACTGATGCGGCCGTTTTCGAGGCTGACGATGTAGTGGGACGAAGGCGCGCAAAGGGTGAGGTTGTGCGTGACTAGAATGCATGTTCGGCCGGCCATCAAAGGACCCTTGATAGCGTTGTTGAATATCCATTGCGCTGTGTGAGAGTCAACAGCGCTAAGACAATCGTCAAGTAGAATATGTTGGGAGTTCGAGTAGATGGCACGGGCAAGCGAAATACGTTGCTTCTGTCCACCAGACAAAGTGATGCCCTTCTCACCGACCAAGGTCTCATCGCCGTTATCGAGGATCTCCAAGTCTCGCTCCAAAGCGCATGCAACAATGACGTCCCGGTATCGCTTCTCGTCGTGAGGGGCAGCGAACAGGATGTTCTCCTTGATATTGGCGTTCACAAGCCAAGCGGCTTGGGCGACGTATGCAACCGTATCCGCCATACCCGTCCGAGGATCCGGACGGACATCCTCGCGACTGCGGCCACCAGGACAGTACACGTTTCCTTGAACCAGCGTCATTTCTCCAAGCAATGCCATGAGCATCGAGGTCTTCCCAGAGCCAGTTGGTCCTGCAATAATGTTGAGCTTCCCAATACGGAAATCGACGTCCATATCCAAGAGGCGGAAAGCTAAGGTGCCGTCGTCCGCAACAACATCCTTGCCTCCCCAAATGAAAGTTGCCTTCCGAAAACCAATGACCTTGTTGCCGTTCTCGTCGACGTTGTCCTTCCCGAGCTGTTCGTACTTTTCGGTCTCTTCTTCGGTAAGAAATTCCTCGACGCGGTCGAGAGAGACCTTAGTCTCCTGTACGTGAGCAAACATGTCTCCCATCTGGTCCAAGGGGACTCTGAGAAGCATGAAAAGTGAAATGGCGGTGAAAGCCACTGATGGATACAGAGGCTTCTTCTCGATGAGCGTGTACATCATGAAGGAGAAGAAGGTAATGAGAACCGGGACGGAGTTCCAAACGGCGACAGCAAACGACCAGATGATGTAGCGGGAACGCAGCGCCTTCAGCTCGTTGGCACGCTTCTCGTCTACGATGCGACCAAATTTGGCCTCCCATGCGAAATACTTGATGATACGGATGTTCTGCAAGACCTCATTGGTAACATTGATGCGCTTGTCGGTGGCTCCCAAAATCCTCTTCGAGGTGTTGGCGAAGCCCCGGGCGAAACTGTAGTTGATGGGGAGCAGGAGAGCCATCACGACAAGGCCGGGAATGGCACTGAGACCCATGACCTGCCAGAGCAACACAATCGCGATGACGAGCTGGGTCGGAGCAGACGCGCAGATGAAGTGCAAATAAGCCGTGACTTCAGCAATCTTGAAGCTGTCGACAGACATGAGGTTGATGATAGTGCCCAAGTTAGCCTGCTCGTCTTCCTTCTTCTCCGCATCTTTTGCGGCACCCTTGGCTGCATCGGCGGCGTCAGCCTTTGAGAATCCCAGTTTCTGCTTGATCTTGGCGAGAAAACCCTTCTTCCCAGTATCCGAGGTTTTCTTCATGCCAAGCTCCTTGTCTTTCCCGGAGGCGGCCTTGCGGCGCAGGGCCTTGGCGTAGATTTCACCGACCATGATGGCGCGAATTCGAATGCAAATTTTGCGGCCGATCCACAACGCCATGCCGTCGGCGAAGGACCGGACGATGTCCAGGACAGGCAGAAGAATCACGTACAACCACAGGACGTTGATAGGAGCACCATCGGGGCGCTCCACATACTCTAGGATGGCCTTGAGCAGCATCGTAGGGGCGAAAGTGAAGATACCCGCAAGCACTGCCAAGGCAAATTGGCCCAGCAGCTCGGTCTTGAAGTACTTGATGAGATGCCATGACAAAGTGCCAGTTCTCTTCAAGGTTCGGTAGTCGGCGAGAACAGCAGCGGCCTTTTCCTTGGGAATCAAGTTCCAGACAGTCTTCATCTCCAAGGTCTCCTTGTACCCGCGCAAAATCAGGGGATCAAACCACGAGAAGGTGGCCAAGGAAAAGAGAGAAGCCAAAGGCTCACGTGACGGCTCGATTCCATCTTCCCACTCCAAAAGCACCGTCTTATTGCCCTTCCTCGTAGTCACGGCGAGACCGAAGAGCAGTGTTGTCAAGGCAAACTCGACGACAACCAGGATCTGCGCGAGTTGTCCAGGAGGGTGTACGATGACAGAGCGAAAGATGGCCACGGTAAACAGCCACTGGAACAGATAGATAACGGCCGTGTGGTTCCAGATACGCGGCACGCGCCACTTCGTGTTTCCCAAAATCAAGCGCAGTGTGGCGAGGATGGCCACGTATACCCAGCTGACGACGCCGACAATGTCGACGATGAGCCCATGGCCATTGGCAGAATCGCCTGTGATCAAGCCAATGACGTGAATAGCGATCAGACCAGCGATTGCTAGCTCCTCGACGAGAATTGAGAGATTCTGGCCCTGGGGGCTGTCGGCCTGCACGATGGAGCCCTTGGTGGTGGTTTTGACCAGAGCCAAGCGGCCGCCGCCGTTCATGATCAGTGCCTCGTCATCGTCATCTTCGTCATCGGCAGTCTCTTCGGGGGGGATGTCGGTATGCGAGTTATGATGCTCTTCGGGTACCTGCTTATAGCCATCTTTGCGGTTCTTGGAGATATCTCGTATGGTCTGTATCGCGAGAAGGAGCAGCGAAAATCCTATTACAATTAGGGGGAAGAGAATCTTGAGGTAGCTATGGAAGAGTAAGAGTCAGTATTCGTATTCAACTAGGCCAAGGAATAGCGGCGCAGCGGCGCAGCGGCGTGTTCAAGAGACTCTTTGAAATATGCGGTGTGTTGGTGTGCGCTCTGATGCGGTGCGCCTCACCTCCGGTGCGACGGGGAACACGAGCTTCTCTGTGCGGAATTCAAGACTTACTCCTGTTGGAAACACGGCGTAACATCATCAATCTGCCATATTGGCCAGCTACACTGAGCAAAGCTGCTCATGTTTGCTGCTGCCCCACTCCCGAATGTCGGGGAGAAAGGGCCAAGAGAAAGCGATCAATGGAAGAGCTATGACAGCTTGTTGGGGTAGATACAATGGGAGTGTAACGTCGTTTCGGATCGGTTCGCGACGGGCGAGGGAGCGATGGCGGGAGCCGACGTCGGACTTTTGGGAGAGGGAGCAGCAGAGCAGGGAGGATAAACGTTTGTTTGCTTGTTACCTCGGCCGGTCGAGAGGGATGATATCCGATGTATGTATGAACAAGACCTGGCAGATGGAGGTCTCAACGTTTGGACACTTCTTGGGACAGGTGACAGGAAGGCGGGAAACAAAAAACGGAAAAAAGAAAAAAAAAAAGAAAAAGGGAGGCAAGGAGGATGTGAGAGTGACGGAAGGAACGTCTGCTGCAGATTGTGAAGGTAAAGTTTTCGGGGGTGGAAGGCAGTTTTGGTCTGGGTTGTTGGGCGGCTTGTGGTGTCTGTTTAGCAGCAACAGCAGCAGGACAAGCACTGACGAAATTGATAAAGGTAGACAGGTGCCCTGTCAGTGTCATGTCGTGGACTCTCTTGCTTCTTCGTTTCTCTAGAGCAACGCAGCAATGCGATGGGTCTCCCACTAAGGTACCGTATCTTGGCCAAAGCGGAGCCTCTACGGATACTAAAGGCCTTACCTTGTCTTACCTGCCTTTACCTACCTTACGTTACCTAGGTAGACCCAGACTTGAGGCGGACTTCCCTTTAATTCAGTACCTTACCTTAGTCATTGTGAGCACTTCAGCATCTTTCGACGCAGTACACGTGGTTGTTTCCGTACCCGGGCTTAAGGTAAGGCACGGTACCCAAGGTACGGCAAGGCCAGATGCACCTCAGTCCGGAGGTCCCAGGGTGCACCCAAACGTCCAGGATCGTTGCCCCGTTGCCAGCTGCACGACGATAGCAGGCCGCAGGCGTCTCCGTGCCTGTCCAGTGGGAAGCTTCAATTGCAGACAGGCATGTGCTCGCTAGACATAATCTCCAAACGGCACCTTTCCGCCACATGCGCCCCATACTGACTTAAAAAGTGCGTTTTGCGTGATAACATGCAGCCGACTCCAGTCTCTCCAGTGTTCCCGCGTGTAATCTTGTGGTAGGTAGACGTTGCTGCCGCTGTCCACCATGATGATTCCTGCACCAGGCCGATAAGATCCATCATGTTAGGTAAGGTAGGTACCTACCGAGTGCCTAGGCAAGGTACCTGAAATGAGGTGCTGGAATGTCGTGCGCAAAGGACACTCGATCATCTCGATGATGTAAGGCACTGGCACCTCTCTTTTTTCTTTCCCTTTGTTTATTTTTTCTCCACCTTCGGCCCAGAAGGCCCCACGCCATGACGGCCGAGCACCTTGTCGGCGAGCTCGGTCTCTTCTTCCCCACCATCGCCCCGGTACGTACTTTACCGAATCGGATCTGGAAACTGGAGCTAGTTACATCTCGTCATTGGAATTTGTGAGAGGGAGAAAAAAAAAACCGAGAAATTTCGAGCTAGGAATGGGGTACGTATAGAGCTGGATAATATGACATGCTAGAAATGGCAAGCGCGAAAAGACGAGAGGGCGCGATGTGCAAAGCAATTACACCATACACCACTTCAAGCCTGGGCACCTCTGACCTCAGGGCAACTGCGACTGGAACCGCAAGTGCGACGGCACGGCAAGAGCTTTGCTGTGCACATGGAAGGATGGAAGGGGTTGCATGCATGTGGAGCCAAGAAGGCTGATGAGGCACCTTCCCACCTTTCCACTCGCCAACCACTACCATAAGGTACCTCCACCACACCCACCGGTGCACCACCATTCACATTCCACCTTCCGCCATTTCTGCCGGTGTAGCTCCCAGCAGCCTGGAGCTCTCGCAGGTAAATGCTTGTTTCTCGACGTACAACTCACCGCGTTTCCAATGGCCGCGCGCAGTCTTTCGTTGTTGCAGGAAATGGCGGCATAGCCAACGCCCGTGTCGATAGCAGCGTCCCTCCCTGGGACTGAGACTGGGCTGGGACGAAGCCGATATTTATCGGCTCAACGACAGCTTGCGGCCACGGCCCACGTTCTTGCAACAAAAACTTCCCGCGAGGCCCAGAAAACCCCGATGAGATCAGAATGATGTCTCAAGCCAAGCCCGCATCCAGATATTCGGGAACTCGATGGGGTTCCCTTACCTAAACGTTAAATGATGGGAATCCGACACCAAGCACACTTTGCCATCCATATCATGGACCTGCGCTACTTCCCAACTAGTAGCTCGTCTCCTTCAACATCAACCTGCTTTGGCTCTTCTACTACTGTCGATAATGTCTTACCGCAGGACACTGCCTCGAGCTTTGGACGCTCTCTTGTCTCTCCAATAATGTGTCTCAAGCTTCGATCATCGATGGCATACAGAGCTAGCTTCTTGCTTTATAACCTGCCACGAGGCTCAAGGTTTACTATGTTTCAGGAACATCCGCTATTCCGCCGCCACTAATATAGTCTGCTCTGCACGGTAATTTTCAACTCCCAGCCACCATCATATCATACTGGACACCTGCACAGCTGCACGTCTTGTCATCCAACCTCATCGATTGCCGACCAATTACACTTACGTTTGAGACTAAACTGCTCGAGTCGTACGCAGACCTCCAGCCAAGTTGTACACAACGGCTGGCTGCAAGACGGGACTTCAATGTCCAGACTTTCCTCAGCAGGAGACAGAAGACGAAGAAGATAACGAGCGTCAGGACTGATCCTGGAAGCGACTCTCTCCCCACTCGCCGTAAGCTTCTCGCCTGCACGCTGATAGGCGTTCAAGATCGGCACGAATCAAATTGCTCTCCAACCTCAGATCCTCCACACCTTGACACTCTCTGGAGTCTCTGGAGACGTTGTAATCGGCCTGAATCGCACGCCATACGCTCCATTGAGCGCTCTGCTTTAGCTGCATATCCACCCGGCCTTAGTCTGGTTGCCAAGCGAGCACTCAGAATTCAATCGCAGATTCGGGATGACAAACCTGAAGCCTCATGACTGCACAACGACATTAATCGTGTCAATTGATTCGCTAATCCCACCATCACGCGGTTGATCAGCGCAGCACCCCTCAATTACCTGTCCGTCACCCAGGCCCTATCAGAACCGAATCATACAATATCCTTTCGGCTGGGCTCTACTTTATTACTGGAAGGGAACCTCAAACCTCGAATCCCACTGCGCTACTGGTGGTAATCGACCTTCCCCGTTGGGGCGACGCACTAGTTAGTACTCGGGAACCCGATCCTTTTGCTTGAGTTTCTATACATAGGCCATCCCAACTCTCAAAGCGGTATTTGGCCAATACAATGCAAATTGCAATAGTTAGCGGCCAATGACTCGCCCTCACCGCCATTCGGCGCGGCGGCCGGCCAAACCGTATACATTGCATGACATATGAGGTTGACCAAACCAATGTGTGGATTTTTTAGAGCTGGAAGTACGTGTCCTTTTCTGCGTCTTCTAGTTCAAGGTTTTAGGTTTTGTTCAAATTGGTCACAATAGTCAGTAACTACTGATTTGTTTTCATTCGTCATTCGGCGTGGAAAAGACCCCGTTTCTTTTCGGACATAAACCTAAGGTTACCAAGAGGTTGACCAGTCACCAAACCCTGAATCTTAGCTGCACCGGCGGCAGGAAGCTACTTTCCGATGCCTGCAGTATGTTATCCAGCCCGTGAACATTCAAGAAATTCCTAAGCCCTGTCCCGTGAACAGTAGCGTGAGAAGGCTTGCGGGGTTTAGAGATGCTGGGTGCACACCAAATCTTGTGCCCGGAAACGCTTGATTAATTAGCCCCCACCATTGCTTGATAAGGACCGTCCTCGCGTAGGTATTCAACGGCCTGCAGCATTCGGAATACGACCGTCACTTTGGTGTTCGACGTGCGCCGGGGAACTGTTCCTCCCCTGCAGTTGCAGAGCCTGTCGTTCCCCTCCCCTCTGCCACTCGACGTTGCAGCGCAGGCGCAGCCTGAAAGCCTAGCCAATGTTTAGGAAACCTTGAACCACCCACCTCATGTTATCCTAGACACCACCTGTTCTTGAAGCCTTCACCACTCGCAGCGGCTGTGGATCATTGTTTTCGACGACATTGATGGTTCCTCAAATCATCTTCCCAGAGGACTCTGAATCCCAGAAGGCTACGGACAGACCCATTGTGGCCTATGAAGGAATCCTGTTGTCATCTTGTTGATCCACTAAAAAAAGCCATTGTTCACTTGGCGCTCTTGTCCGTGCCCGCCTGGATACTCAGCTCTTGCTGGATCAGGTCCATGTCAGAAGATCAGATGTTATCAATCTGATAATCTCCTGTACAACGGATCAGGCTATGGACACCTGTCAACCCGTTTCGCACGCTTAAGAGAACCGTTGGCGGGTTGGCGGGCATCACACGTATCAACGCATCAGCAGGCTCCTGACCTTTCCAGGGAGTGGTTCTTCAAAGTGCAATTAACTCATGGATCTCGATCCAAGGCCCAAGTTCAGGAACGAGCCCAGAGTCGATCGCGGTTTGCGACAAGCCGGGCACGCATCCTCTTGAGAGTCGCCAACCAAAAAGCGAGACGTGAATCCAGAACTGACTTTTGTCTCTGCGGAGGATTCCGAGACAGGAATGTTCATCTCTCCCACAGATTGTCGTCAGCGCGTCGACGGTTGACCAAGACAGACGGCCACGCGTCGATAGTCGGCAAGACCAAGGGGCTTGGCCTTCCCAAGTTGCGATCCGCTGTTCCCATGGGATATGCGGACACACACTTGCTCCAGAGTATCTCCCTTTCCTGATATCCCGTTATCCAATTCAATCGGAGGTCGCGCTTGATTGGTGAGAGGTCGTGATTCATGGACTTTGAGCATCCCAGCCCATCGCATCGAGAAACAGCAGGAAGCTGGTCTAATCGAATTGGCTGGCTATCATATTGACAATAGAAGGTTCCTGAGAAGCTTTCTAGAACTGCCGGATAAAGTACCCGAAGAGACAAATCCCGATCCATGACCGCAGTCTTGACACGCGGAAGAGGGGTGTTTGAAAACCGTCAAACAGTCTGTCTGTCTTATGTAAATGAGTTCTGCTCATGCCAATTGCTCGCGAATCTAAATAGGAGACAATACGAGTGCCGAATGTAAACACCAGAGAGAGGTTTCCTGCTTGTCATCCCCCTGCTCGGTAACCCATATCGGCTCCTCAAACTCAATGTAGCAAGATACCACGCTGTCCGGGACTTATTGCTAGGCGCATACTAGGTGCAATCTTATCCTGTCGCCCAACGCCCACCTCGGGATAGTCCTCCAAAACGCGACGACGGCCTGGCTTGGGAGTTACTGGTGGTCTCATTTTGGCCCCCACGCCGTTGGCTCCGAACCCTTACCCAGCACACGTCGTCTCTCATTGGGTGTCGAGGACTCCTAGGCCACAAGGATACTGTCTCCGCGTTCTCTCCCGAGGAGACGATGTGCAGGACACCGGAGATTTGCCTCGAATTGTTGGCTTGCATGTTAAGGGGCTTTCGCGGAATCCTTCCCCGTTATTTCCATCATCCGAATAGAGAGGTTGATATCTTGGGCGGCTAGGCGACGCGGGGGGTGAAGCAAACATGGATGACATGGTTTCGTTCCTTCGTCGCCATCAGCGGCTACGAGAGTAGTGAAGTGATTACCTCTCACGACCAGTCGACGCAAGTGTTACTCTGGGGTCTCCCACAGTGTAGCAAGACAATATCACTAGCCGCAGTATTGCGCTTTATGCCAAATCCGTGCCGTGTTGACATCGACACAAGAGAGAGAGCGCAGCCACGATTTCCAAACACTACGAATTTTCACAGCTCCTGTAAACCAAATCTTCACGGCCATAGATATAAGTGTGAGCGACATGTATCTTCGGTAGCCGTTCCAGAGCACAAATCCGCTTGACCGTTGTCTGCTTCTTTGTGGCATATATCTTGAGCGCTATGCTGGTCGAATCTCTCTCGGCCTGGAGTTGTTCAGTGGGACACCCGACCTTGTAAGTTGGATCTTTTGTAACACGCAGGCGGAGAATAAGGCGGCGACGACGAAGAGTGATGCTGAATGAAGGAAGGCAGTGAATGTTGCTCAACTGGTGATTGTGACTTGAGAGAAATATTGAGCACCCTGAATTCCCGTATCAAACAGTCACACTGAGCATGTCTGGGACAGCAATCTCTGGCGTCTATCCCTTGTGGGAAGACTGGTCTCTGGTCTTTCCCGCAAATTGTTTATGTAGGATCGTCAGTTTGTCCCTCGACGCCTCTTTTTCTACGTTCCTACGTCTCTCCACGAAATCTTCCGCGACCCGAACCCTAGGAAATTCTTCGCCATGAACAACGTCACCAATGACACAAAAGGAGTTTCCTTACTTCCGTACCGCTATGAACCCGCAAGCATTTTGGTTGACTGACTCAAGGCGTGATGGCACATCACTGCGGGCCCCGTTCATTTTCGCTGCATGTAAGGGATGTCAGCAAGATTTATCAACCAATGATTCCATCCGCTTCGTCCAAGTGATATGCGTATTCCGCGATGCACACGTGCCGGACAAGGCTGATGCCGGAAGATACTTCCGGGCGAATACTGACCACGGGTTAACATGGGTTTGTACAGCCTTTGCGGATCGTTACCTCGAGAAGAGGTTGTCAGAACTTGCACAGATGATTGCGCCATACAATCGAAGAACTTATGACCCATATCAAGTGCTCTCTGGTCATCTCGCGTTTCAAACGCAAAGTCTGTAGCTCTTTAATAAGAAAATCAACACCATGGATCTTAGAACATGTGAATGCAACGCCCCCCCCCCCCCCCCACATACTTACGCGCAGCTCGCCATAAATCATCTCTTGTTTTGCCTTGGTCGCCCGGGTAGATGTCAATGTGTCCAGGATATACGACACCCAAGCAAAGTCTCAAATACTATGATATGTTCAAGAGATAGTTCTTCCTGTGCTCGAGAGGCGGCGCTTCCCTCCGCAGGACTCAGGACGCATGTTTCTGGACTCTTGTGGCTATCGCTTGCGGTGAGCACGTTCAAGAGCAAAGAATATACTCCGTCGTCTTCCTCGCTTAGAGATGAAAATGCAAGCTGGAGCGCATCAGCAGTTTCACTTACTTCACTTACTTTTTGACCCAGGAATGGGAGTGTTATGGAATGGATCTTTTTTGTGAAGCCTGACCTCGGCAACGCACACTTCTCTCCTCACTCACATATTCTTGGATAATCCCATAATCTAGGGCTCTGGAACTGAGTTTATGTCTTCGGGACAGAGGTTGGGGTTGCTTGCCCCTCAATCTCGGCGTCGCGCATCGCGGGATTGTGTGATTGTCCGGGTAGGTTCTGAAAATAAAAGCCTAGGAAGCGACGAGGCCAATGGCCGTACTGGGCGTTTGTTCCTATTGACTTGCCAGGCTGACTTCTATTTCGCATGTGCCAGGGGCTACATGTGCATGCTTTCACGAGGTGAAGTGATGCAGAACCCCGACCCAAGGGTGCCACGGTGTGCTGATTTGGCGAATGCTCGTATTACCAGAGAGGTTGACTCACAGCGTGGCATTGCGCTGATCTGCGTAACTTGGATTTGCTTAAAAGAAGACCGCGCTATTCGATTTGTACATTGCCTTTTATGCTTCATATTTGAATACCCATCTGCCGTAAACTAAGAATGGAGCTGCCTGAGCAACAGCAAACAGCAGCAGCAGCGACCACGCCTCTTGGACTCTCATCATGAAGCAGAAGCAGATGCCGTGTTCCCCAGCGAACCTGATGAGTCAATCCCTTGCCGAAGTGCCAATAACAGTAGACAAGACAGCCCGATTCGATCGATCTCAGATAGCAACGAAACATCACGGCAGGACTTCACCCGAGTTTCCCTGCGAGGAGATTCCTCACAATCTTCCACTCCTATTTCACAGCAACACCAGCCAGTCCCCGACCGAGGCTCCATAGCACCAGCGTTTAGTTCCAGAGGAGAGAACATCAAAGTCACTCACTCACTTTTGGTGGTGCTGGGACTTTGCTGGTGCCGCAGTCGCTATCATCTGCATGGTCCTGGTCGCTGTGATCCTCTTCGAAGCCAACGGCCGGGCACTGGATGAATGGCATTTGCTCATTTCCCCCAACACCATCGTCGCTGTTTTAACCACCGTCGCCAGGGACGGCACTCCTGGTGCCGCTGGGCAGTAGCATCAGCCAACTCAAATGGAGGCACCTGATTTTCAAGGCTTAGCCGCTCGAACATCTCCAACTATTCGACAACGCAAGCCGAGGCCCGTGGCGATCACTCTTTGATGATACGCCACCTCTTCCTCCAGTTGAAACTGGCCTGCGCGCTGTCTTTTGCTACCATCCTCACGCTTGGGATGTCTCCAAGCGCGCAGCAAATCCTCGAATATCCCAATCTGTACGAAGAACTTCGGCAATTTGATGTTGCTATCAGCTGGGCCGATGAGTACTTCTCCAAAGGCTTTTGCCAAGTGAAGTCTCTTTCATGTAAGTGGTTTATGCGCAGTGATTGGTTGTAATGGAGAACGGATTAACACAGACCTCTTTGACGGGGCAAAGGAGGGAGCCTAATGAGGATCTACCGGCGTTGCAGAGCAAAATATTTCACAGCACTTGCGGATTCCTTATCTCAGCCGCAATTCCACTGTCCCACGCAAGCAAGCCGCTGCGAATGGGAACAATTCAGCACACTGGCTGTCGGACCTTCAGGAACGTGACAGACACGACTACTCGGCAGTGCGACTATCCGGGGGAGGCGGAGCAAACATGCAACTACGCCATTCCGTTGGGTGATGACCGCGAAGGCCGAGAGAATAAGCACCAAATGCTGATGAAATACATCGATCATAGCTCCATAGGAGAGAGTTCACTAGCGTCGGCCGTTTTGAATATAACCTTTTGGTCCCCCTGTTGGTATCACTCGGTATATGGATGGGTACGATCGTGCACACAAGGTAGGGGGTCGAATTGATGGTATTGAAAGGTCTAAGTTGAGAGTATTGGCGAGAGGGCTGAAGGGCGGTGGTGTAGATAGGAGGCTTATGCGCCACACCGCCCGGGCTGTCTTCCGCGCCACCTACGTCTGCGCCCCATAGGCGCGCCAATACTCCCAATATCCCACTACCCCCGGACGTCCCAATGGCTGGATCGGGCAGCTTGTCGTTATACGACATCAAGGCGGCCTGGGGCAATTGAAGCGAGGGAACAAGCGGGTGCGCAAGACTGATCCCAAAGCCCTCCACGTCTTCCTCGCGAACTTCAGATGGTGCCAGAAGACTTACCGACGCGTGAGCGCAACAGACATTGCGATCGAAATCAACGACGAGGATGTTGAGGAGTCCTTTCTCAGATGGAGCCAAACGGTAGACAGGTACAAGCACAACCCAACTAATAGCGACATCTTTGAGACGTTTGATGGTAGGAATAAGTATAGACTCACCACGATGTTGATATACGATTTGCCGACACATTTGACGCATCTTCTTACGAGCACCTACAGCACACGCCCGGGACCTCGGCCAACCCAGGAGGCGAAGCCGGGTCCGCCAATGCAGACGCAGCACCTCCTGTACCGAACTGACATTGTCAATCTCACCAAAAGCCTGGAGGCGGTCCTCATAGACCAGGCTCGCAGCACTGCAGCAGCAGTCCGGGCAATAACTACAACGCAACACTGTTCAGCATGGGTCGGGCTTTCGGAAGGAAAACGCTCATCCGAGTGCGGTGGATGTGGTTCGTCGTGCCTGTGGCAGCAGTCGGGCTTGCGCTCAGTCTTTTCGTCTCGACTGTTGTCCTGACCAGACAGACGCCCTTACTGAAGATTCGCTCCTTGCTCTGCTGTTACCCCCGCTGAGGGGATGGACAGAGAACGAAACTTACGTGGACGGACCGCAGACGGGCGAGGAGCTGCAGAAGCTTGCGGCAAACCTGCATGGGAGACTTGAAATTGACGAGGGTCGGTATCGGATCGTGAGTGAGGAAGTAGTGGTGGTTTAAGAATAAACGACCAACCGTAGAAAGGACGGGGACGGGTGATTTCGGAGCGTCAGTTGGCCACTGGTTTTAGCCAAAGAACCTTGAGATGCTGGTTGCACACTTTGACCTTCAGTTTCTATTATAAAGGCTCCAGCCAGGACAAAATGAGCGATTTTGAACTCTCTAAACATTCCATATAAAGCCCATTCAGCCCTGCTTCAGAATGTGAAACTTATATCATCTAGAAGACAGAAGGTTAATCAAAGCCGAGACATTTTCTCATCTGCAAAAGTAGAAGTAAATATAACACGGTTACCTCATAATCGATCTGATCTGGGCATTATTTAAGTTGATACTAATACTCATGGACATTTTGATTTGGTGTGAACTGGAAAAATGATTTGCAGTGAGATAGGGCATGGGGGAACAAATCTGAACGTGGTCCTGAATTCTAATACCCTCTTAAAAATCCAACGAACCGAGAAGTGAACTAAGCCCAGCATTCTTGACATTTTCGTAGCTTGGGACATGAATGCTATCCACAGCAAACACACAACCCGCACCGTAAAAGCGACTTTCCTGGAACTTGTTTCTTACTATCGCATGAATTAGTGACATGTCTCACACTCAAGAGCGAGGATGCTCATATCTTCAGAACTTCTGGGGTTTTAGGGCCTCAGATGAGAGTACGGTGAGTGTGAAGTGTGAAACGGGTTTATCAAATGTGACAACAATGAGCAAGTATCAGAGAACAACAACGTTTACACACCGAGAAAGGAAGAAGATAGATTATTCTAATAATATGAGTCTTGTGCTCTAGACACTAGAGGCATCCGTTATTAGATAGGCGCATACTTAATCTGCATAGGTCTCTAACTATATCCTAGTTCACCTAACTATTGAGTTTCTATTAGATTTTAAAAACTCTGTTATATTTTTCCTAGCCGCGCGTGTTATAGAGTCTTCTAAGACTTAGGGAACCCATCCTACTTATATCACACTTGACTCTACCAGTAAAGAGGTAATAAGATAAGCAACGAGAGAGGATAATAAAAGACGGGCTTGAATCCTTGATTGATATTGAATAAATCCTGAGTTGCATGCTGGTCACCGAGTACATGTCTCACACCTCGTCAGACGGACTATGAACTGGGCACATAAAGCCTGGGAGCCTGGCTAAAGACGCTGCGGCTGCCTGGCCGTTACTGTACCAATGTAGCGATCTCTTCATACAGCCACAAAGACCTTGAAAATGGAGCGCACAAGTTGCATTCGGATGATTGCAGTATTCATCCACGATCCAAACTCAAGGACCTCCCAGGCCGCAATTCAACCAGTAATTAGTGTTCCCCTCATTGCTTTCATCAAAGCCTAGCAGGTGCTAGGTTATTGGAAGACAGGAGAGAGAGACTAGATCTACAGCAAGTTCTATGCAGATGATGTACTTCTCAATCTGTATGAATAAATCATTGCCAGGGGTGAGGAACTGGGCCTGAGAGACACAAGTCCACGTTTGAAAAGCCACTGTCTTGCGATTACCCGCTCGAAATAAAGTCGTTGTCGGCGAATGTCGCGTATGGCTGTCGTCGCCCCGATGCGCTGCAAGAGTTTGGGTGTCCTTCGAATACCAAGACCTTTGCCCCCGAACACTTACCGCATGAGTTTAGCCCCAGATCTCTGTATGTGGCTCGTATGGCCACGAGATTTCATAGATGCACTGACGCTCCCGCGCAATTCGGTCGTGTGGCGTGGCACGGAAGAAGTTGCTTGCGCGTTGAAGTGGGAACGAAGTATCCTTTTGGGATGGGGCCCGTTTACATCACCGCTTAAAGCCTTGGACACGCCAACTGACAGTTCCCGGTGCAGCTTCGTCTCGGGTTCTTAACGAGAAATGCACGGTGACAAAATTGCTGCAGGCCTCACCTACATTCTGAGACGTGCCATCAATTGAGCAAATCTATAGAAGTTCGCATAAAATGTTGGAACATAGATGGATCAAGACACAGTATTGGGCGTGAAATGGATTTGTTCGCATACATCATCTTAGATACAGTATCCTCTACTGAGCTCTGAACAGATGGACAGAAAGAGCCCTCTGCTTCTACATGCTGCAAAGGGTTGATCATCCTCCCTTTATCCCGACATCTTTTGTCGAGGCCCGGCGCGGGCTGAGCTCGCCCAGTTGTCCAAATGACACCTTAGCCCATCACCATCGAAACCCATTGCTTTTGATCACGAGGAAAGCTGAAAACCTCGTCATAACTTTTAAACGTATGCCGTGATATTACACAGAGAGCCATCGTTGATGATAGCTACTGGAAGCCTCGCATAAACATAGGAAGAAGCTTCGTTATACTGGATAGGGACATGTCGTTCTCGTTGGCTGGTAACATTAACCCATAATCATGCCTTTCATACCGGCCAGGTCACCCTCCTTGGCAGCAATCTCGAAGTAGCCGTAGATGATGCTGGAAGACTGTTAGCAAATGATCGAAACTTGTCAATCTGGCGCAAAACTTACGTGACAGCCAAGAGGGTACCAGTGCCAGAGCCAAGGGCTCCCATGAGGTCGCTGGCAACGGAGAGGGCACCGATGCAAGCACCGCCGAAGGCAGCGGCAGTGGGGATAATGCGCTTGAGCTCCTTGTACATGCTCTGGTCACGGTGGCCAGCCATGACGAGACCCTGGTCCTTGAGCTGCTTGGCAACGTCACGGGGGCTGGAGCCAGAAACCTCAATCCAAGTCTTGGAGAAGATGGCGCAGGCACCCAGCATGTAGACGATGTAGACAACAGTGTGGATGGGGTCGAGGAGGGCGTCCTTGAAGTTCAAGGGAGGAGACATGTAATAGGCCAGACCAGAGATGGCCGAAAGCTGAGCTGAGCCGTCCTTGGCCTCCCAGACACCGAAGAGGCGGACAAGGAGGTTGTCGGAGAAGCGGGAGTAGAGCATCTGGCTAATCAAGAAAACGTTGGAGGACAGAGCGGACTGCAGCATGATGGGCATGTTGGAGGTGTAGAAGAGGCGGACGGGGTAAGAGCCGCGGGCACCACGCTGGCGAGAAGACTTGACGGGGATCTCGACGCGGAAACCCTGGAGGTAGATGACAGCGGCAAAAACGGCGATGGTGGCCAGGAGGTTCATGATGTTGGGGAGGTTTTGGCGGTAGAAAGCCTCCTGAAGAGCGCGCTGCTTGTTGGGCCAGGTGAGGAGAAGGTGGAAGAGGGCGATGACGGCACCCTCGAACTCGGGGCCACGGCCGGTGTTGATGGTCGTGGGGGAGAAGGCCTTCCACATGATGGACTCGCAGATGTTGGTGGCGATGAACAGAGAAATACCAGAGCCCAGACCGTAGCCCTTCTGGAGAAGCTCGTCGAGGAGAATGACGATCATACCAGCGACGAAGAGCTGAAGAATGAGCAGGAAGACGATACCGGCGCCGAGGTCAGAAGGCCGGCCGTAGAGACCGGTGAAGACGTAGACAGTCGCAGTACCGGCAGAAAGAATGAAGGCGAAGAGCTTCTGGGCGGTCTGGTAAAGCTCGCGATCGCTCTTGAGGTCGAGGTTGACGTCGATCATGTGAGTGCCGGCAAGGAGTTGGAAAACCATGCCGGAAGAGATAATGGGAGTGATACCCAGCTCCATCAGCGTTCCTCGGTTACTCGCCATAACCATACGCAGCCAGTATAGAGGATCCGAGTTGTCGGAAGAGACAATACCGTACAGGGGCATTTGGCTCATGACCAGGAAGATGAGGAGGGTCAGGGCCGTCCACATCAGCTTCTGGTTGAAGGGGATCTTAGTCTCCGGCTGCTGAACCTCGGGGAGGAACGGCACGAACGGCTTGACCAGATCGAGGAACCGTACTGCAAGAGAAAGCGCGTATGTTAGCCATTGAGCTTTCCTGGGTTGAAGTCGAAGCGTATCATGCCGCGACCGGCGCCGTGATATCGCGCGCGTCCTCTTCGAAGCTATGCGACAAGGCGGCAAGGCACGCGATTTGGGCGAGTCGACGGTATCGGGTACTTACGAGAACTCATGATGGGCTGTTACACTGGGGGGGAGGAACTAAAAACAAAGGATTCAAATCATCCAGATGAAGGGGAGAAGAAGAGAGAGTTGGAGAGCGGCAATGGCTCCAGGTGTGGCGAAGGGGAGGGCGACGGTGTTGGAGAGAAGGGAGTTTATTAAGGAGAGGAGGAGAGAGCTCGGGTCGAAAAGAGGGTCGACTGCGATCTGGCTTCAAAAACGCCAAATTGTCGATGTGTCCGAAAAATTGGGTGGAGTTGGCCGCACGTGACCGTCCTTTAACATGCAATCTGACTGGGTAAGGAGCTGGGGTACAGTCAGTGTTACCTACCTTAATTATTGCAGGTCCCTTCAGTGGCTTTTTAAGGTCGTGCTTTCCGCTCAAGGGGTCTCCGATACGGGGAATATGTGGCCCAATCCAGTAGCTGCCCGCTGGCTGTGACTACCAGCTTTCCTTCTGGCGCGTTCCGATGTCTTCTGATGCCACATTTTGGCGGTTCCTGGTACCACCGAAATTCCCCCTAAACACCAGGCAAAGCTTTCGTGATCAGGACACGAAGCGCAGCAACTCAGCCCGTGACAGTCAGGATGCTGCGCTCCTTCTAAGTCATCGTTAGACAGGATATCTCTGGTATGATCTTTCGGTCCAGTTTTGGCCGAAGATTCATACACAATGTTGTTGGCAACATGACAGCCCGAAATGCGCCCACAGACCCTTTGGTGGTCATTCTGGGCTCGACTGGAACTGGTAAATCAGAGGTGAGCAAGGCCCCAGATGCGGCGCATACCTCGTCGATGCGACCGTGCGATAGCTTGCGCGCTTGCGAAAAGGGACTAATATGCCAAAAGCTCGCCGTAGAGCTCGCGACTCGCTACGGAGGCGAAATCATCAACGCCGATGCGATGCAGATGTACAAGGGTCTGCCGATTATCACGAACAAGATTACAACCGAAGAGCGCCGCGGCATCTCCCATCACCTGCTCGACCACATCGGCCTTGACCAACCCACTTGGATTATCGAGGATTTTAAGCGCGAAGCGAAGAAGGTCATCCGCGAAATTCGCAGCAGGGGCAACTTGCCCATCGTCGTCGGCGGCACGCATTACTATACGAATGCGCTCCTCTTCGAGGACACCCTGGTCGGCGCGGAGGACAATAAGAAGAGAGATACGGAGCCGTTTGACGACCAAGATGAAGCTGCCTTTCCGATCTTGAGCGAACCTACCGAGGTCATACTCGCGAAGCTGAAGGAGGTCGACCCCGTCATGGCAGACCGTTGGCACCCCAACGACCGGCGCAAGATCTCGCGGTCGCTTCAGATCTATCTTCAACACGGTCGACCGGCGTCGGAAATTTACGCGGAACAGCGCCAGCGAAAGATGGCGGAGAGCAAGGCCTCCCAAGCCGGCGGCGCCGGGCCTTGGCAAACACTTCTCTTTTGGGTGTACTCGGATCCTGAGGTACTGAAGGAACGTCTCGACAAGCGGGTGGACAAGATGCTTACGGCCGGCCTCAATGACGAGACGCAGTCCATGTACGATTACGTACGGGCAAAGCAAGCCGTTGGCGAGGAGGTAGATTACACCCGTGGCATTTGGCAGTCAATTGGCTTCAAGGAGTTTGAGCCCTACCTCAGGGCTTTGAACAACCCTGAACAGACAAACGACGCCGCCACGCTTGAGTCTCTCAAGATCACTGGGCTGGAAGACATGAAGGCGTCGACTCGGCAGTATGCCAAGTACCAAACACGTTGGATCCGCACCAAGATCGTACCCCTCCTGCAAGAGCATCCAGGCGCAATGAACCATTTCTTCGTGATGGATAGCACAGACATTTCACGCTGGTCATCCGCCGTGATCGAACCGGCTGTCGACATATCGCGCCGCTTCCTCGAAGGCGAGAGCTTGCCCGACCCGGCGGGTACATCGGAGACGGCAGGAAGCGTGCTGCGGGAGGCTGCGTCGCAGTCGGAGCGCACGCTCTGCCGGCGTACGTGCGAAATCTGCAAGACGACGTGCGTTACGGAGCAGGACTGGACGAAGCACGTCAAAAGTAGGAGGCATAACGTGCTGCTCAAGAAGACGAAGAGAAGGGCCCTCGTAACCGACGAGAGGCCCATGGCTGTCGTCTCCGTCGAGGCCGCAGACGACGACGACGACGACGACGCCGCCAAAGCAGCAGATAAAGTTCCCAGTCGCGAGGTCGGCGGACCGGGCATCTTCGACGTGCCGTCATAAAATCGTAAAACTTTGCTGAACTCCTGTGCCGTGCCCGCTTTCGCAGTTCATCTGACGTGTGTGTCGTAACTCATATGCATTGTGGAATATCAATACCCAGAACCTCGGCTCGTCTCGACTCCGATGCATCATCACCTGATGATCATAGTCTAGAACGAGAAGGGGGGGAAAAAAACTAGGAAACCGGAACCGCGTATCCCATCCGTAGTTCCAAGTTCTCTCATGAGCCAACATCAGTTCTAGAATTCGTCGGATCTAACGGTCCGCGTATTGTGCCTGTTTCCTCGCATCGTATTCGTTACTACGAACGGGGACAGCTGAGTTGCTCGTTTCTCGTGTCACTCGGTTTTCGGGACCACACTCGCTTGCGCGTCCCCGAACCGAGCTGCTCGCTTCTCCGCAACTCGTTTTTTAAGGAGACCGGTGGGGATCATCACGGCCATTCATGTTTCGAGCCGGACGTGGGCTAAGATGCCAGTTTTGGCTTTTACAGGTTGGATTGGGGATTTTGACAGGGTGTTTTTTAAATAATAATAAATGTGACGGTATCTTTACAGAGATTAGCTTTCATAACTTTGGGAACCGTCATCTAATAATCGCGGATGAGTCATGATGCTGCCGGCGACGTACGAACCCAAAGAAAAAGTCGTGCCCCGCATCGTCAGCATCTTGAGCGTCATGGGCGTTGGGTTTCCAACTAAAATCGCCCTCTGGTAGAAAGTGCTTGGCACCTTCTGTAGCTCGGTCAACCAAGTGTCATTGTCCTCTCGGCTGCCGGGGAGTCTCCCTTTAATGAGGGCGCAAAGAGAAAAAAATGTTTGGGAAACTCATCAATTTCATCGCTTTAGCGCCCCCCCCCTGCTGATCGTGACCTTGCTCACCTGCGCCTCTCAAGCCTTCCCCAGAGAATGCCAGTCCTGGCTCTGCGGTTTCTTCGTGGAACTAACATCGAAACCGACTGCGGCGCCTGCATTTCACTGCGATTTAGACCCCTGAGAGGATGCGACATCGGCATTTTACAAAGTTGACGCAGGGCTAAGCTAAGTCCGAGGAGGAGTCACAACGCAGTAGTAATAAGCGCACGGTAGGGCTGAGGAAACAAACCTTGGCTGCAATTTTACTCGGACGCAAGCAAGTGAACAAGTGAGGGGCCAAGGAGGAAAAAAAAAGCAAGCTCGTAGAGTTCAAGATTTACGGATCGACGGCAAGGGCCGGGGGATACTCGATGGAGGAGGGGAGGGAACGTGACCCATCGACTTCCCCCCTTCTACGAATACCCGTTCTCTGTGTCGATTGTCTGATAAACTGTTTGCACATATGCCGCCGCATCCCGTGAGATTGAATCATGCTCAAAATACGCGGACGTTTGACTCAGCTTCGTAAAGACAAAAGGGACGTCAGGAATGTGCCGCAGCGCCGAAAGGTGCGGAGCGGGGATGATTTGAGTTCCACGCCGTTCTAAACATGCGGAAAAGCGAGGCCGGGGGGGGGGGGGGGGGGCCTGGGCTGCGCCGGGTTTCGCGGCTCAACGTCGGAGGCGGCGATCGTGGTCATATTATCAACAAAATCAGCTTCAACCAGAGCAGAGTGAAGCAGAAATTGATCAGCGTCGTGTATCAGAAAAAAAAAACGAGTTCTTCCATGTACTTTTCAGAAACCATGTATACACAAAAACAAAGCCACTCCAGTCCGTGCTCCAGTTGTAGTACTTAAAACAGATTGACTTCAAAGTCCCCCCCGGGCCCCCTCTTTCAGCTTTTCATAGGCCAATCTCGCTCTTGACCCAGTTCTCGAGACCTCCCTTGGCGATAATCTCCTGCACATTGGGCGGAAGCTCACCGACCTTGACGCTCCAGCTGTTGCCGTCCTTCTCCGTGATCGAAACCTTGCTCCTCCTGACGTCCCACAGCAGCTTCCAGCCGGTGCGACGTGTGAGGACCTTCTCGCCCTTGAACGTCTCGCGCAGCTTCTGGACGAGCTTGGGCACTTCGATGGCCATCAAAGCATTGTTGACGCCGTTGCGGGCAAAGATGGAGTTGAAGCTGCCTGCCACGACCATGGGGATGCCCTTGGCGAGGATGGCAGTCGCGGCTTGCTCTCTGGACGATCCCGTGCCGAAGTTGTCGCCCGCGACGAGGATGTCGCCAGGCTTGGCGATCTGGGCAAAGGCCGGGTCGTAGTTCTCCATGACGATCTCGCTCATCTTCTCCTTGGACACGTTGTCCATATACGTGTATTTGCCCTGTTCGCTTTGTTAGCTGTTTTTGCTGCCTGCTGAGATGGAAGTTGAGGTTACGTACGGGGTAGATTCCGTCAGTGTTGAGGCTGTCTGCGTCGCAGAAGACGACCTCGCCCTCGATTTTCTCGGGGAAGCCCGGGAGGACTTCGGTCAGAGACTCCTCGCCGTCGGCGGCAGCAGACGCATTCTCGGATTCGGCGGCGCCTTTGAGGTTCTGCTCGGACTCGGCGATTATGCCATCGGCCTGTGAAATAATACCGGCAAGCGCATCTTCAATGCTCCTTGCAATGTCGGCCGTCATGTCACCGACGCCCTCGCCGGCGATGATCTTGTCGATGCCCTCGGGCTTTTTGTGCCATCCGGGACCAGCGATCTTGCCCTTCAGCGCGCTCGCAGCGACGACCTCGGGACTGGCCAGGTATGCCTTGGCTTTGGTGCTGCCCATGCGTCCTGCGTTCGAATTAGCACAACACCTTTAATACTTCGAATATAAGGGGATGATGAGAATACCCTTGAAATTGCGGTTTGAGGCTGACACGCCGACCTCCCCTTCCTCGAGAAGTCCAGTACCCAGGCCAATGCAGGGACCTTCTTGAAGTTAGCTCACTGCACCCAATCGGTTCAGACCCTAAAACTAGAATGACTCACCACACCCGCTTGGAAGTTCGATCGCGCCTGCTTCCTTCAGGATCGCCCAGTCACCGCTTTCTTCCGCAATCCGTTGTTCGTTGAGAGATGCAGCTGCGAGGTAGAACTTGACACCAGGAGCAATCTTGGCAGGCAGACCCTTCTCCGCCGCCTCGCGGAAGACACGAGCTGCAGCGGCGATGTCTGAAGCTCGGGAGTTCGTGCACGAAACCAAGTACGCCTTGTTCAGCGGAATATCCTCCTTCTCGAGTTTTTCTACAGGGGTGGTCACAGTAACCGAGTTCGGTCCCGCCACAAATCAATGAGTGGGTCAGCTGTGTCGTGTTCTCCAAACAACAAGGACGGAACCTACGGTGAAAGCGTTGACAGATCCAAGTAGAACTCCTTGGCGTAGACGGCGCCGGGGTCAGCAGTGATGGGGTTCTCGAAGAGCTTCTCGATTCGCTCGTGGGTGAAGTTGCTCTTCGCGGCCTCCTCTGGGTTGAGCATGGCATTTGTGGTAGCCTTTGCAGTCATCCATGCCTTGAGCACCGAGTCCATCGGAAAGATTCCAGCCGCATATCCGGCTTCGGTTGACATATTTGCCACTGCTAGCCTGTCGTCAATGGGAATTGAGCGCATGGTCTCCTCTGAGCCATGGAACTCGACGCAGTGGTTCAGCAGTTCTCCCTTGTTGAATAGACCACACAGAGCAATGATGACGTCCTTTCCAGTAACACCCGGGGGCATGATTCCCTTCAGCGTCACCTTGCTGATCGGGGGCACCTCTACTTCTGGTCAGTGTCCGCCATTCCAAAGTGGAATTCAGGTGTTCCGAAGGATAACGTACGCCACCAAGTCTTTCCAGTCGCGAAGATGCTGGCACCGTCTGTCCTTACGACAGCCGTCTTGAATGAAGTCAGGAGTATTCATCAGGAAGATGTTGGGCATGAACTTACACCCTACATAGACAGTCAGCATTGTTCTGAGAAGCTTGGCTGGCGTGAACTTACAAGTGCGCCTACACCGCCGTACATGTTGCTGTGACTGTCAGAGGCTACTGCCAGACTTCCCGGCCACGCATGACCGTTCTCGATCATGTGCTGATGTCCAATGCCTGTCTTCTCGGGATAAAACTTGACATTATGTTTACGGGCGAATTCGGCGATTTGTCTGTATTTCTTGACGTTTGACTCGGACTCATTTTGCACCTATGAAGTGTTAGTAAGGTGATTGTCCTGTGTTTCAGAGTACTAACATCATGATCGATGGTGAAGATGAGCTGATTATTGTCTGCGATCTTGGTTGCCCCAATTGCTGAAGCCCGGTTAGTACGAGGCGGAGCCAACCTTTAGATCCACTTACACATGAACTTCATCGCGATGGGCCATGTATTGTCGTGGGACATCATCCTTCCATGTGTTAACTGAGCCCAAGTCTCCAGCTTTTACTGTTATAGTATTGGTCTCGGGCCGGACGAAGGGAATGGGAGGCTTCTGCTGCCATAGCGGACGTACTTGTGGGGTCGGAGAGTGACATAGTCGCCAGAGCGAACCTTCTTGCCGGGTGCAAGACCGACAGAGTGGTTCTGAACGATCTTCTCGGTAACCGTTTGCGGGTTCTCGACGATTCTGGGGGTGGATGGGGAGAGGAAATCGGACGCGCCGGAGGTACTCTCGAGCTGGGAATGGAAGGCATTCTGTCGGAGTCGGGTCGTGGTCGTGTAGAAACTCGGGCGGAGCGATCGAGCCGAGGCGACGTGTCGGAGGGCGAACTGGCGGCAGCTTCTTGTGGCGTGGAAAGCCACAGCTCTTCTCTGCGCAAGGTATTGTTAGCCATGAGTCGAAGCGACTTCCAAGACACAGAGGAAACCTACGAGTGGAAGCATTTTCGGCACGGCTAGTGATGCCAATGGCCAGTTTTGGCAGTTCTTATCGTGCTGCGATCCCTAGCTCCGGCTGCCTGCAACTCGGGGCCTGGTGGTGGACGTGGTTGTAGCGATTGGCGATTGACGTTGCAGGCCTTTTTTTTCTTTTTGAATATCGGTCGCGATGTCGGCCAGTGGTGACTTCGGCCGAAATTTTGGAACGTGTGGGGAAAGCGATTGCTCTGACGTGGGGTTCCCCAATAAACTGATTGGCTTCTTTGGGAAATCAGCATTAAGGGCCAGCTCATTGGCTGAATTGATCTTGCGACATTCTGAGGGAAATCCCATATCTGCACCAAATTCGGAATCCTGATTGGCTACTTCGTCTATATTGAGTGGGAAATAAATATCTTGCTCTGACCAGATAAATATGTGAACGGGCTGCGCCGCCACTGCTGTGCAGTGCAATTTTGTCCAGTCTTCTGTTCCCGTAGGAAGGGATGGATGTGAAGGGGATAGAGTAAGAAGATGTTGCGATACCTAAGTCTGCATGCAAGACATGGCGAATGACGACGAAATGGACAGAAACAAGGAAACACCCGAATACGACGGAAGACGGCGGCATTTCAAGCCGGCGTTCGGGGCTTCAGGTCGGAGGTAAGGACATACTGCAGGTTTACCGCCGGTAGGGCGGAGCAATAAGGCAAGCCAGCGGAGCTCTGCACAGTCTGCAGACTTCCAAGCCAGTTTAGATTGAGATGAGTCATCTGGCCGCACATCTGCCGGCCGGGGAGGGCCCCACTGAGGTCACGCGGGATGGCCGATGGAGTGATGGAAGGGGAGGGAAACGTCGTTAGGTTTGCATAGCTTGCACAATCTCCGATCGGGAACAACTACCCGTGCACAAAGTCCATAAGCCGCATGCTGCTAGGCTTCTTGCACAAGCTGCAGGTGTCGTAAAACTTGGCACAACTTGCACTTCAGGGTTGGCCCTGTTACCTTATGCTCAGACGTTGCCCACATGTAATTAGCTTATAAGGTACCTAAGGAACCTCCTCGACCTCGAGTGAGTGAGATGCTCTCAGGTTGAAAGTAGGTCTGAGGTAAGGCACCAGTTGTCTATCTGCACATGTCCGATTTCGTCGTCCTCAGGAACTTGTGCATCGTACGCGCTGTTGTCTGCTTATTATGGGCCATGGCAGAGCGAACTTAGAGCACTCTGGGCATATTGTAATGCCTGACGCAATGTCGTTGCTCCGGAGAGCCCTGCGCTAGGTACTTTGGATTGAAGCTTGCGATGACCGCTGATGTGAGAGGGATGATGAGCTGGCCGCGCGGTGGTAATTTACCCCCCCTCCCCCCATCCTATACTGCATTCTTTCCCTGTCCTTTGACTGCTTGCTGCATTTCATTTTGCTTTGACTGCTTGCTGCATTTCATTTTGCTTTATTGCAGCTGGCTCATTAATATGGCTCATACGTACCAAGGCCTACCTCCCTCCGTCCAATTCTCGCATATCATCCATTTCCCTCATGCCTACTCCCCTGCTTGTGCTGCGCAAGGACGTTGACGTGAGAAACCCAGAATTCTCCAGCTGTCAAGAACTCTCTCAACTGTAAGTGAGGTAGTCTGTCACCCCGCCGTCCCTGGCCCCCATCACCCGCATCTCGTCCACTCCCTGGCTGTCCCCTACCACCTCACCCCTCACCTTCTCTTCCACTTATTCCCGAACTCCTTCGGTACCGCCCATTCCCGTTGCAGTTGCCCACCTCACGCTGCCGCGTCCCCCCTTGTCACCCTGGCCCGTCAACTTGTCCTGCATGGCATGGTCGCTGCCGCTACCGCTACCGCTGCCGCTGCTGCCACCGTACGGATACACCCTGTCCTGCCTGGCCTCAAATCGCGCCGAACCCTGAGGTTGATCGCACTTCTCATCGCCTGTTCTCTCGCTACAGTACTCGACCATCCGTACATAATTACCCCAAGTATTCCGCATCGGCGGACTTTGATCGAGGTCGTCGCCGTTTTCCAGGTTCACACAAATCAACAAACTACTGCGTACATGACAATAATAGTACACCAAACTCCGTCCCAGGTCCAAGGTTCTGTAACCTTCCATCCCGCCGCAGAGGACGGCACATGCCCCCAGTTTGCCAGCATCTTGTCGTCATTCGTCCGCACGACGTCCGTTTCGTCCGTTCCCTCCGACGACCTCACCCCCTCTTTAATTGATCGACCTTTGTCCTATCTCTTCTCTATCCCACCTCCGAGTACTAGCTTTCTGTCAACTGTCCTTTTCCTGCCTGCTGCTACTGCTACTGCCTATTATTAATTGCGACGTTCTGTACCACTCCAGCTGCCACTGTACGTACGAACTTGCGACACGCCAACGTCGTCCCTGTTTGAATTGCGACGGAATCTCTCGGATCAGCCGTCCGCCAGCCGCAGTCTTGGAGGGGTGCAGTAACCACATACACACACATACACACACGCACTCTCTCTCCGTTTCTTTCTCTGTCTCTCTCTCTCTCCCCTCAATCCACTCACCCAGGCACAAGGAGACCTGACTGAGAGACAAGGTCAAGCACTAATAGAGGCTAGACACTGGACATATATTGGGCCCCAGAGATCAGCAGGGCGCGAGTGGGAGAAACCCAGTGAGACGAACACGACACGTCCCGTCGACCGCTTCTATCCTCTTGGCTGGGTAGTGCAGCATCGGAATTCCTGGAATCACGACGAGTCAGGACCAGGCCGATAATAGCAAACTGTGACCCGCGCCCGCCCGCATTCGATTGATTTTTCATACTTCTTCTAGTCCGCCTCCGCCTCCGCCTCCGCCGCCGCCATCAGCACTGCAGCAGCAAGTAGCGGAAACCAGCAAGTGTCGCAGTCAGCATACCTGGCACACGAGCAGGAGCAGGAGCACTCCTGGCAGAGAAGCTTCTACGCAGTACCTGCTTTGCTACTCGTCTTTCTGGCCTTTCCGGCCCTGGTCTTTGTGTGTTTGATTTTCCACTACTCCGCCGCCACACTCTTCCATTTTCCATCATCCACGCTTCTCCCGCACACGTTCTCCACCACTACCACAACTATCGCCCAGTCCTTCTTCTCCTTACATACCTTACATCCCACCAGTTCCCGTCCAAACGTATCACGCCAGATACGGCGCCCACAGCTTGGTACCGTAGCCCAGGCCTCAGGCTCAGGATTCACATCCGTACATCAATCGGCCCCAAGGCATCCGTTTGCTCGCATCGCTACCGCACGCGCGTCTCCTAACAAGGCCCTTCCTTGGCTCTACTCAATCTCCGTCAACCTCAACCTTGCTCAATTAGCCAGGCCTCCCGTCCGCTCTTCCCGGACCGGCGACCGGCCCACGATCAACCCTCGACAAACCGTGTTGTTCCCGCCCAACTTCCACTCACACCTTCTTTTACTACCTTCATCCGCTGCACCGCACAGCCGGGGAAGTATAACGATTCAAAGGCGTTCTCTGGCGCTAATACCCGCTTTGGTTGGTCATCGGCGCCGTCTAGAACCAGACGATATCCGGAATCCCATTTGCTCCCCCCATTTCTAAGCCAAAAAGTCTCTTCCGCACTGCGCCAAGGTGCGCGCACGACTTGCGAACCTCGCCAAGGGGGGGAGGACCTCTTTATTCCCACTAGGGTCGCGTCAAGACTCGACTTCGTTTATTACCATTCAGGTCTCAGGTCTGACGGTCGCCACACCTTTTTCTCTCCTTCGGTTCTGCCACGCTAGAATCCCTGCCTACTACTCTCACTCGTCGTCGAACTGAATGGTCATAAGGGCTGCGCGCCCACGCGTTCCGAGTCTGCGGGTTCTAACCCCAATTTATGGACGAGTTCGTCCTGTTTCCAAATCCTCCTGTGGCAGCTATCGCATCTCCATAAGGCTCCTCAGCCTCAGCCCTACCAATGATGAGCACCCCTTCCAACCAACACAAGACCCCGAGGGTTCTGGCTTGTGTTCTCTGCCAACATCGCAAGATCAAATGCGACCGCAATACCCCATGCTCCAACTGTATCAAGGTGCGCCGCCGTTCACGATGTTTCTTTGGATATCCTGTTGCTGACCCGTACAGGCCAACGTCACATGCACACCATCCACACCAGCTCCCGCACGGAAGAGAAGGAGGCCAAATCAAGATTTGCAGGAGAGGTTGGCACGGTGTGAAGCTCTACTGAAGCAGTATGCTGCCAGTCCAACGACACCACCGGCCGGTCCACCCACTGTCTCGTCGACATTCTCCCCTCCAACCCTAACACAAGCCACTCCCTCATCAACAGGTCCTTCGCCCAGGATACCCCAGCTGCCCCTACCTTCGGGCATAGCTTCTGCCGCTGACGACTTTGGCTCATCTGCCACAACGTCATGGAAGCCGGCGGGCAAAGTAGTAGTCGAAGACGGCAGTGTCAGGTTTATGGACAGCTACCTGTGGGCAACAGTTCATGACCAGGTGCGTTGTCGGCAATTTCCTTTTCTCGATGTCTTCACAAACCCCCTTTTCTCGCCTGGTCTCCCATCTAACGACCTGCAGTTGACGGCCATGCGACAAATTATCGAGGCTGAGGAGGAGGAGCAAAGTGTTTTAGGCTCTGATGCCGTTACACCCGACGACAACGTGGACCTGCTACTCAACGACATCGCCGCCATCGACCTCGAAGATGTCACCCCGTCACCCGTCCAGATTTTCAGACTGTGGCAGGTGTTTTTGGAGCGGGTGAACCCAATCACTAAGCTCATACACGTCCCAAGTCTACAACCGCTCGTAGTCGAAGCCGCGGCGAATCATTCCAATGTTGCGAATAACGCGCAGACATTGCTCTTCTCCATTTACCTCGTCGCAACTCTGACCATGACCGAGGCTGAAGCCAGACAGATGCTCGACTCTTCCAAGGAAGACGCGCTTAAGAAGTTCACCGCTGGTGTAAAAGCGGCCCTGATGAAAGTCAATTTTCTCAAAAATCACGACATGATGACGCTCCAATCTCTTATCCTCTACTTGGTTTGTGCTTTCTTGAGAGGCTCTTGACCAGGTGGAAATCGCTGACCGCAGTCCAGATCTCGCTACAGGGTCGATACAACCGTCACGCAGCTTGGGTGCTCAGCGGCATATTAATACGGATTGCGCAAAAGATGGGACTCCACCGCGACGGAGAGTCACTTAACCTGACCCCCTACGAGACGGAGATGAGACGGAGACTGTGGTGGCAGATCATTATGCTGGACACGAAATATGCGATGGTTTCCGGGTTCTGCGACACGCTGCTACCGTGGAATTGGGATACGAAAACGCCGCAGAACGTAAACGACGCCGATCTCTTCCCCGGCTCAACGGAGCCCGTCCAACCCCGAGAAGGACCCACCGAAATGGCCTTCTGTTTGCTTCTGTACGAAGTCGGCCGCTTTATCGTCGAGAACCGAATCCCCGACTTCGAGGCTGTTGTGCTGGGCGCAATGGAGAACGAGTCCGCCGAATCGCAGATGGCCAACCAGGCGACCTTGGCCAAGTACCAGATCCTGGTCGATAACCTCGACTCGAAACTCATCGCCCTCGAGAAGAAATACTGCGATCCTTTGGCGGGTAACATTCATATTGTGGCCACCAAGATCAGATCTATGATCATCGACAAGATGCGCACCATGATGATCCCGATGCGCGAATTGCCCGAGTGGGGTACCGAGATTTTCAATGTGCAGGATAATATGTTCAGGATATCCCTCATGCACCACGAGCACAACGTCGAACTGTACGAGTTCATGGAGAACACGGGCTTCGTGTGGTTCTTCAAGCTGCACTTCCAAATCGATGTCTTCATCGTCATGGCTGGGCAACTCTACAAGCGACCAACGGGCAGACTGGCGGAGCGTGCATGGAAGGTTATCGACCGGGTGTATCAGTTCCACGAGGAGCTGTGGGACATGTCTAAGAAGGAGAATGCGCAGCTTGGTGTTTACATGCTCAAGGCTTGGAGATCGAGAGAGCGGGCCTTGGCGCAGATTGGGATGCCCTACGAGACACCGCTAGCAGTTCCCCGGCTGCAGGATATCGTTCCCCAGTCGAATTCGGAGGTATCATCGGCCGGGCCCTCTCCTGCTCAGCCAATGAAGATGGAGGTTCCTTCACAGCAGGACCAGCCCATGGACCACTTCCTCGGAAACTTCCTCGATACGACCAACTTCTACGATTTGGACATGTGGGCAGACCTGGGAGTTCCTAATGGAAATGTGAACCAACAAGCCGCGGCGAACATGTTTGGGACGTTTGGGAACTTTGGTGGTGCACCACCGACGGGCAGATGGTAAGACCATGGAGGGCTACCCAACGGAAACGCCTCTCCCGCGAGGCTGGGTTGGGCACAGAAGAGAGAGAAAAAGGAAAGCAGCTCGGTGACGAGGGACGTCTTCTACTGCTTAGAAGGGAGGATGCGGGTGTGACGGTTTCTGAATTGGAATTTCCCGCGTTCATGTTGTTCACTGACAACTCCCCCACACTTTGTAACGATACTGTCATGAGATGACGAGAACCACCTAATGGTAAATAGACGGGATTCAATGAAGCTCGGACGGTTTCTACGGCTGCCTAACATTGCCTCCGGTACATGGGACGAAATGAAGAACTAGCGTGCATACGTGGATCGGAAAGAAGCCTCGAAGTAGAGACCAATCAGGGCAGCGAGGTTTGAGGCAATCTGGACGAATATAATTCTATGCCTTTACCTAAAAGTTACGAGGCAGGCATATGCGGGTATACCCTCTTGTTGACGACATGCGGCACGTCTATGTGACTAGTCATAAGACCCTGGCCACACAGCAAAAGTACCAAATGTCCAGGAACACCGTCAGATGTAGTTCGTCATGACTTATTAGATCCAACCTGACGACAGAAACGTGTCCTTTCCCAGGTTACGTCGCACGGTGAGAAACTCGGTCTAGCCCGGTCTTGATCCCATATCTTCACCAACATTACAGGCGGTAAAAAAGGCCTTTGGAGATGACGAGTCTGCGGGGCGGACTCGGAGAACATCGACGGATGTAACGTTCAAAGACATGCCCCAATTCGCTGGACCCTGGGAAGGCCGTATGTAAGAGTCGTATCTCTCTCTCTCTGTCTTGGGCCCCGTGTCTCTCCGCACGATTTGATCCAGTAGCCTTGGGGCCGGGAGGGCCAGGGAATACTAGTGTAAACGGGGTGAAGGAGGTGAGGGGAGGGGAGGGGAGGGGAGGTGGGAATGTGGTGGTTTCTCGATTAGTCCGCTCGGGCTTTTCGGGTGCGGAGATGGAGGGGGCTTGGGAATGGGATGTTCGAGATGCCGTGCCCGAGGTGGGTTCGATTTCGGGACCGAGGTTGGGGTCCTGGGCACGTACCGTACGAAGCTGGGAGTTGCATCCTAGGGGGCGTTTTCGAATAGAAGAGGGAGTTTTTATGGTTATGTATGTGTTGCAGAATCGCAGCGACTATCACATGATTTGGATGATGCGCCTAGTGTACCTATTTGCATCCGGGAAGTCGGCTTTGTTCCAACATCCCTCTCGTCCAACTACGGCAAGAAACGTGCCTTCCATGAGTTTCAATGCCTTGATTCGTTTAGAACCGACGACTTCGGTCCCCTTTCGTACTTGCTTCGACGTCCCTGGCTCGTCTCTGATGGCCTAGTTGCGCTGGAACCCAGTATAGTGCTCCAGTACAGTCGCGCACTGGATACTAACACCTTACCATGAGCCATCCCTTCCTCGCTTTTCCCCGATTAAAAAAAACCCCGTTTGATTGGCTCTCTTTCCGAGCTGACAAAGGTCCAATATTAAGTTCCCTCGCGACGCGTTCGCTTTGAGGTATTGGTGAATTGCACCAATGCAACCGCAGGCCCAGAATATCATTGACTACCGTCGAGAATCTCAGTCTCCGCCTTTCCCTATTCGGCTCGCCGAACTTCATGGCATCAACGTCGTGCAGCCGATTCTCCTCCTGGGGGACATGATCCAGAAACTATTCGCATTGCCTCATCACTTACTTGTCAATGTCATCTCTCAGGCTTTGGAGGAAATCGCATCATCAGCCTAGGTATTACTTTGACAGGGGGAAACGGGCGGATGTCCACGGCGACGATCATGTGTGTATTGGGGTCCAACGTCTTTCCATTTTCGTTCGCCGACTCCTGCAGGTTCGGACTCCCATCTACCTTAGGTACTGTAGCACTGCTTTAAATCCAGGTTCATGGACCAATCAGAGCAGACTGGATATTTTCCTGCCCCAAGTGCCGACGGTTCTCTTTCTCTTCTCCTCTCCTGCATCCAAATATTCCTACACAGACTTCGAACGCACGAACAATGCCGCGCTGACTAGTGTTTGGTCATGCTTTCCTCCTTCCGTTTCCTCGCTCGTTCGCCGAAATGGTTTCTGCGACAAGTCTGTACGTACCTGACAGACAGTCCCTCACTGTGTTTCGTCAAGTCGAGTCTTGAGCACCCGGAAATATGCCGGTGGTGGTCTGGTCTGATGAAGCTTGAAAAGTAGCGCTTTACCCCTTTCGGCTCGCCGAAAGACCCTTCTACAGCAAACGAGCCAATGACCATTCGGCAGGGCAAGGTCCCTGGCGCGGGTATTAGTGGGTACATACCTTACCGTACCTACAGGGACTCGACCCCAGCACCCAGCGGCGGCAGGTGAGTCTACATGTCGTTGGCAGTGTATCTGTACAGCGCACTCGAAGGCGCTTGCGGGTGCTAAGATTGGAGGCTCTTTTGTGTTCGTTCGATCTAGGTACCTGGGTAAGCAGGAACAAGGGGAGAGGTGAGAATGGCTGTGGGCTGTTTGTTCCTTTTTCTCCTGGTGTTTGGAGTTGCGGTACGAGGGTGATGTAGGAGCGAGGGAGAGAGTATATTAGACCCCTCGACTGCGCTTTCGTTCGATGGCATTTTTTGGCTGTCTTCGTTCTCGCCTTCGCCATCGACGCTCGTGGACGAATTCTGGGTGTCGATGCCAATGTTCAAGCCAAAGATTGTCGTTCGTAATAAGAGTTTGGGGCAATATTGGATTCAACCAAAGACCGCGAACACGTTCAGGTCTCTTCGACACGAAGGACGCCTATACTCGACCTTTCATCATCGGGCTCCGGCGACTACGGCCCGTCTATCGTTGTCGCCATTTTTTTCAAGCGCAAAAAGCGGACAGTCACGGCCGGACCTGCGGCGGCTGATCGACCTGCCTCACCGCGAACGAGCGAGACTCATGATGATTTCAAGCATGAGAAACACCAACAGCAGCAGCACAGGCCGGCTTGCCGGCAAAGCCAGCGGCACCGGGAGTGATCTACCCCGTCGGCGTCAAGCTGTTCCTGATCATTTTTTCGCTGCTCGTGACCATGTTCCTCGTCGCCTTGGTAAGCATCACTGATTCTACTACATACTGGCCCGAATGCAGCGTGCAGACGTGCTCAAATTTCCCAGGCCCGCCTCATCATCGCCACTGCAATTCCGCAAATCACCGACGACTTCCACTCGGTCACGGACATAGGCTGGTACGGTTCCGCCTACCTCTTGACCAGCTGCGCGTTCCAGCTCCTGTTCGGCAAGCTCTATGCCTTCTATAACATCAAGAATGTTTTCATCGTCTCGGTCGTCGTCTTCGAGGTCGGCTCCGCGCTCTGCGGTGCCGCCCCGAGTTCCATCGCCTTCATCATTGGCAGGGCGAGTGGGGGCGTCGGTGGTGCCGGAATCGGATCCGGTGCTACCATGGTCATGGTTCACTCCGTCCCGCTGCACCGTCGCCCCAAGTAGCAGGGTCTGTTTGGCGCCGTCTTTGGCGTGGCTTCCCTCGCAGGCCCGCTACTGGGTGGTGCGTTCACGACCGAGGTTACTTGGAGGTGGTGCTTTTACATCAATCTGCCCCTCGGAGGTGTTGCTTTGCTTGTCATCTTATTCCTCTTAAAACCGCCCCATCAAGGAGAGGCAAGTAAGCTGCCCCTGGTGGACAAGCTCAAGCAGCTCGATTTCCTGGGCACGTCGGTCGTCATACCAGGGACGATCTGCCTGCTTCTCGCGTTGCAGTGGGGAGGTGTCGAGTTCGATGTAAGTCATGGTCTCTAGGATTCAGAACGATAACACTGACGAAGGGAACAGTGGAACAGTGGTCGAATCATCGCCCTCCTGGTTCTTGCGGGAGTTTTCCTCGTCGCTTTCGTCACCCTCCAGTTCTTCCTCCCGAAGACGGCTACCGTTCCCCCGCGCATCATCAGCCAGCGATCCATCGCCTTCGCCGCATTCGCTTCCTTCTGCCTCGGTGCTCAGGCGATGATGTTCACGTACTACATCCCCATCTGGTTCCAGGCTATCAAGGGCTACTCGGCCGTCGATTAGGACATCCGCACGCTGCCGCTCGTGCTCTTGATGACGGTATTCTCCGTCATCAACGGCGGAATCATCCCCAGAGTCGGCTACTACACGCCTGTGATGCTCGTCGGAAACACCCTCATGTGCATCGGTGCAGGCTTGCTCACGACGTTGAAGGTCGGCTCTGGAGCATCCGAGTGGGCGGGCTACCAGGTCCTCTACGGCATCGGCATGGGTCTGAGTTTCCAGGCGCCCAACGTCGCGGCCCAGACGGTGCTGGAGCTGAGGGACATCTCGGTCGGCATCGGCATCATGATGTTCATGCAGACCATTGGCGGGGCCATCTCGAACTCGGTAGGACAGAGCGTCCTCAGCAACGAGCTCGTGGCGAGGCTGCAATTTATCCCGGGACTCGCTGGCGTTGACCTTCGGGGCGACGGAGCCACGACGCTGGTTGACTTGCCTGACGACGTCAGGGGACCTGCGCTGGAGGCGTATAACGACTCGTTGAGAACGGTGTTCATCGCCGGGTTGTCCATCTGCTGTGCCGTCGTCATCGGAGCCGCTGGGATGGAGTGGAAAAGCGTGAAGAAGGAGCAGATCGCGAAGAAGAAGGCCAAGGAGGACGCTGAGGCTGCTGCGACAGGGGCTGACGAGGCTGTGGTTCCAGCAGCTGTACCGGCGGCTGTGCCTGGGGGACAGAAGGAGAAGAGTGTTGTTGATGGGAGAAGTGAGAGGGATGCTAGTGTGACGGTCGTTGGTGAGGGTGATGAGGAAGCGAGTCGTGAGAAAGGTGTGACTGACGAGGCCGGGGTGAAGCCATCGTAAAGTAAGAGGAGGAGAGCCCGACGGCGTTTTGATTTCTTGATAGACTATCTCAGGTGAGTTCAGGGATGAGGCAACCCATTGACTAAGTGTAAATAATAGCCCATCTGCACACAATGTACTTGGTCATCGTGATCTGAAAGTCAATGGCAATGGTCGCACGTGTATCCGCCGGGGTAGCATGCCAGTCACGCATCTTTTTGAGACTGAGGTGCGTCAAGACAGCGGCGAGAGCTATCGCAATGGCCACAGCTGTACGGCAGTAGCACGCCAAGGGTTTTCCGACATCCCCCGAGGTGGCTTATGTAGAATGCAGCGCAGTGCAAGCATTGTTCATCGTGCAGCGCTCAGTGCAGCCCAGAAGCCTTGAGTTATGTGTATTTATCACAGCCTTGCTGTATGGCTTCGATTGCTTGATCCTCGAGTAGGGTGAAGTTTCTTGACTACATCGAGTCACCAACGAATGACTGACTGTCTTACCCGGGAAAAAGTTTCCTCCTTTTTTTTTTTCCAGGGAAGAGATCCATAATCTTCCACGAGCTAGAATGTCTCTATACATGGGCCCGAATACTTTCATATCCGAGTCTTGGTGAACCTAAACATTGAGATGAGAGACGCATCGCTGCTGCAGAGGGAAAAAAAACTAAACATTCGTCGCACAGATGCAACAAATATGTACACGTTATATTATGTTAGGTGGGTGTGTGGTTCCCCTGACAGTGCTCTTCTGAGCACAAAGACGAACAAAAAGACACACTCCCAGGACGTACTGCCAGTCCAGGAAGACGCACAATTGCCTCATGGGCGAATCGAACGCCCGATCTCCTCATTACTAGTGAGGCGCTTTACCACTGAGCCAACAAGGCCTTTTTTGATGACGAATATGGAGAAAAACCTATCCATGTTGCTGCGGTAGAGTTGAGGTCCAGGGGTGGGGGAAGGAGAGAAGATGGTGAAGTGGGGAATGCGGTTGGCGACGAGCGGAGTGTGGAGCTTTGAGATCGTGATGGGGGGCACCCTGCGATGGTTCATGCTGATTCATTCCAGTCGCTTTGGGCACCAAGTTGGGGTGAGATTGTATCGTGATGGTCTGTACAGCTTCGGGTTGGGATCAAACTGCAGTGAACCCATGACTTCTTCTTCTGCCTAACCGGCTACAGTAGCCGAAAAGAGGATGGATGCAAGGCGGCGCCCGAATAGCTCCTCAAGTCAGCCTGTCTCTGTGAAGACTCACCAAAACCGGGCTTGCGGTGAAATAGATGAAGTGAAACAGACTGGGTCTGAGTTGCTGAATCAGACCATCGCCGCTTCTTGAATCTCGGGTAGAACCGAACAAGCTCAACCAAGATCTCGGCCGACGAAAGCGTATTGATCGAAACATGCTTGATGTTTATCGTCGGGATGCTCGGATTCAAGTCTTTCTTAAGGGGGTCTGCTTTTGTCCCGACAAAGAAGCCTCAGCCGTGGTGTCCAGCCGAGCGGAAACCTTCAATGAACCGATGTAGACCAGGGAGCGTTCATTGACCATGGTCTGAAAGCTATCAGAAACAATCCCATTGTAAAGAAAAGAAAAAGAAAACAAAAGAAAACACAGACTATTGTTGAAATCGCGGCATCTGAGCACCAGTCTGCCGTTGCCAGCACTGCAGAGGGCTATATCTTTTCGCTGATGACTTCTAACAGACCTTTCCCGAGTTATAGACGAAGCCAACCAATCATGCTTTCGAACTTCCCTTCCCTCGCACGACTATTACGACAGTTCGTAATCATACTATAGCTTGGTGGATCCGGCAGACCACTCGAATTCTGGGCCAAAGTAATCCAGATTCGCGCCCAGGCTCCCCTTTTATCCGATCCTCTCTCGTACGTCGATACCCTAACGAACCCTCCTCCATCTCTAGGTATCAATTTCTATTGCAAAGACTTGGACTAGGACAACAGCTCCCTCAGAGACAGCCTGCTCCTCCTCGGCCTGACCTTTTGAGCAGTCCCGACAGGCGACGAGAGCGCTGCAAACACTTCGCGACTAATCGACATGGCGTCGCCAACGTCTGACGAGCTTCTACAACAGCTCCTGGACAAGAACACCGTAAAAGAAGTCGAGGAACTGGCTTCCACAAGCCCGCATCTGACAGAAACCCTCAAGAAACACATGCTAACGATTCTGAAGAAACACATCGCCGAAGAAGCCTGGCACGACGCCCTAGCCTGCGTCGACCGCCGCGTGTGGACCAAGAAGCACATGGCGGCCTTTGAGGAAGACTACCGAAACGGCACCGTGGCAGACCCCGAAAACCGAGACAACTGGGACCTCACAGACCTCTGTGACCTCGTGAAGATCATCGACAGGCTGCTCCTCCACATAGGAGACGTCGGCACCGACAAGCTCCCCGGTCGGAGACACGGGACGCTCGAGTCCTGGGAAAACTCCTGGGAGTGGCGCCGTCCCAACGGCCACCCGGATGCACACCCCCTGGACGACGATGCGTGGCAGGAGGAGGACCAAGGCACGGAACACCCCGGAAACTTCAAGCACGCCTTCTCCCGCCACGTGCGTTACTACGCCGTGAACAACTGCCCCCTGTTCTACGAAGGCGTCGTCGTCGACGGAACCACCCGCCCCAAGCTCCAGCGCGCCTTCTTCCGTCTGGAGTACATCCGCCGGGCATACTACTCGCGCCCTCTGTTTCCCAGGGGCGCCGAGTACCAAAGCCGGGACTCCACGTTCGACGGGGGCGAGGCGCAGAATGTCGCCGGCGAGACCCCCGAGACGCGGCTCGAGAGGGCGGAGAAGATCTTCAGGGGGTGGAAGAAGAGCGACTTTGTGGAGATCATCTGCGCCTTCAAGGCCACGCTGAACTTGTACGCCGTCCCGACGAGCCACATGATGCTGGATTTCGTGGGCCTCATGAGGCGAACCCAGCAAGACCCGGCCGTGCAGAGCGCGTTGGAGTTTTACCACGAGGCGAACAAGGAGCTGGAGGAGAACGCGGAGGCGGTGGGCTTGCAGTGGGAGCGCGACCCCATCACGAGCGAACGCGAACTACCCCTGTGGAACATTGAGCCCGACGCCGAGTGGCTCGACTTCCACCGTCGCTTCGACGAGGACGCCAGGGACCTCGAACGCCACAAGCGCCGCGAGATCCTCCCCCTCAAGAACTCCGAGTTCGACGACCTCGGGTGCACCATCTTCAAGATGGACGTCGTCCGACCGAGCCACCCTTCTCAGAGACGCGGGAGGGAGTTGCACGTCCTCGCCGAGAGCATGCCCGACGCGGAGATGTCCAAGTTCTTCCACGCGCTGTGCAGCCTGCCGCTGAAGTTCCTCGACGGGTTCGTGGACATGTCGACCGGGCGACGGCACCGGTTCCTGAAGACGACGTACCACGCCGTCGCCCGCATCAAGGCCTCCCGCGCGCCCAGGTTCCTCTCGGGCGAGATCAGCGCCTGGTCCAGCAAGCCTGCCGACGACAACGGCCCGCGTCACTGGGACCACGAGGCCGAGCGGCGCGTGTTCCCCGAGCTCTCTGTGAGGCACGCGACGCTGGCCTGCGTGGGCCTGATGTACAGACTCGAACAGCATCCCTACGGCGGCTGGCAACTCATGCATGACCGCTTTGACTGTGTTTGGTGGTATAAGGACTTCTTGGTGACGCCGCTCGTCTGGAAGAAGGTCCGGTCCGAGATCAAGCACAGACCGTTCGACATCGATTCGGTCTTTCTCATGAGCGACCAGAGTTGGCAGGGCCTCTGGCGGTCGACCAAGCGGTACGAGAGGCTGGTCTGGACCGGGCCGAACATGCAGGTGCCCAGGTGGGAAGGGTACGGTCATCCCGGGCGCCTGGATCCCAACGAGTGTTATTGTCACGTCGGCGAGGGTTGCGGCTTGTGTACAGCTTTGCCGCCGCCGAAGAATGGAGACGTCGAGTGGGAGCTGTTCACCAAAGACGACTGGGAAGCCGAGTACAATCTGGAGAAGGAGATTCATGCCTCTCCTGAAGAGTTCTCGCACTTGCTTGCCAAGATCAAGTCGGAGGCGCAAGGTAAGTCGGTAAGCCGCCGGTAGGTAAGGTCAGGAACTGCGCCTAGACGAATTTTCTTTTTTTTTTTTTGTGCCACTGGATGTCTGTTAAGCAACTTGATGTTTTTGGATAGTTTTGGCCACAATGTTTTGATTTGAATAATACGCTTCAACGCTTTGCTTGCTTAGAAGATCTCCCTATCGTCGTACGCCCTGACGCTCTCCAGGTAGGTCTTGACCGCATTATAATCCTTGCACACTGCGACAAAAACCGTCAGCACCTTTTGCCCCCCCCCTCCTTTGATCAGCGTGCCGATGGGTGGGTGGGTGAACTTACCATGCCTGGAATCCCAGCCGTCGGAGCCGCCGTTGTGATCCGGGAAGGTCGTCTCGAGGCCCTCCAACGCCATGTCGGCGCTGCACATGATGGTCTCCCTCAGGTAGGAGAAGCAATGGATCATGTGCCAGTGGTGGTCGTCGGGAATCTCGTGACCGGACTTGATTCCCGAGTAAGTCTGGACGACGGCAAACTGTGCATGCAGGAGATTAGATCGGAGTCGCATTCGGCAGATCAGAGTGAGGTGGGCTTACCAAGCAGTGTAGCTGGTGGGTGACGGAGGTGGTGAAGACGGTCTTCTCGGGCCAGACGATGGGCGTGGGGAGGTCATGGTACTTGTGTGTGTCGTTGACCCATTGGAATCCCATGCCGACTGCATTTCTCTCATCAGCATGTCGTCCTAGAATGGAAAACGTCCATTGCTTGGAGGAGGACGTACTCGGCATAAGCTCATTCCAGTTGTTCAGCACCTCATCCGTGAAGAACTTGGACGTGTCGTTGGGCGCGTACTTGCCCTCGTAATCCATCTGGAAGGTCTTGATCTGCTGAGGGACTGTTTTCCCCAACATCAGCCATGAACCTCACTCTCTCTCACTCTCAAAACCCCCAATACTCACAGTGTCCACTGACACCCGTCATGTCGCCTCCAAAGTCCCACGGGTTCACCGGCGGCTTGTCAATCCTCTCCCTCACCAGCAGGCCCAGGATGACGAGCAGCAAGATGGTGTCGACGAACCACCTGGACGAGTTGAGCATGCTCAGACACGTGTTCCTCCTCTTCATCGGCCTCGGGAAGTCCCTTGCATACTTGTCGTCCCCGCCGCCGATCAGCGACTCCTCGACCTCGGTACTGCTGCGGTCGTCGCGTTCGTGGTCCTCCAGGTGGAGGTTTGAGTACTTTCCTTCCGTCATGTCCATCTTGGCAGGCCTTTTTTTTTTTTCTTTTTTTGGTTGGTTCGAATCTACCGTCGAATGAATGTCGATATTATTCAAAGAAGGGTAGTGTCAACAAAAAAAAGAGAGGGTCACGATGCCAGACCGAATGAACAAGGAACGAGGACCAAGCCAATGCGCCAGCGCCAAGGAGAGGAAGAGAAAGAAAGAGGTGAAGAAGCGGATTTGGCAACGTAAGTCATCCGGTCCCGTGTTCATCTTTTGTTCATTGCCCTCGTAACCCCCGAGCTGCTATTGTGCCCTCGTCCTGTCTCTGTCTGGTTCCATGTCTTCCCAATCGTCCCTCGTCCCGTCTCGAACCCAAGAGTCCAGTCAGAGGCTGAAGTTTCAGGACAGTGGTCGTCGCACGTCGTTGACGGCTGTAGCCATGAATTGTACGTAAGCTGGTCGGCGGCGGCCCCCGTGTCTGTGTTCCAGGGAATATTAGCAACTCCCGAGTCGGGGAGGGCCAGTCACGTTCAAACGTTTCACCCACCCCGAAAGCGCCAAGCGGCCCCCGCAAGTGACCGCCAGCCATGTTGCAGGTCCTCGTCGGCGTGTTTGTGTGTTTCTGCTTGCGTTTTCAATCCGTCCGATCCCTTCGTCACTGGTTGCCGTCGAGCCGCTCCCCCATCTCCCATCCCCCCCTTTTGGTGGTCACTTCTTTCAGACCAATGTTGCGCGGAACTTTTCCACGAGCCCTTCCTCTGTCTGCTGTTCTTAATGGCGCTGCACCTGTCCGGGGAACATGGCCCTCCCAAGCTTTTTCTTTTTTCTCCTCGCATGCATCCACTCGCAAGCTTCCCGCCTCCCGCTTCGCGTTACCTTGACCGTGCATGAACATGTCGTGTCTAGATGGGAATGTCACTGAGCCGAACTAGATGAGGCTTGACTTTGATTGAATTAAGCGTTTTTGAGTTGGAGCCTGTTGTTGAAGTCGACAACACCGGCGAATGATGTGTAGTAATAGCTCAATTGCGTGTTATTGATACGGCTGTCATCCCATCAACTGATCGTGCAAGACGCCGCCTATCAAGCCTAGGTAGCTCATCACGTATCCGATAGCACGGCTTTTCTTGATCATGCTTCATTGTATTTCTTGATGGGCTTTTTCATGTTCTTGAGGTTGGTCCTGGCTCGTTGGCTCACTTCTCCATGTATAATGATTGACATGCCCTTCGTTTGATGACAAGATGATGCGCGGCGCAACCCGATCATGGTCAGCGCCGAGGCGCATATCATCCCAAGATGCGCAAGTTGAAGCGAATGACTTGTCGCTAATCCATTGTTCAAAACCCCCTCTGCCCTCTCCGAGAAACAGCAAAGGCCCATCTCTCTCAGCTGAGACTCTATGTAAATGATGGGATCGCGATGATCAACTGCTTCCTAGGCCACAACTGTCTCAGTGTAGAAGGTAGACAGACAACTAGCACGCAGAAGAAGTTCTGTCTTCATAGATACTTCTCCTTACTGCTCCGACGGCATTATGTAATACACCTTGGTGATTTTTTTCTTTGATGTTTCCAGCCTTTCTTCCCCCCTCCTTGTTACAAATCTAAAGATGATGGAGAACTATAACAGTGATTGACGTGTGCAACACCCGGGCCCAACCAAAGCCGGATTCATTGTCCTCTATTCACAACGTTCACTTCCTGGCTGAGTCGTCATGGAAATGTCTGCGGAAAGGTATTCCTAATGAGAAACCGCACTAGTATCTTGTGTCTTCACAGCTATGAGTCGTCATGAGAATATCTGTAAGATGTCCATTCCAAGGAGAAAAGTGCATTAGTATCTCATGTCTTCACAGCGACGAGTTGTCATAGATTTTCTCTGCTCGAAGGCCATCCCAAAGTAAACATAAATGCGCCAGTATTGTGTGTCTTCACGGCAATGAGTCGCCACAGGCAGGACAATTCAGCGGTCACTGGCAGAAACACGACAGCAACACGATGACCACCAACGACTAAGCAGAGGGTCCTCCTTCCTCGGCTTTGCTGGCTCTATACATATTTATTTTGGATCAAATCTCTTGGTGAGGCTCTTCCTCGGAAACACATCGCCATCACGACCTGCCCATCCCCCCATAAAGTAGCCCATATACTTGGCTACGAGGTATCTTCTCCTCGAAACAAATCAGCATCGAAATCACCAAGATCACCTTCTCATCCCCGGAAAGGCCTCCCCTAAACTTGGCTTCGAAAATAACTCCCTACCATAGCCACTCTGAACCCGAACCCTCATCTCAACCGATCCCCCCCAAAAAATGGATCTCATAACCCTCTTCACGCGCCTCCCCACGGAGCTTCAATACAGGATCCTCCAGAACCTCGAGGCCAACGACCGACTGACCTTCATCCAGTCCTCGCCCGTCGTCGAGCTCAACGTCGCCCGGGACATCAACTGGTTCATCAGCCTCCTCGTGCCCCTGTCCGCCAGAAATGTCGCCCTGGCCACCATCCACGCCCCGAAGCGCGGAGGACGCGAGCACATCCGCCAGTTCCGCACCCGCGTCAAGGCCTTCCTCGCAGAGTACCACGCTGGCCTCTTCACCCGCAAGCTGCCCAACCCCTTCGTGAGCAGCAGCAGCAGCAGCAGCAGCAGCAGCAGCAGCAGCAGCACCGTACGCGGACGGAAGAACATCCACCCGAAACAGCTGGAGCGTTTCCGCGACCTTCTCGGCCTCGTCAAGGCCATCGACCTTCTCCTGAGGGACTTCGTCGGCAAGGAGAGGGCGTCAAAGTCGCTCCAGAGCAATCGGTACGGATTCTGGTACAGAAATCAGAACGGAAGAGAGGACGCCATATTCGCCCCCTCTGTGCTGGACACGGGTTCGTCGTCGCATGCTCGGACAGACTTTCTCCCCTCGGGCGTTGGCTTCTCCATGACGGAGGACGCGTACTTCTTCCACGATGAGCGGTTCCAGACGAACATCCACGAGTCCTTCTATCGTCTCGAGCTCTTCCGCCGAGTCTTCTACTCGAACCCCATGAACCCTCTCTTCTCCAGCGGCGATGCAACCCCTTTCCAGACCGCGAGCCCCGAAGGATGCCTCACTGCGCCTGACGCTCACACCCACGGCTTGACTACTCAGTGGAACCCCGGGCGACGAGCGAGCCTCTGGGATGCCGAGTTCGACCGGCTCTGCAACTCGGTGACGGAGATTCGCCGCGCTTCACGAGCCAGTGGCCCTCGAGGCAGAAGACAAGTCACAAAGGAGGAGTCGGACATGGTGTCCCGTATCGGCGAGATGCGCGTCGAGAACCGTCGCACCTACACCGCGTTCGAGGTTCTCTGGACGCAGTACGCCCTCTGGATCAACAACGAGCTCAAGGACTTCAAGAACGAGGTGCTCACCCAAGCCGAGAACCTGGCAGCGGCCGGAAAGGCCTCCAAATACGACTGGGAGCTGTACGCCACCAGCTGGGTGTACAAGCGGGAACGGGCGATGATGTGGGCGAGATTGCCGGTGCTCTTGTCGGCGTTGGATTGCATGCGCGAGCGAGCGCGCCTCACGCACCCCGTGACGAAATGCTTGCGGGTCGGGCCCGACTACGATTTCTCGCAGCACAACATGGGCCTCGTTCTCCCCGAGAAGGGGCGGCGCTCGGGGGAGCTGGACGACGAGAACACCGCCTGGCCGGTCATGTTCCGCTTCGTCACTTTCCTGGCCTCTCTCGGTCTCCCATTCCTCAACCGGTGCGTAGCCATGGATACCAAGCAGCGCAGAGGCATGCTGGCCAGCATCTTCCTTTACCTGGGCCGCATCCCGCCTCATCGCGTTCCTCACTTCCTGGTGGGGGAGATCAGTGGCGATCCCTTCTTCGGGGACCTCGAGGAGGTTCCGTACCTCGACGCCCCAATAGAGAGCTTCCTACACCCTACCCATACGAGACGGCGCGTTCCGGCTGATGCTCTCGTGCGGTTGTCAGGTCACTTGGCCAAGGTCCTGGGTCTGCCGAAGTGGGATGGACTCGACAAGTGCGTCGTGACCAAGGAGGCCTGGGAGGCGATTCTCGACAAGTTCGCGACGGATACGGTCGAGCGATCCGAGCTGCCCTTCGAGGTGAGCGACTCGCAGTGGAAGACAATGAGAAAGGCGCGGGATTCGAAGGGCTTGAGAACGGGGCTAGGTGCCGGCTGCTCTATGGACGACTACAACAGATTCCATGATTGGCTGGCTAAGAAGACGTCTGACGGCCGTTTGCAGTTTGCGTTGACAATGACGACCATGCAGGATAGTCGGGCCAGGGTCCAGTTCACAGGAGTACAAAAGGGAATGAGGGAGGTCGGCGGACTTGGTATTTACGGCTAGTCCAGAAGAGTGTAAAAGCTTCTCATCGTCGCAAATGAGATTGGATGAGTCGATGATTGGACATGTATGAGTAGATCAACAGAAGAGAGAGGCTCTTGATATCGCCTCCTTTAGGAAGTACGTCGTCAATTACAGATAACACAAAAGGCCGCCACAGATGAAAACCGCAAGGAAAGAATCTCCCAGAGAGACATGTATTTGAAAAGGGTTACAGTGCCGTGTGGCCTGCAAACCTGGTCCCAGTCCTGTGCGCAGATATGTACAGTCATGCCGTCATGAAGTCGTGAGACCAGCCCTTTGCTTTGTAGGCCAGTCGAGACGAAAACTCCGGATATAAATATTAAATATGAAAACAAGGGTATCAAGTGGTCTTAACCGGGTTGTATCCTCTAAGCATATCGCAAGGAATGTAATTGTTCTCAATAAAAGGCGTAGCGGCCTGGAAGCCGACAGCGTCCGGGAACGACGCATCGGTGTGGAAGGGGCCCAAATTGGACTTGATAATTCCGCGTACTGGGGCTGGCTCGAACATGCCCTGCGTCAGGGTGGTGTTGAAGAGCCGAATTTGCTGGTCGCAAGTTGAGCCGTTGGCGAAGATGGGTTGGTTGATGATGGTGTCAAACATGGCTAGGGTGTACGGAATCGGCTTGTCTGCTGGTGCTCGTTGCATCTCGAGAGAAATGTATTTCCCGTCGGCGGAGCCGTTGAAGTAAGCGCCGCCTTGAGGAAGCACACCATAGGCGTTGCAATCTGGTGCGAAGGTGGCAGCGTGCACTTCCGTGCCGTACGCTTGAGAGCCGATGACGGCGGAAGGATTGCTAGCAGAAATCAACTGCTCCGGAGCCCAGCGAAAGTTCGAAGATCCGTCGCCTAACAAGTCCAAAAACGGAAATTCGAAACCAGCTTTCTGTATGACGACTGGTAAGTTTTTTTATGCTTCCCGAACATCATATCCGAAGAGTACTTACGCTGAAATCGGGGATACCGAAGTCTTGAAACCGGATGTCATGGTCGTGTCCTGCCTGAATTACGACGGGGTACATGCCAGCGGGAAAGTTTGGCATCGCAGCTCGAAGGTTGTCCTCCAAGATTCCGAAGGGAACCATCTGACGTGCTGTCGTCATTGGGATGGGAATGATGGCCATCGTGAGATTCAGAACGCCTGTTGCGTTATTCGGGTGCTGACTCCAGAGAGGATTCGGTTGGTCCACGTTCGTACATGTCGGCGGCGTTACTTGTGCCGCAGTTGTTTTCATCAGAACACCAAAGACAACCAGCAGCGCCGCGATGGAAGCGTGGACGAGGTAGGTAGAGAGCGGCATCTTGAACCGAGAAGACAGACTCTCAGGGGCGTGAAGAGAGACCTTCTTGAGGTCTGGACGAGGCCACGGGGATGGTAGCAGGGTGACCATCTTTATGAGCTCTCAAAGTAGAGCTGAGAGGGAGGATTCGGCGGTGAAACATCCGGATGCGAAGAGATGGCACCCAGGCGGCAGATCCGGGACATATACTCAGCGAGGTCACGGTACCGCCCTTTCAACACCGGTGCCGCGTCGATCAGTGATGGGCACGCAAATTCCCGACGGCGCACCGCGGAGTTCGTGGCGGGGTTGATGTGACGACGATCCGTCCAGGAGCCGATAACAGGAAACAAGGCCCTCCCGAGATGTCGACGTGGTCTAGGCTGGGTAGTAACCGGGATAAGAACGGATGGGATTCTGACCAAGAGGACGGGAAGTATGTGCCAAACAGGACATTTGGGACTTGGAAGAGTCAAGACCTGGGACGACGGACCATCCCCGCACGGATGAAATGAGTTCATGGCTTGTGTCGAACTTCGTCGGCAGTGATTGGACTAAACGACGGCGTGGGCTGCGTCTTCGAAGGGATGACCCATGGGTCGGAAACGAAGAACCGAATCCATCTTTCAGGAAGGCCGGGGATGGACGGATGGAGTGGAGGCGGTTGACACGCTTGACAAGGGCCGCAGACTCTGGTGTTCGGGAGGGAGAGAAGCCAGACGCTCGGCTGCCGCCACAGGCTCGGATGGTTGGCGTTCCGGGCAGCTGGGAAGACCAGCGTGATCAGCCACGGACACGGAAGGCCGAGGGACCGGCCGAGCGAGGGATGGAAGTGGTCCGTCCTAAATATTGACCACGCGAGGGATTTGCAGGGCGATCTTTTCAGCTCGGAAGCGGTAGAAGGCTTCTTCTTCACGCTCCAGGTGAGCGGTTGGTGGCTTCGCTGGCGATGTCTTGTTTTCCAGCCTTCGTCATTCTGACTAGGCGCTTTGTGACGGCACCGACTGGTATCATGGTGTGGTGGTGGAGAGCGTTCATCTCTGCATGCTGCAGTATGGAGTGGCAGACTTGAACGACACGCGAATTCCTGGGTGTCCTTGGAATGGTGTTGTTGACAGGCACCACGAGGCACATGCAATGACTTAATGAGAGTCAGGAAGGGCTTTCGTCCGTCGTCGGAAGGCCGGCAGGTGTGTTGAAGGTTGATGAAGATCCGAGGTTTCAAGTAGCGACCACCACGCAGAATCTCGCCGCCGGCAGCAGCGGCCTTCAGCGGCGGTCGCTAGGTAAGGTAGATAGGCAAGAAGATAAGGTACGTATCTTCTTCTTAGGTAATATACCTAGGTACCTTCAACCGTGGACGGGATCTGCCCGGATCAGTCGGGCCTGCCATCTACACGTGTAATAATAAGGGTCTTAGGTTTCATCCACTGAAAGGCAGCAGGCCAGGAACTTTCCAGCAGCAGCGTTGGAACCGAGGCCCTCTTTATCCGGTCTAGCGCGGATCCCACCTGCCGAGCAGGCTGCAGCTGCAGGTCGACAGGGTCCTGGGACCTCAAAAAATCGAATCTCAACGGTCGGACAGGTTTATTAATTTCCATCGCATATCAAGATGAGATGCTTGAACTTAACCTGCAGAACGTTAATATGCATCAAGTACTTCAAATAAACTTAACGCAGCCAGCCCTTTATGACGATCCTCAGCGATCTGGGTTGTGTAGCACTTTAACGACTTTGTACTTTGTAGAGTTTTCCCTAGCGGGACCTCGGGTCTCTGGTGCGGACGCCGTCGCCCGGAACTCAGCTTCCCGGCATAAGCCCATCTCATTTCTTCTCATCTCACCGTCAGTTCTTTCTAGCGGTGTGAGCGTTTTAAAAAAAAAAAAAAAACCCCCCGACCTGCCTCCCGAGTCCCGCGTGTCTTGTAGTCAGTCCCTCGTTGCAGAAGTCGAGACCTCCGGGGTATTCGGACCGCCCCTTTTCCATCACCAGAGCACCACACGACACGAACCCAACGATCCATTCCGCAAACTCACACCCCCCTCCACATCCTTTCACTCACAGGTCAGAGTTTCAGAGTCAAGAGTCAGGTCAAAACATCCGATCACACCTCACACACACACACACACTCACACACCCCCGCTGTGGCACGAACCCATCCGCGACACGCTTTACCCCGTGCCGTTCCCAGACTCACACTTCCGGGCCCTCACTCCTCCGAAAGAGACACACACAATACACACACACAATATGGCCACCGTCGCCGATCAGCCCCCGGCACACTCCGAAACGGGCGAGAAGGCCGTCGCGCTCACCGGTCCGCGCAAGACGCCCATCGCCTCGCCGGTCCCCTCGTCCTCCACCCCGGACCTCCCGGCCCTCACACCGGACCAGCAGGCCAAGTATGACGGCCTCCTCGCCCAGGCCCGCGCATGGACCGAGGTGAAGTGCCGGACGGCTGCGCACGCCGACAAGTCGGGTCCCCTGACGGACAGCGAGCGCCAATGGCTGACGCGCGAGTGCCTGCTCCGCTACCTGCGCGCCACCAAATGGAACCCCAAGGACGCCGATAAGCGTCTCCTCGAGACTCTCGCCTGGCGCCGCGAGTACGGTGTCGAGGGTCTCACGCCGGAGCACATCTCGCCCGAGAACGAGACGGGCAAGCAGATCATTCTCGGCTTCGACAAGGAGCGCAGGCCGTGTCACTATCTAAACCCGGGCCGCCAGAACACGGACCCGTCTCCGCGCCAGGTCCAACATCTCGTCTTCATGCTCGAGCGCGTTATAGAGCTCATGCCCGCGGGGCAGGAGAAGCTGGCTTTGCTCATCAACTTCAAGACGTCAAAGAGCCGTGGCAACACGGCCCCCGGCGTCGGACTGGCACGCGAGGTGCTGCACATCCTTCAGACGCATTACCCGGAACGTCTGGGTAAGGCTCTCATCATCAACGGTACGTTTGACACCGCTCTGCAGGTCTGACTTAATTAGGTAAGCTGACAAGAACCAAAGTCCCCTGGGTTGTAAATGGATTCTTCCGTCTCATCACCCCCTTCATTGACCCCATGACGCGCGACAAGCTCAAGTTCAACGAAGACATGAAGCAGTACGTCCCCGAGGAGCAGCTGTGGACTGAGTTCAGCGACGGCAAGCTCGAGTTCGAGTACGATCATGACGTCTACTGGCCCGCCTTGAACGCCATGTGCAGGGAGAAGCGTGAGGCCAGGACAGCACGCTGGGTCTCTGGTGGCAAGCTGATCGGTGAGTCCGAAGAATACCTCGGCGGAGCTACGGAGAAGGGCGTTGGAGCTGGAAGTGCTGAGGTGAAGCCCGCTGCTTGAACTCTTCCTGCTTAAACTCTTCTACAGTTCCAAGCAAGTCTCTTTTACCATGTATATAACGTATAGACGAGCCGCAGGCGCTCAGAGTAATGGGTAAGGTAGAGTGAGATGTAAAACGTTGAGAGGAGACCATGCGAATTAATTCCTGTCTTACAAAATACAACCAATACCATCGTCTCATGCTCATCTAATACTAGATGAGAAGATGCCGATTGCCGTGGTTGGGCATTGGAAACGAGCTCTTATCTAATCGCCGATAAGGCTGTCCACTGCACCACAGCGCGTCCGACCGCAAGCACAGCTCCCAAGCCCTGTAGCCTTCCAACGTCACCGAGGTCCTCAATCGAGACAGCTTTCCTCTCCCGCCGCGGCAAACACCCAGATGCCACAACTTCCGCGGTAATAGCCCCACGAGCAACACACCGAACACAGCTGCAATGGCAAATGTCCAAACAACAAAGAGCGTCCCGGTCAAAGAGACGCCCGGCCTGCGCTACCCTTCCAATGGAAAGACGATCTACCACCGCCCCCTCAACCGCACCAAGACAGCCGAGCTCAGCCAGGCCAGCTTCGCATATCTCTTCGGCGAGATGGTCTCCTACGCTCAGCGCCACGTCAAGGACATCTCCGAGCTGGAACAACGGTAGATGCCCCCCGCCCCTTCCTTCCTTTCGTCCCTCCAATGGCGCTCACGCTTACTCTATCGGAAAGCCTCAACGTCCAAGGCCACTCAATAGGCCTCAAGCTCCTCGACCTCCTCGTCTTCCGCGAACCACCACGCACCCAGGTCCGCCCGCTCACGATCATCAACCTCCTTCACTTCATCAAGCAGTCCTGCTGGCAGCACCTTTTCGGCCGCCAAGCCGACCGCCTCGAGAAATCAGCCGATCCGGCCAAGCCCGACGAGTACATGATCATCGACAACGAGCCGCTGGTGAACGCGTACATTAGTGTGCCGCGCGAGATGTCGCAGCTCAACTGCGCGGCGTTCATGGCCGGCATTGTGGAGGGCATCTGTGACGGGGCGGGTTTCCCTGCGAGAGTCAGCGCGCATAATTTGAAGGATGATAAGGAGATGTGGCTCGGCATGACGGTGTTCTTGGTCAAGTTCCGGCCTGAGGTTCTGGAGAGGGAGGGATATCTGGGGAAGAGCTAGGCGAAGAGCTGAAGGGGTTCATGCAGGGAGTGACTGGTTGCTTGATGGCGTTCCTGGGGCATGGGCGGCGTTTGGCGATGGCGAGGGCTTCATGTTTTCTCGGATTTGTATGGCCATGTGCCATAGGGAAGGTGTTGATATAGAGAGATGACGAGAGTCGAATGCTTCTCTTTTACAAATAAAACTGCTTGGTCCCTGTTGATGTGCCGCCCCCGAGGGATGTCCTCCCGATAGCAGCTCTTCGTCCTCGCGATTCAGTCCATCTTGTAGCGTCTCACGCGTCCCAAAATCAATGCCAGGGTATACCATTAACGCCAAACCGACCGGCCCTGCGAATCCCCGCCCCTACCGACTACAAAATGCGAACAGTCTTCACCGCGGCATCCGACTACCACCAGCGCCTCCCTTGCTGCTTGCTCCGTTAGGACCCCGATTCATCAATCCCGACAGTCCCAGGTCCTTCCACGCCGCCTCCTTCTGTCGCTGCGTCGCCTTGGTAATACCGAACGCAGCGTGCTGATCCGGGACAACGTCATCTTCGTCCTCCGGGTTGATTGGCTGATGCTGCGGCGGCACGTACACCTCGTCGTCCGGGAGTCTATCCTTGCAGAAATCCTCGAAGAGGTCGGCGTCGCGCGCGCGGTGCATGTGCACGTAGGTGTGGCTGGCGTCTTTATTCTGTTTCCGATCGAGTTAGCTGAGGAGCAGCCCACGGGAGTGGATGATGACGAACCATTGCGTTTGAGGGCAAGAATTGGAATCGGAGAGAATTTCTAGTAGTCGTTGTGCAGAAACAGCTGTGTACGGCAGCTGGACGAGTCGCTTCAGTTCCAGTGTACAGTATGTTGATGTTGGTGTTAACGCTAGGTATCTTCAGCTCCCGCATTCTGACCCCACCATTCGGAACGGCCCACGCAGCTGCAGCTCACCGAGAAAGCGGGTCCTTTCCGCGGAGGCTCTGTCTATTTTTGGACTTCACTTCTTCATCCATCGAAGCCGCCTGCCGATGATAGTCTTCAAGGATCACAACTATGAGGACGTGAATTGGTTAGAGCGACTACTTGTTTATTGATGATTATCGGTTTCTAGGTATTCCCCCCCTAGTCCCTCGCCATTGCCCGTGCTTCTGCTCTCGGCAAACCCCGTGGTCTTTCGCGTATCTCGTCATCATTGGGGTATCGCCCTGTCGTGAGAGAGAATGAAGTGGAAGTGATCATTGCTCCATTTGCAACCTTGCATGAGACAAACTGCTCGACACTCGTTCACCTTGGACGCTACCGACTCTTTGGGAACTTCGACAGCACGGGTGCTTGGACTGCACACAGAGACGCGGCATGACTCGTATGCTCCGTAAATGCAGGTTTCTGGGTTGACGAAGATATTGTCGATCTCTCCTCCGAACTTTTTCAATGCCTCCTTTGCCATGTCGCAATGGCCAGGGATGGTCTTGCTCGGGAGCTGTACGGTCGTCAGACCTACCAAAACAGAAACGACGAGGACGAGAGAGACGGCGGCAGGCTTACATAGAGACATCCAACGCGCGTATCATCGCCTTGGACCGTATGTAACATTGAGGCTCCGAAGCCGGTGGGACTGTGAGTCCTCTTGAACGTCTCGTACCCGACCGAGCCTACGCATAAGGGTTTGGCGGAGTGGTGTGAGCAAATTCGGCGATCCTCCTGGTTGGGATCAGTCGCTAACGATAGCTCGGTGAGATTGAGGTTAGTGACAAGATGGGTGGGGCTGGTCAAGCCAAGAGTCAGGAGAGAGAGCGTGGCGAGGGTGATGGCTAGCATATTGGAAGTCGTATGATGCTGCTTTGATAATTAATGGGACAGATATGGAATGGATGTGGTTGAGTCTGTCGGATGGAAGCGGTGATGTTGAGGAATAGGTAAGGTTCTTATAGGTAAAGGCTCTTGGTATTCGAAAAGACAGTTGGGGCCTGTCCTCCTTCCAGCCTCGTGCTTCCTTCATGAAGATCCTCGGCGGTCCAGGTAACGGGAAGAGCATCGGAAAGCAACATGGGCCGACGGCTTCCATCGCCGCTGCCATCCTGAGATCTCACAGCTCATGACTGCCCGGTATCTGGATAGGAAACCACAAACTTGTATGGAAACAGCCGGCTTGAATGGGTCAGAAAGAGCCTAGGCGGTATACCTGCCGTAACCTCAAATAGGCCCCTTATTGGCAGGTTCAACTTGTTGCAGCAGGGGGAGAGAAACCAGGACTGATTTGCTTTCGAACATCGTAGACATCCCTAGCCAAGCTTACAACTTTGAGCCCAATCCCATCCCATTATTTCGTTTACCGAACGACCCAGCATTGCTTCAAAAAGTCGTTCTCATATTTCAGCTCAGTGGGCAGCGCGAGTAAATCAGTTGCAGGTGATTTCAAGTTACCACTGGCATCGAAAAGAAGACTGCTGAAAGCAACGCCAGGAGGATTGGTCTCGAACTTCCGCCGTACATCACCGTCGTACTCTGCAAACCCTGCATCCCCGCGACTCGAAACCTGCAAGAATAGCAAAGAGCATGTATTCACCACGCCGTCGGTTACGCTTTAGCTCAGGTCGCCGGAGTTGAGCTTGGCGATGCCGTCTCTGGATCTTGGCTCGAGACGAGGAGAATCTTGGCCGTCTGGTTTTTGTAAGTGCAGACGGCAGGAAAAAAGTAGTGTACTCTGTGTCTATGGCAGCTAGTATCTTGGCTGCGTCGTCGTTAGGGTTGTAAGACAAAGATGCAAACGACCTGCATCGTCGCCAATCACGTTCTCGCTCATCGATCTGCAAAGAGTTTCACTCACACGTAGACTGACGTGCCCAAAAGCAGGGAAGCATGCGCAGTACGAAGGCGGCCAACGCCCACCTCATTCATGGTAGTATGGTAGTAATGCAATACCTCACCCGTAGGCGCCGAAAGAGCATTACTGCCGTACACAGTCCAGAGTGTGTTGCACGAGATGTGCAAGGGCAATTCGCTTTGGCCGTTATTCCCTTCTTGTAACTATGGACCGAGGTTGAACACGCGCAGTCGCCGTCAGCGATTCGCTGTTGAAGTCAATGTTATAAGCGTGAGAGTAGCAGCGGTGACCAAGGTTGTGGTGGGCACAGTCAATGGTGTAAGTAATGAAAATCGCATTGTCCTCCGAATGATAATTATTATGGTCAAAGGCGTTCGTGCCCCTTGAAGTTGATGACCAGGCCCCAGTCACGAATTTCCACATTGGTAATTCAGCTCGAATGATCGAGTACGATAGTCGCTCCGGACTGGACTGTCTGGACGGAGGCGGTTGCGTTATCGACTCGCTGTCTTCTCCGAAGATTGCGAGGAGACCCTGGGTGGGCAAGAGTACTGGTGATTTCCAATACGACCAAGAGAGAAGAGTGCTTCGTAGTACGTAACAGGTGTAAAGGGAGGCATTCGCCTCCACAAGATCCTACCAGCAACGAGCGTGATGTGACTTTGATGACCGAATGAGTGTGGTGAGAGCCGAAAAGCATTAAACGAGTGAAACGTGAAGACGCAAGGTGATAATACGGCACTTACGTTCCCTGGGTTTGCTAGTGAACGTTGTGAAAGCCCATTCTTCATCATGGTCTTGGCGGACTTGAGGAAGAATAGCGCTGGGCGCTTACACGGACCAAGGTAGGATAATGGGTATCGTGGTCGGGTACCAATGTCTGCTTTCTGATGGAAACATGTTGCTTGCGCTAGAACTCACGGGTACCACTCCCAACGACCTTTTCTCTTTTCTGGTGCTAACGTGTGAAACTGGTTTTCGTCTCGTGAAAGTCTTCCCATATTTTTGCCGAGATGGCTTCATCTTCGACTCGCTAAATGCATCGAGGGATAGCCGAGGGACTAAGAGCAGAAATATCGCGGACGCTTTTCTTGCGACGTCTTTTTCTATCAAAAATATCCGCGAGATCAGGCATTGAATTTGTGTCCAATCAAGCCAATGTCTCGAGCCCGGATACCTAAAGCACTTTTTGCTGCGAGAGCTACGATCCAAATGACACTTATCGAGTTGATCGTTCTCCGTTGAAATGCAACGTTGAAAATGCCGCCGCAAGTTCAGATGCGCACGGGGGAAGAATTCTTCAATTGACTGCCGTGGTAGGGCTTGCCAACAACTATGCAGGAGATGGATTGCGAATTATCCCCAACTCGATTACCGTGATAGAATGCGATGGATTTACACAAAACGAAATGTTTGTGTGTTTTGAGAGGCAAGCGAGGTTGGCCCAGAACGCCCTCCGAGCACATAGTACTCGCCGTCCTGCGGGTGATGATAGACACCGACTACGCCCTGCTCGACGCTACTTGAGGAGCCGGTAAAGGCCCAGGGGATGGATATTGTACCGCTCTCAAAGTAAGGATTTCGAGTGAAGTTATTTGGAACGCAAGTCGAAGTGCTTGCCATGTTTGATGGTGTAGTACTCGTACTACTTGACAACGTAGTACTTCTCGTTGCAACGCCTGACGGTGAGGAGCTTGAAGAAGACGAGCTTCAGTGACGGGGAGATCGATTGTGAGGTATCCGATGGTGAGGTGCTTGACGATGTGACGTCTGATGATGTCGACGCGGTACTTGACGATGGTGGATATGGTACTTGAAGATATGGAATCCAGTAAAGAACGTGCTCGACGACCTGGTCAAAAGTGCCGTCTGGAGCAATTGACGAAGTGGTGCTCACCGAAGTCGTGTCTCTAGACATTGTGTTCACGGATGCACTGCCAGAAATGCTCGACACTGCGCCGCTTGGTGATGTGCTCATGGAAATGAATAACGCATTACTCGTCGATGTTCTCCTCGTGGTGCTGAATAGTGGGTTGCTCGACGGCGTCGCATCGGACAGCGTGCTACTTCGCGATATGGTGTACTGACTGTGCTCGATGAGCTTGGTACCGGGTTACTTGACGAACTAAGTCCTGAAGGTACAATACTCGAAGACGCCCGAGATGCTCGAGACACCAAATGCCGTCGGTCCCGCATCAGTTGAAGTCGTCACGACAGAACCAGAGCTACTGCCCGCGAGATCTGACGTGGTCGAGATGGCGGGGGTCGTCGGCGCGTCTGAGCCGACTGCTGCTGAGGGAGTCGGCAAAGCAACCGAAGAGTCGGCTGTGGCGTTATTGCTCAGCGCCGGAGGCAGCACAGTCAATAGAATCTGGATTGGAAAGTTCCCATTGGGAGGATTGCTCGCATCGCGAAAAAAGATAAAACGACCCCCCTCGATAGCGACAGCGACGACCCCTCGAGGGAAGAAGATAAGCGCCTAGTCGGCGACCTCTGTAAGAAGACAGCCGCTTCCCAACGTACGGCGCGGGTTTCAAAAGATTCGGAACATGTCCGCTTTAATGCGATATGCACAAGCAGGGTTCATTCCATCTCGCGAACGATATCACCATTTCCATTATCGCCTTCTCTCTCTCTCTCTCTCTCTCTCTCTCTCTCTCTCTCTCTCCTTGTCTCTTCATCCCATGTCCAACAGCCCCTCCACCCCACACAGGCTCGCGCAGAAATGCGACATAAAACGCCATATCATTTCGTGATCCACGCCCCCCAGATGATATCTTGCCCATGGACCTGGGATCTTGGTCAGCTGCACAGGCCGTTGCGTCCCTCTCAACAGACTTTTGCGGCCGCAAAGACGGAATCTCGAATCCAGATCTATCTCCAATGAACATGATAAAAGGAGGGGGTAGGATTTTGCGCCAACGGCACGTGGGGGTGAGGAACGCATTGGAACTTGCGCGTATGTGTGACCGGCTACGGCCGTCGCCGTCAGTCAAACTCCAATTTGGCCATACGGCGGATTTGCATTGTCAAACTGCTCTCTCTCTCTCTCTCTCTTTCGTTGGGCCTAGCAGACGAGTTCTGAAAAGACATGAAAGAAGAAGGAAGCTAGAAAGATCCGACACGAAAAGAAATCCTGCCTATTCCGGGGGGGGACTAGACACAGCTGAGAGTCGTCGGGGCCAGGTTACAACGATCCAAACGCTCTCTTCCGTCACATCTTGTTCCAATGGCGTAGAGTTCTGGCCGCTGAGGCTTGGGCTCCCTTCCCTGACTCTTTGGAAGAGGAGAATCACGGTACACATCGTAGCAAAGAGAGGAGTGCGGTTGGATGTTGTCACGTTTCCTCTAGCTCGTCATTTCAGCCGAGGCTAAGAATGGCACCTCGACCGGCGTCGATAGTCTCCAACACCACCGCCACCACCTCGCCAAACTCCAAAGCCACAACCGCGCATCTTGTTGGTGGAGGTTTGGCTAGACGTCTGACGCACAGGAGGGTAATTAAAAAGGCCAAGGCCTGGCCCGGCGTTTTTGTCTCACTGCCTTGGAAACCACTCGCATTTCTGGAACTTCCCTACTAACCTGCTGCTGGTGTGCACGCGCCTCTCTTCCCTCCCCGAGGTCGCACAAGACGAACCCGTTTCCCATGATGTCAGAACGGTCAATATCTTGCATCGAATAGTAGACCTGAATGGATTCTGGTCTATTTGGACAATAGCGTGCATGGCACTTGAACCGGCTTGCCTGTCAAACTTGGGATCAGACGACAGACCGGCGCTGGCATAAATGGGAAAAAGCCGTAGCGCGGTGGGGGACATAAGACTGATGAGAGACAGACATTGGAACTGGTAGCAGGCTTCCCTGCGGCGCGACGGGCGCCCCTGCTGCAGTGCGCGAGTCGGTCGCTGAGCGGCACAGAACAGAGGTGGCCCGCTTGCTGCGCGGTGTGCTGTTTGTGTGTGTGTTTGTGTGTGTGTGTGTGTGTGTGTGTGTGTGTGTGTGGGAGAGAGTTTGCTCCTCGGTTGGAGCTCAGTCATGAGTGTGCCAGGATCTTTGCGAAGCTGCAGAGGTGACTGCCTAATTACAGGTGGAAATTCTGCATCGCAATTTTTTTTGGCAGCCTTTGGTGGGAGCGAAGAGGGTGGCGGTTTGCGGGATAAGCCAACCTCTCACGCGGGTTGACCAAGAAAACGAGGAGGGATCGCGATAACTAACCAGCCCGTCGGTGTTGGGCCTCCCACTTCCCTGCCTGCCTTTCCGCATAGAAGCCCTGTCGAAGAACCAGCTGTTGGAAAAAACAGAAGAGGGAGCAAGAGTGTGTGTGACACGCGGGGAGACATAGGATATGGTGTGTTGGCCACGAGAGCCAAGGCGCGGAAAACCGCATCCCAAGAGATGCAGCCGTAATTATATCTTGGACCGCGCGCCTCCCTCTGGTGAAGCCGACTTCGCAGAAGCCCTCCCAAAGAGGAGGAAAAGACTTGTTGACCGACAAAGAGCTCACACCCGCGGAACCTGGACGCTAGATGGTTTGTTAATAGGCTTGGCATCCCCGGCGAATCGGGGCCAAGGTTGGAGCTTCGACTGCTGTGAGTTTGTGACCTGAGTGGACCGTGGTTGGATGTGCCTTGCATTAGTGTCCAGCGTCTGGTTCTGGATTATCGGCGAAGACGAGACGTGTCTCCGCGGCAGCTGCCAACTGTGTGTGTGGCCATGCCTTTGTCGGAGGAGTTGCAAAGTGATTGAGGCTTGAGGAACGCCTGGCGACCGGCCGGCGTTAGCGTTCACTAAGGGTACATCATCGTACTTGTCAAGCTGTATCGGCCAGTTGTTGCTTGCTTGTTGAGGGTGCGTCGATACGCAGGCCTCTCGAGTCTCGGGCCAATCATTTCTGCAAAGAAAAGGGGGGGGGGGGGTTGGCCGACGAAGCAGACATGATCTACGAACACCGCAATGACATTGACACAAGGACTGGCGAACCACTGGGGGACGAGGACCACATCGAAGCCTTGAACAGGCCATTCGGGAGATGGGCAAGAAGCCACGGCGAACAAGCTTTGCAAACTTGATTGTGCCGTGGACGGTGGCGCGGAAGAGTCCCTAGCTCCAACTCGGCAGACATGTCTGCCCGTGAAAGGAGAGGGAGGGGAAAGAGCCGAGGAATTGAGGATGAAGTCAACGATACGAAGTTTTCTCGCGAACGGAAAGTAATAGAAAAAAAAAGAACCCCCCCCCCCCCGGCAGAACGCGAATTCACGTATCCGCGATGACGGCAGATATGACGTCTTTGGGGACGAGGATGATGCGACGATAAGCAAAGCAAGCAGTGGTTGTTTATGCTGATGTGCCCGTTGGGCAGCGCTTGTGGAGGCATTGTTCCAGCACCGCCTTCTTGTACTCTATCCAGGGTTGAGACTACGCGGGTGGAGGAACGAGAAAGACGAGAGTCTACACCAAGGTACGCAAGATGGCATAAGCAGACTGCTTTACCGGTGGAGGTTCCGAGAATGAGAACGCAACACGGGCGTCGTTTTTTGTATCATTCTCGATCAGTTCAATTTTAGAACCTGTCGAGCAATGTTTAGATGCCACATTGACAGCAGCACTGCGGTCTCCAACGGTGTTATCAGCCATTTCATGTCTAGTTAACTTCTGCGTCTCTAGCGTGCCGTCACCGCACTGCGACACTGCGAAAAAGAAAGCAATTAAAAGAACAGCGGTGCAGGTCGACGCAGGGAGAAAAACTGGGGGCCCCGAAGTGAACATAACATTGGGCTGATTGGGTCCGTCTGCATCATCCAGAAACATATGATGATGAACACGTAAAAATCCGGGGTTGTTTTTGGCGGGGTTTCTCCTTCAATGCGACAGAGTCATGACCTGTTGTTGCTGGCGAAGAACAGAGGGGCGAAGAATATGCAGCAAACAGGCAAAAGACAGGGATTTGCGCTCAACGACAGGGGGACGGGGACTCGAGAGGACAAGAACTGGTGAATGCGAGGACGGGTCCTCTGTAGCAAGTGACAGGGGAGGAACTTGGGGGTTGCATTGGCTGCATTGTCGCTCATGATTTCAATTTAGGGCCATATGCTGTGGGAGAAGCGATATGAAGAGCAGATGCAGCACCCATGAACCATGGCTGTTGGTCGTTAGGACATGTCCCGGGTGGGTGTAGAACCGACCGACAGCTGGGGGCGATTTAGGGTGCTTGCTGTTGACTTGCTGCTCCGATTTTGCGAGTCTGGGAGTCAGTTCAGTGAGAAGTGAGACCGCGTGAGACTGCTTGAGACTGAGTGAGTGAGAGAATGACTGATGAAAGCCTGTCGCCTCTGTACGCGTACCTCGCAAGAGTGCGACAGAGGAGACCCGGGAAGGAACAGGCAGGGCACGTCAAGGCCGGAACAGAGACGGCGTCAGTTGGACCGAGGAAGGTCAACTCGGCCGGATGGCCCAAAAGACCCAATTGGGAACTCAGCGTGCATTTCAGCGAATGACGCTTGACGTGAAGAAGGGGCCGACTGCAGGAATCAGCAGCAGGATGGAACTCCCAACTTCAAAGGCCGTTGGACGGAATGTGCATCCTGACTTGCTGAGGCGCTCTATTCAGCACCCCCCGGGCTCCATTTCGGTACGTGTCTAAGCAGTCCCCTAATTAATAAAACCAGGGCAGAGGCGAGAGGCAGCCGGGAAGCCCCTCTTTTCGTGCCCACTAGGCCGCAAGTGAGCAAGCTGGGGTAAAGTGGTGTAGTGTAAGTGAAGTGATTCTGCAGGTGAGTGAGCATGGCATGGGCATAACAACAAGTCTCTTCAACTTGCAACTTTCAAGGCAGCTGTTAGGATAATACGTAGCCCTAGACCAGCAGCAGATGACAGATGGCAAATCGGAGACGCATGAGAACGATAACCATCGAAAGAGGGGTCAGCTCCCGTCCGGACAAGTCCGTCTCCTCGGCCTAGCGGGATGGCGTCGATTGGAATGAGTCGTCTTGGGGAAAGGGAAGAAGCGCAACTTCGCAAAAAAAGCCCAAGCCCGGTCGCGGATCGTGCTGCGTTGGATCCCTCGTTGGTTATCGGATCACTCCTCTGGCAGGAGGAGGATAAGGGCGAAAACGACAACGGGAACGGTGAGTTTATCGCATCGCCATCGCATCTCACCGCATCGTGGGACCCTTCGTAACGGAAAGTGGCATGGAGATGGATGCTTTCTTGTGTGTTCGGCAGTAGCCATGCTGCCATCGCGCGAGCTCCATGTCTTGATTGGAATGTCTTAAATAGCCGTGGAAGAATGTCTTGCCCGTTGCGTAAGCAGTGTTGCGTAGCCTTTCCACGCCTTCTTCGTGGCTGCGCTGCAAACTTTTGACGGATGATCTTGGCAGGTAGGCGGCGGCAGAGGCTGCACCGCTCAGGTGTTTCTGTCTGTGTGTTTCAGTTTACCATCGCCTCAGCTTTTCAGCGCCTTACGCCAGCCTAACAATGCCTCGCTGAAGGACCTGAACGTACAGCTCTAGCGCTCGGGTGGAGGGGTAAGTCGATCATCGATGTGTGTGTAGTCAGCCAGAGAGTGTCAGCCAGAGAGTGCGACGAAGGATGACGACGATTCATGTGAAAGGGAGACGGAGCGGAGGTGTGGAAAGGACAGCACCAGAGAGAGAGTGGGATTTGGAAAAATGGAGGATGGATTGACAGCATCCATCTTAGGGGCGACTTGTGCTCGTGCGGTTTGCACTAACTGTGAAGGGCATAAGTGGACCCGCCACCCGCACGACACCAGCGACATGGAGGAGATCAGCCAATGAGACTCGGCAATAATTTACAGGGAAGGTCCCGCTGCGGCTGGTGGCTTTCATTAAAGGAAGCCATTCCACCATTCCATATGCGGTAATGCAGATTCGGGAAGGGACAGGGGTGTTCGGGGAGATGCCCTCCTCCTCTGCGGATAGCGCGAACCGATCCACTCATTGCAACCGCTACTGCAACCTTCTTCCCAAGCGCAAGCGTGGGCGAGTGAGTCCCAACGTGAGAGGGCAAGTGCAAGTGCGATTTCGATGGCAGCAGTTGCTGTCTGTGCCTGTGCCTCTTTCCGTGTCTGTGTCTGTGCTTGTGCCTTTTCTTCTCGGCCATCTCGTCACTTCGGCGTTATGTAGCACTTGCCATCTATCATAAAGGCTGCTTGCTGTAATCAGCCCTGCTACAGATGCTCTAGAGTACTCCCGCCAATGGCTGCCGTCGCGACACCCAGACAGGTCCGTCGTCGTCTGCCACCGAGTTTTACCAACAACTCTTTCGAATTCAAGGTCACTTCCCCGCAAGCAAACCGTGCAAGATGCCTTCCATCTAATCTATTTAGGCCTTTTTTGGGGCGCATGGCCGGAGCCTTGGCCGGGCTGGTCTGCCGATGTCGTCTTCTTGGTCTTGGGTCGGGTGGCCTGCACCGCGGAGCACAGAACACACACATAGGGAAAGAGCAGAGCACACGGACGCGACGACACATCGGGACTCGGGACTGGTCAGACATGTCAATCGCTCAATCAGTCCCTACCTCTTTCAACCTTGGTCTGGTGTGGTGGTCGCGTGGGAGAATGGCGTCCATCTTGGGTGCTTGTTCGCCTCCTATTGTCTCGACCCTTTTCTTGAAGTGCTGTTTGCAGCGACTCACACGACTGTGGTCTGGACCGGTCGTCGCGCCGCAGAGGTAACAATTGAAGGAGACACGTTCAACTTTCAAGCAAGAGTTGATGACAAAGGGCGGCGAAGTCGAGAACCATTCTGGAAACGGATGGGCATTTCAGTTCCACCAAGCCACCAGAGTGGGATAACGAGATACGTACCCATCGAATCCGATTTACGGGAGATGCAGCGGTCAGGTCAGGTCAGGTCAGCTCAGTGGCACTGGCAACAAGGTACGAGGTACGGAGAAGGTTCACTGCGGTATGGGATTATTACCTTAGCCAAGGAGGAGAACCTTAGGTAATTGGAAGGAAAGACGTGAAGAAAGTCGTACATTTCAGCTTTCTTAACGAAATGTGACCATCAGTGCGCGTATTCTCGACGTATTCGCCGGCGCTCTGACCTGACTGTTGCCCAGAGTCCAAGCTGTAACGACGACGACGACATGGAAGCCCAACAAGGGTCCTGGAAAAGTGGAAAATGTCGATGAAACAGATCCAAGAGGGGATGGACCGCTAGATCTTGGCATCCCGTTGCGTTTTGCAGCCACTGCCCGATGTCTTTTGGTGGTGGTGTTGGTAGTGTACGGCCTTGACAGGAGAGCCTTGCCAGGTGGCCTCGTCTGGCTGAACTGTGGGCAGTTGGCGGCGGGTCTGGTCCGGCCAATTTCGCCCGCCAGCTACTCGCGCTAGAGGGTTTTTTTTTTTCTTTTCCTTTTTTTTGGGGGGGAAACTGGAGACTGAAAGGAATGGTCCCCAAGAATTACCCTGCAGGCGCAATCTTGGCTCCATAATCCTTTCAACCTCTTTCAAGTTTCCACTTCCATTGAGACCCATTGACCACGCCCCTAGCAAGCCCAGCAAGCACCCCAGCAAGCCCCCAGCAAGCCTCCAGCTGCCATTTAGTAGCCTTTATGTCCGGAAAAAAGGGGTCTTTTCTACACTAAATAATAGATTAAAACTTGGTGGTAATTACTAATAACTATAATAACTTCAAATAAAAGTTTTAAACTTAAAAACTTAAAATAAAATTTAGAATATTAAAATCTTGATAAGTAACTTAAGGTTATAAAATGAGTCTCTAAATTTATTTACTTAAATATAGCTATAAAGCTATAAGTATCTCTAGTTAATTTAAAACTAAGCTATGAAAATACTTAGTAATACCTATATCTTATTAATACTTTTATTAAAGAAAATTACTTAAAATATTAAATAAACTACTAATTTAATAACTTTCTTATTACTACTATACTTAGAAAGCAGATATAGTTCTATCTCCTTATGATTAAAATTATATAGTAATAAAAGTACCCTAAATAGAAATAACTTAAAATAATTACTAAGATTAAATTAAAATTTTAAGATATAATATAGCTAATATCTAAGAATATAGCTAAATATAAATAGCCTTATAATAAGTAGTATATTAAGTTCTTCAAAGTGCTAAAGAAGTAGAATATAGACTAGCGGAAGGGGGATAGGGCGAAACAAGGTACTGCATTATTAGGGGCAAGGACATGTACTTCTAGCTCTAAAAGAATCCACATATTGCCCTAGCTGCCACTCCCAGCGCTGTCCCCGGTCTGGGTCTGCGTCGGCGGTATGGTCCAGGTTCAACAGGGTATTGATGTGGAGCCGCTTAACCCAGCACCCTAGCAAACCTAGTTGCTTAGGTGGCTTTCAGGAAAGGCAAGGCCGCAAGGGAGATACGTGCCGTGGATGCGAATTCACAATCTCCCTCTTTCTCTTCCGTGTCTCTCGCTCCTGCCTGCTCTGTGCTCTGTTGTACCTTGCCTCTTCATGTTTCCAGCGATGTTCGTCGCTCTATCCCGTACTCATAGTGTCTCTGCCTCTTGCAGCGACTCCCGCCAACATCCCTAACAGCCAACCTAATATCCATCACTGTCCTCCTTCCTTATCCACCCACAGTGCCATCCATGCCATGCACCTGGTCTTCCTCATTCTCGTCCTCGTCCACATCCACATCCCCAATAAAACCATCGTGACACCTCCCTCCCCCGTGCACTTCACACTTTCGCCCTCTCTTCCCCTTCTTGTCGTGTCGTCTCTTCGCATCCCGCCAAGTTGAAGAACGGCTTGCAGTCTGGTTTTGGTTTCAACCCACCCCCACCCAGTCCGCCCATCCACACCTCTCATCAACCGTACCTTACCTTACATTGGGTCGAGCTTTGCTCCCTCTCCGTCCCAGGGCAGCTCTTCGTTTTCCTCGTGCTCGTCATATTCGCCGACCTTCTTGAATACCTGCCTCCCTCATACTGCGGACTGTTCGATCTCGTCGACATACTCCTCCCTTTCTTCTCTCTCTCGCGTGCCTGTCTCGCATTCTCCCTTCCAACGTGCCAACCAGCCTCCGGTTGACATCACCAGACCCTCTTCCGCAGGGCTCGACTTCGAAACCGTCCCCCAGCGGAAAGACAATTCGGCTTGGCTTCTCGCTCCCAGCCGTCTACCACGTCCACATCCCTCCGTCATCTCACCTGCTGGCTGGAACCAATCTGAGTGGGTTGATATCAAGCCATCGCCGCTGGACTTGCGCTGCTTGACCATCAATCTATCCTGCCACTCTCAGGTCTTGTTATCCTGCCGCGTCTTCTGTACGTCACCCCCAATTCTCCCTCCTAATTGGGTCCGCGTTGATCTCAATTCCTGCTCTGTATCCCCTGCCTCCCCGCAAAACCACCTTGTCACCCTCACCCTCCTGCTGTGCAACCTTCGCGGCTGATTCATACTTGAACCACGCCATGCCCATGCCCTGACTAACCCGTCTCCCAGTCCATTCAGCTGTTTTTTTGGCAACTGTCTAGTCCCCTCCTTTTCTTCAGCAACAAAGACAGACATCTTTTGGTGCTTGGATCTTTCCATTGAAGACTTCGGTATACTACATCTCCGAGAATTCCATCGTGTTGTTGGCCAGCTTGCCCAGAACGCATCACAATGGCTGCCATTCAAGAAAAGGCGGCTGCCGCTGGCATCGCCATGCCCGAGAAGGCTGCCTTTTCTACCTCCACTGAGGGTCTCTCTTCCGCAAACCTGACTCCCGTTCCCACGACGACCCCCGAGAAGAGCCTCGATCTTCACCGCGACAGCAACCTCTCGACCCCCCGATCATACCGCAACGAGAACCCCTTTGACACCGATATTGAGGCCATGATCACTAGCACCTCCTCTTCCGATCCTTACGCCATGAGAACCATCACAACCACAAAGGCAGACTGCCCAACGATATGGCCGGGGAAGCAGGACTGGAAAGCAAGGGCGAAGGCCGCCAAGCGGGACCGCAATTCCTGCGCCTGCATGGCCAAGATGAGCAAGAAGAACCGCATTATTATGAAGATCACCATCGGTGTCCTCGTCATTGGCGTCGCCGTCGCCATCGGTTTCGGTGTCAGCAAGCCTCTCGGCGCTCCTATTTGGGGCGACACCAGCGGCAACAAGTCATAAAGGCGGACGCCTCCATTGGCAACAAATTTCGGCGAGACGCCACCAACCCACTGCCTTGCCGTACTCTATCGATTGTCACCACGAACATACTCGGATAGATGCCCAGTCGGCACCATCCGACGCCGTACATTCGAGCCGCCTTCCCTTCAGCTTGTATGATATACAACCACTTTCTACACTTTCAACCTGGCTCCGATGGCCACATTGGGGGCTTTCTGTTTTGATTCTTCAATCGAGCCTTTTTCACCAAGGAACGGGCAGGTACGGACCTACCATAATGAACAGGCGTTTTCGGAGTCAAATGCATGAATAATCAACTAGCGAGCGAGCAGCGGCAACTTTTCAGTTCGGTGTCCTATTACGTAAAGGGGAGGTTCCCACTCTGTCGTGGCCGTGAAACGCTCGAACGGATGGGCTATTGGGGGCAACAGGACGCGATGTTCTCGTGTCCGCGTTTCGCAAGGAGCAAGGTCTTTTCCTACTTTGGTTCTCGACGAGGGAGAACAGCACCAGCACTTTCTGTACAAGGATCATAGAGCGCTTCTGCGAAACCGTTTTTGGGAAGGAGGCATGCATGCAGTTTGCGACAACTGCTGTTTGTGAGAAATGGGTTTACTGAGGGAACGGATCTTGTTGTCCGGCTACTATTAGACGGCCACTCTATTGCATTAGGGTAGCAGGGGAAGAGCAATCAAAGAGTTTCGAAGAGGATGGCCCGCAGTCGAGAAGCGCTCTGGCTGATGGGTTACTCCAATTCTTGGTTTACACACACTTTTCGGTCTTGATTTTCAGGGTCATCCCTCCTCTCATATGTTTTGACCAAAGTAATTGAGTTGAAACGACGCACGTCTATTGGGGTAGACCCTTTTCTATAACACACAAGAGCTGACAGTTGATAGGCCGGTCCACCTCAGCACTCACATTCATGCTCTCCAACTCCAATGTGCCGTATCCCGACTTTGCTCCCAACAGAGTTCAGAACTTCCCAGAGCTTTCCGTCTCAGACTTTATGGGATCTTTCTCATCCATCTCATCCAACATGTTGGGTAACAGGGAAACTGCCGTAGTGTGAGAGGAACTATAACGATGGGTGTTAGGATCCGGCTCGTATTCCTGAGAGCTTGTACGAGGGGTGGTACCTATTTGACTTCATCCAAATCGTTTTGTCGTTCTCATCCAAAGGACGCAGATTCTTCCGCGAAGAGGAAGGACAGAACGCATCGTCCTTCCGTCTGTGGTATAGTCTAGCGAATGTTCCTGCCAACTTTGGGAGCCTACTTGCCCTTCTCTACCCCCTCCCACACGGACGGACGGACGGTACAGTTTTCCGCCTTACCGCTGTACGATCCTCCTGGGGCCTTGGCTTACATCTGTCCTCTTTCTGGACCAGGACCTCATCCCACGCGCCCGCAGCTGGCGCAGAGACGGGGCCACTCAGACGACGGACTATGCCCATCCCGCCGGACGACCGCCGCGGCCGACTGGGATGGACCCTCGGCCGCGCCGCGATGCTTCTGCGTCGGGCGCTGCCGAGACGTCGCAGCGGAGACTGCAGAAACGTCTCCGTCGTCGATCATACGATCGGTTCTGATAACGCGAGCCTTGCTGCTGCCGCCGTTCTAGGGCTTGGCGGGCTGTTTGCCGGCTGCGCGTGCGCTGAGGCCGGGGGACTCGTTGTAGTTGTTGTTGTTGTTTGCTCCGTCTTCGTCTTCGTCTTCGTCGTCAGAGGAGAAGGCATAGTTGATCTGCCGGGTACTGCTGCTGCTTTTGGCATAGCAGGAGAGGATGCCGTCCTCCCAGCCGGGGCTCGTGGTTGTGGCGGCAGGCATGGGTGGCGTGGAGGAGGGGGCCGTCGAAGAAGATGTGGCGGTGGGGTCGACGGCGGTGGCTGTCATCTGGGATGTGTCAGTGTCTGAGCTCCAGCCGGGTATCTCCGTGGCGTCCTCGACGACGGCCACCAACGGCCGCGCATCCGCGGCCCGCCTGACAACGACACCGTCTCTCACGAGCACATGTCCCTCGTCGTTGGCGGCAAGGCGCCCGTCTCTGACGAGCTGCGCGAGCAGCCTGACGGCGCGGGAGCGTTCTTTTTGCCTGTGACGGGTCGGGTCGAGGACGTGGGGGTAGTTCCGGTACTCTTTGAACGTGTGTCTCCTCCCGAAGCGCGGTATGCCGCCAATGGTCCTGTGGCGCCGGCCGCTCGGCCAGCAGTTGGAGTCCCATAGGGTGGAGAGGGGCACGAGGGGACGGGGGTAGTAGCGGTCGTCGTAGGGATTCCCGAAGTCGTCGGTGTCTTCGCTTACCTGGTCGGTGGTCTCGTCGTCCTCGAACCACCAGTACTTGCGGTGGACGCGCGGCTGCAGCTCGATGTCGGCCGGGGGCGGCGGGCGGCGGGACTCGCGCCAGGTGGTGTAGGCAGCGAGGAGGGCCACGGCGACGGGGACGAAGGCGAGGATCCAGAAGGTCGGGGTGATGTCGCCGGGCTTTTGGGCTGCGGCTGGGGCCGGTGCTAGCGAGGGGTTTTGGGAGGGGGACAGAGTGATTGTCGTGATGGATTGAGCTTCTGGGAGGAGGGAGTCTGCGATGGGCATGAGGCCGATGGGGACGAAGGGAGATGATGAGGGGAGCGGAGGGGATGTGATGGTTGGTGAAGGGGGCGACGATGAGGGTCTGGTTGTTGTTATGAGCGTTGTTTGGGAGGGGAGCGGATAGGGGAGGTACCTGAAGTCGGCCATCTTGGCGGACGTATGCGCGGCTGGCGCACTGGTCGTGAGGTTTTTGTGAGTACCTTATTGGAGTGAAGCTATCGTCGGATCAGGTCAGATTGCACGTGTAGGCAAGCACGCGCCTCAGGTCAGGCACGTTTGCTGTTTTGGGTGGGATGGGTGAGTTTGTCGCTTGTCGGATGAGTGACTGTGTGAGTGTCGGATGAGAAGAAAACATCCACTTACCCTTCACCTTCAGACTGCTTCACTTTTTTTCCTTCTTCTTTTCTTTTGTGTTGTTTACCTTCGTCCAGATGGAAGGAGCCCCAAGTCTAGTGACAAGGAGGCGTGCTGTTTGCGGCGGGGTTATATAATGTTCCCTCGTCTGCTTTTTGGGCCGCTCGAGGGTTACACTGGTTGATGTGTCTTTTTGGGGGTTTTTTTTTCCTTGATCCGTGAGAGGGTAGTTGTTTGGAAGACAATGGCTTTGTTAAGAGTTGGTGAAGTTAAGGGAAAGTGTGAGGTGATGGGTTGGTTGTGTGGGTTGAAAGAGAACGGCGGCGGCGTGAAGAACGAACGGGTGGGCCGCACGGGGGTTTCTTCTGGGGTGACCTGTCGCCAACCAGTGGTTATTATGTGAAGAACCCGGGGGAATGAGCGTGGGAGAGTCCCTTTGTGAGGGGACTGTGTTGAGTCGGTGAGTTGTTGTTTGGGATTTGGGCGTCTTTGTTTGCGTGTATGTATTTAGGTGAGCGAGGTTGACCGCGAGGGAAGGAGCGATCGAGCAGCAGCACAGCAACATTGGGGAACACAGAACATCAACAACCCAAGCCGAAAGAGTTCATCCGGGAGGCGTCAACAGCTGGAAAGATCTCAAGTGCTCTGATTTATCGTCGCTCCGCTGGTCATCTGTCAGAGCTGCCAGCTGAGATCGCAGCATCCTGACCTGGCCCAGAGAAGAGGATCACTCTTCCAAGCTACAGAAGGCCATGGATGCCAATACCACCCGGGGCATCATCGCGATTATCAGCGTCGTGGCCACCGTGTTCTTGTGCGGTATCGGTGTCATGATCTGTATCTGGAGGGGGAAGCCGATGCCCTGGGAGCAGGACGAGGAGGAGGTCTACGTGCGGGCTTAGATGATTTCCTAAAGGCCATCACGGAATCCAGAGTTCTCGTGTTTTGAACCAAAGTTGGCTGCTTGTTGTATCGTGCATGCATCCGCCGTAATTCGTCCCCGGAGAATACCCTACCATTTCATGGAAAAGAAAAAAGAAGAAGAAAAAAGAAAAAAAAAACCCCGTTCGTCGGTCTTCAAATGTCCATGTGTCATCTTTCTCGGCCATTTCTGCATCTAGTGACCTCCCAGCGTCCATCGTACCCGTCCATCACCCTATTCTGGATTTGTAGTGTGTTGAGCAGCCTGTTGCCGGGGTCTGTCCCGCCCGGCCTTGCCCGGTGAACTGATTCTCGAAAAGTCGAAGAGCGCCAAGACACTGAGATCAGCAGCTCTGCTGGGAGAGGTCTCTCGTCACGTACGTTCTTCAACCGAATCTCTCCAGGACGAACTCCAGCAACCACCACAGTCCGAACCGCGACATGGCTCAACGAACCATTCGATCGACTTTCCGCTGTCGATTACCGAGTCCGCAACAACCACCGTCTTTTTGCCCCTGACGTGGGCTCCTTGGTGACGACGTCCTGCGGCTGCTTAACGTGAACACCAGAGTGATGAGGGGACTCTGCGGAGTTGGTAACTCGAGGCCATTGAAAATTACAAGCGTTGGAAGGTTGTGTGTGCGGTACAACTGCAATCAATCCATTTGTTCAGACATTTATTTGCCTTGGATCCAAACTCATGTACGTTTCAACATCCTACGAAGATCAGAATGCCCCTTTGGCAAGCGGGCTTCAGAATCAAGAATTGAGAAGGATTTGAGATCAGAGAAAGCGAGAACTGTCAATTTAGGAGAGTCTAAGAAGAGACTGATGAAAAGGCAATTTCCAGGCACAGGAATGTCATGGTTTGAGAGATACGTGCATGTGTTTCTCACCAGAAATAGGTTCGGAATGGGCATGAAATTGCCAAAAGACGAATGATTGGATTGCTCAAGAAGAGACGGATCCCTCTCGGATGTGTTATCCAGATGGTTGCCTTGAACCAATGTATGAATGTCTCAACGCCGCCACCGAAACTCCCAGGCACTTGGAATCCAACTGCATGTACTCTATATTACACTTGATCTTTTTTTTTTTTTTTTGGAATTACACGCTCTCGGCGTAGCCAGACTCCTTCGCCGGCGTCGTCGTCTTCTTCTCGAAGAGCTTCTTTCCGGCCTTGTCTGACAAACGGTCTACCTTTTCACCAAGGAAGGTCTTGATGCAGCCGTAAACACCAGAGACCAGCCAGAGGATGGCGTTCACGAGATCGACCCAAACGGCAGTCTTCATGACGCCGGTGCTGCTGCCCTTGTACTCGTCGTCGCCGTCTCTTTTCAGGAAGATGCCGGCGAAAATCCCGAACACGACGCTCCACATGATGAAGAGGAAGAGGTCCCAGGCGAAGGCTCGGTACGTCTTGAAGAGGTTGATCTTGCTGCCGATGAAGGGGATGGCACCCAGCGGCGTGGCCGCGACGAAGAGGACGGAGGAGACGGCAGCGGCGCCGGCGACGGCGATGGCGAGGATCCACTCGGGCGAGAAACCCCCGTCGGCCTCGTCCTCGGCCTGTACGCGGTTGCCGTAGAAGCCGCAGGCGATGACGGCGAAGAGGAACTGCAGACCGCGGCACGCCAGGCGCGGCACGACCTCGAAGGTCTTGAGCCACGTCTTGCCCATCGTCTTGCCGGCTTCGGCGCCCTCGTTGAAGGCATGTCGGCCCGCGGTGCGACCCATCTCGCCCTTGTCGGCGTTGCGGAGTTCGGAGGCGGCGCCGGCGAGGCCTTGGGCGTTGCGGCCGAGTTCGATGACCGTGTGTCCGGCTTTGACGGCGTTGGAGAATCGACCCATGTTGATGCTGATGATGGTCTGAGGGGTATCTTGAAAATGCAAAGATTGCGGGGAATAGTATAGATGCTGAGCCCTAGCAACGACAAAGAGCACCGGTGGAACACGCGTTTCCAGTCCCGACCGACGTCGATGATGATGATGTGAGAAAAAGCAGGAATATAAGACTGGCTAGCAGTGTCTATGCAAAGAAGAAAAGAAGAGAAAGTCTCGCTGTGATGCCAAAGAAAGACTCAAGGAAAAAAACGCAGAAGTAAATCGAAGGTGATGGATGATGCGGATGAGAAGACTGAACTGATGATTCAGAGTAAGCCGACCCATCGTGTTGGATTGGCCACGGCCACTTTCTTATAAAACCACCGCGCGACAAAGAGAGCATGAACACACACATACGCTTCTCGATGAGACAAAAGAGAGGCTGAGTCGCATCGACTTGACGCCCACGAATTGGAAATCGAACCCTTTGACCGCTGGCCCGGCCGGAATCTCATGATGGGAATTCCACAGCCACTCAAACCAACCTCAGCAGGGTTGGAAACCGCCTGCAGGGGGTCATCTCTGACTGCCTGTCAGTCAACCAACCCCCAATCGTTTGTGCTTTTGCCGCCCTGGGACAAGGCGCTTAGCGAAACCTGGGGGATTTCCATTCGCTACGCGCTGTCGGGACGCAGCGATGAGTGGGACTTTTGGCATTGTTGGCCGAATACACACAGAGACTCACTCTTTTTGTGTGACCCCTTATTTTTATCTCGAAACGAGCGGAAGAGAAAGAATACGGCGGCAAAGAGATCCCCGCGGCCAAAGATGCCAAAGCCAGTCCTTGAGGCAAGTTGCGCAGGGGGTGAACAGCCCACTAATTCTGTGCCTGAGAACTGCAAGAACTCAGCTAGTGCATAGATACCTAGGGTGTTTTGATTTGCTCACCTTCACACCCACACCTGTGGTGCAGATTCCGAATCCATGGATAGAGACCATTTGATATACAGTTAGTAGAGTATCTCATCTCATAGTAGAACTCCATTCTCACGAGGCCTCTCCTAGAAATATCTCTCATACGCCTTCGCAGCGTCTAGAATGCTGGTCTCAAACGGAATCCAATCTTGACCCGTGGCCTTCACGGCTTTGGACCCGTCAACATTTCGACCGCCGGGAAATTGGCTGTAATCCTGATTGTAGCCTTCGCCCCGGCTTTCCCTCCAAAATGACATGTCTCCTATTTGGGTACGCTTTCCTCAAAAGATCGCGGTAAGCCTGGATGTTCGCAGAATTGCCGCTTCCTCCTGCGATATACCGTTGTCCGTCGGCGACATCCTTGTTTTCGACCGCGAAAGTGACCAGCCGTGCAACATCCCGAACATCGACATGAGTGCCGTTTCCGGGTCCCGCTGGCGGAACCTCTTGTCCAGCCATGACCCGATACGCGATGATCGCGGTGTCGCTCAGCTTGGTCGGATCTTCCGGCAACACCGGCGGCGGCCCCGCGACCCAGACCGGGTTGACCGCCGTCATGGTGAACCTGATCTTGTCGGCCTTCTTCTCCCGAAATTCCCAAAACGACCGTTCCGCCTCGGCTTTGCTGGCGACGTAAAAGTTGTGTCCCGTGGCTTCGTTGCCCGCTCTTTCCAGGGCAGCCTCGGCTTCGTCGTTCCAGTCTGCCTCCGTCACGCTTCGTCCTTGGTATTTTTCTCCTTGGCCCCTGACGGCCACGATCGATGACATGTCAACGAAGCTCCTCAGCGCGGGCTCCCCGAGAGCCGAGCTCAGGATGCCGGTCGTGCCCTTTATCGCCGACCCAATTACTTGATTTGCATCCCTGAGTCTGAAAAGTCGACGGGACTGGCCAGGTGCGCGATGGCCGTGACGCCCTTGACTGCTTCGTCGAAGGCTCCCGGGACTGTCATGTCGGGCACGGGGAAGACGGATAATTGACCAGAGTCCGTGTGTTTCGGTAACGCGCTGAGCAAACCCGCGGCTGAGGATGCTGAGCGGGCCACTGCGCGGACGGCATACCCGGCGTCGAGAAATCTTTCGACGGTCCGAACTCCGATGAAGCCATTGGAGCCCGTGACAAGAACGAGACCTTTTGTTGACAACATCGTGGCGTTTCTGATGAATCGGTGATTCGACCTGTCGACGCCTTCATGTAAACCGGTCGCGACTGAGAGCTGGTGGTCCAAGTGCTTCCAGAATTGAGCAAAAGTCGCTCGGCGGCGCTCCCCTTCTTATCTGTGTCCTCTCCATCGTAATTACGCCACATTTGGTGGAAGAAAGGTGGACTTGACCTATTTCGATTGCGGTCTTAATCAATGGTGATTGAGCGCCATCTTAACCCCGTTTCTTCGTTCAATGGATTTCCCCCCTCGAGCCCCGAGGAACGCGACCTGCGAACTCGGAAAATCGGCAAAGTTGTAAGCACGAGAGCCATCAGTCAGCATTGATGAACAGCCATCATAGTTGAGTGAATAAGACGATGACATCACCCACTCAATTGCCAACAACGTTCAAAGGAATCCTCTCGACACTTTGGCGCGTCGACTTCGTCCGACTTCGGGACTGGGCCGAGTCGTCGATATGACAACTAGAACGACGAAAACCATCTCTTTTGGAAGCGGGACTGGTGCGTTGATTCCCACCTCACCTAAGAGAATAATTTCTCTTTCCACAAGAGCGTTCGGCACTTGTCAAAGTACAACTCCTTTTGCCATTGGTCTTCCGGATTCGCCTGGTCGTCGGCGCTAGGGCTGCAAGCATCACGAACCCACAGGATCCCTGCGATTCTTACCCTTGATGAACCCCACACACCGCTCGACCTGTCGTGCCACAAATGACCAAAATCTCTGCTGTTCCTTCGTGAATCATAATCGACTTGCATTAGGCAAAATATCATCATCGGGGAGGGTGGCCGAGTTGGTTATGGCGCCAGGTTAAGGTCAGCTTAACATCTGTTTCCTGGTGGGGCAACCCGCGCGAGTTCGAGTCTCGTCCCTCTCATTTTGCGTTCTTGGCCCGTTTTTCTTATCGCTGGAGGATTCATGGAACGAGAGACTCTTGTTTGGGGTCATTGATTTTGCAGTTGCCGCTGCCTTAGACGTTCTTGAATCACAGTCGACGGATTCGATGTAGCAGCTGATGTCAAGATCGTAGGTAGCGTTTACGCGGTTACGGATTGGTTCGGAGATGACAAAGTATCCGGAACGCTGGCTGGTAACCGCAACGAATGGCCTTTGGTCGATATCACTGCCAGCATCGATGGATTGATTCTTGGCCAACAACCTGCGTCCTTGAAGTCGATGAGTCTTAAGATACCTAATCAATGCAATTGTTGGCATTCGCTCACGTCTCAATCGGTGACTTCAACCTTGTAATCTGCGATTCTCGGCAGTGAATTTGAGGTTTCAAACAACGTCGTTATCGTCCAACCCTTGGGATCTCCCATGTTGTGGTCTACTCACGTAAGGCCTCGAAAAGTGGTTGGGATCCTGATCGGACTCCATCTTCCTTCTTGCAAAGTCGTATATGCTCACTTAGTTCGGCGTAATCGACGGGATCGACGGGATTTGGTGTGACAGGTTACTTGGTGTTACAAGGCTGCTCAGTACAAGAACTGAGCCTGGTCCCTCACCAGTAAGCCCGCGGTTTCCAGGCTTGGCTGGAAGGCTTTGTGGCAAAGGAATGTCTTAAGTTTCGACCTGCTCCCAAGGAGAAAGAAGCCGTGGATCGCTCATTGGAGGCGGCATGTTCGGAACCCTAATTCCAAGCTTAGAGTGATACCCGCGTCGATATCTTAGATTCCCACGGGCTATTTGAGTACAGTGGCGAGAACGCCGTGAGCCGTTGGTATTCACCTCATTTCTGCGGGGAGGCGAGGTTGTACCAGTAAGCGAGCTAAATCGTACGGCATAGAAAGTCCCTGATACCAGTAGTTGTCGAATGAATTGCTTCAATCAATGCTATAAGCCTGGTCGAGGGTTTGTTATTCAAGCCTGGATGTTTGATCGCAGTCTCTCGGTTCACAAAGATCCACGCATGCATGAGTTACATTGTGCCCTGAATCTTGTCACATCGCGGCATGCGGCGTCCTTCCAGGACCGGAGGACACCTTTTGCCTTTTTTGTCCGTTCGTAAAGTCCTTTTCCCCTCTGACATGTATTCAGAGACTCTTCAGCAGACAGGAACTGATGACAGGTGGCAGCGCTCATCGTTTCGCTGCGGCTGCAGGGGCTCTGGATGGCGGCTCTAGCCTGATCTGTGCAAGGATAGCTAAGCGGGGAACCACCAGGTGGTTTAAAAGTAGCTCTCTAGCCCCCTACTAAGGGAAACGGGGGGCTAGAGATGAATGTTCACCTTTACCGACCCCTAAGAGACTGACTTCTTCACTCTGTGCCATACCTGCGCATGACAATCTGCTTGAAAACATAGCCATAGGTGTTCCTCTATAGCCCTATCCGGTGTTTTCACCCCCGAAAAACGAAACAGGCTAGGAGAAGACCACCCGTCGGTGGCCAGAATTGGCCAAAGCCTTGCTGGGTGCTTTCTTCCTCTGGGACAAACCGAGACCTAGTGACTCAGCAGGCGAAGTGTTCCACACTTGCAGCCTTGTATGGCTTCGTACTACTAGAAATCGAACGTTGAGGCTGGAAGGCTACTGTGGCTCAGACTATAAGCCCTCCAAGCCCGGTTAGGGGGAGGAATGAGACTCCGGCGGAGAGGTTCGCGATGTGAATGGTATGTTACAACCGCATTCTAGTCCGGTACTTTGCGTCTCACATAAAGGACCATACAGCTCATGCTCGAGATTGAAGACATGCCAGTCATCGTTCGGGTACAAATTATCCCCTCACAATCTTATTCTCGCTGCATACCCAAAGGTTATTCTCAGCCCCTAATCAATGACCCACTGACACGATAATCGACACTGGAATTATTTCGGTCATTGACGTCGGTGTCTTGATAACTCTGGAAGGAATCAGATAGAGCAAAGCCGATGCATTTTATCTATTTAATTCTTGCTGCAACTGTCACCACCTATGTTATAAATTTCATCTTTCTTCCAGTAGTAGTAGGACTATGTAAACATGATTGCTACTTCTCTTGTGATCTTAATACCCTTTCTTTGGGTATCTCTCCATTCTTTTGTATCTGTACGAACTTTAAGTTGCCGGAGCGCAACCACGGTTCTGAGACGTTGATTCCTCCTAAGATAGGGACTTGGCGGACACTGATTAGTGATAGAGTGGAGTTAGTTTCTGAGACTTTGGGTGGTGGGAAGTGTTTTGTAGCAAGTGCGTTGTAATTTAGTCCTGGATTGCACTGGAGACTTGAATTTATTGGAAAGTATTTTATTGACTAGGCTTTAGCGGCATGTCCCCTGTTTCTCCTTAGAAGTATCTTAAGATTAGTTTCTATATTTAGATTGTAGATAAGCTGTATTGCATCATTCTTCATCATGTATTTATAGGGGAAACCATCCGACTATTATGTAGATAAAAGTCGTCGACCGTATCATTGCCAGTCCTCAGCCATAGCTACTTTGGTTTTAACCCTGGTGGCTTGGCCCTATTGGAACTGAGTATTGTGGAGGAGAATTGAGTCAACCAGCACGTTCCTAATGAGTTTCTCCCTTCCTGAGCACATAAAGTGATAGATGACATCATTTGGAGTTGACAAGATCGCTCAACGTCATCGTGACCACTGCCGCACAAACCTCGCCCCCATCACGCCTTAAACGGGGATATAAAACGTAGTAATTTACCCACGTAATACAGTGGCGTCTTTACGCCCAACAGCTATTCTAGCAAGAATGGAGGCTTCAGGACATCTTACACTCGATCCCACCCGAAGACAAGCTCTTTTGCGCGAAGGCAAACACGAAAAGGCTCCGGTCGGTTTGCCCCTTGGGCAGAAGCAAACAGACCCGCGTCATGCCTCAACCGGTGACGAGGACGCCAGCATATCATTCATCGGGACTGCGACGACAATAATCGAATGGCAGGGTATCCGTATCCTGACCGACCCCAACTTCTTGCACGCCGGCGACCACGTTCATCTAGGGCCAGGTGTCAACGCGGAACGGAAGACAAATCCAGCCGTCGACCTCGAAGAACTTCCCGAGGTAGACGCAATCTTGCTGTCGCATTATCATGAAGACCATTTCGATCGCCTCGTTGAGAAGTCTCTGAACCGCAACTTTCCAATCATCACAACTCCGCATGCGAAAAGCTGCTTGACTTCAACCGAATCTAAAGACGAGCCGTTCCAAAGAGTGCAGGCCTTGGATTTCTTCGAAGATCTGCAACTTGACATCGCTAGTCCCTCTAAAAACTCCCAAGAAAAACATCCGGCGATAAAGATCACCGGCATGCCAGGAAAGCACGTGCCTCCCGGTCCTTTGTCCGTTGCAAACGATCTACTGCAAGCTGTGCCCCCTACGAATGGGTGGATGCTGGAGTTCGGCTACTCCCCCAGAATTGGCTTCCAAAGCAACTCGGCGGCATTGGAGACTGGTTTCCGCATTTACATCTCCGGAGACACATTGTTCGTGGACGAATTGAAGAAAATCCCCGAATGGCTCAATAATGAGCGCGTCGACCTCATGCTGGTCCATCTAGGCGGAACTACCATCCCGGGCCCCTCCGCCCCCCTCCTGATGGTCACGATGGACGCGAAACAAGGAATGCGATTAATGAAGCTAATCGACCCGGAAGTTACGATTCCTATTCATTATGACGACTATGACGCGTTCCTATCACCGTTAGATGATTTCAAAAAGGATGTGAGCAAAGAGAACAAGGACGAGAGGGTTGTATACCTGAGCCGCGGTGAGCACTATTGCTTCACGGTACGGGACGGCAAATGAGAGTTATATGGGTTATTTGTTGCAGAATATACGCTCAATTTACCCTCATATGTTCAATTCACTGTCCATCATGATTTTCATCAAGATGTCTTCAGCTTTTGAGGGCCTTGACGAGCGGCTCATACCACTCCTCCGCCAGCTTTTCGTTCCCTCTGTCATTCGGATGAACTCCATCTCTCGTCATGGTCTTGGCGTCCAAATCTCTGTGGCAATTAACTACCGTAATTTGGCTCCTTTCGTTGGATTTCCGCGGCGCCCACTCGCCAATCGCGTGGTTGAGTTCCTCCACGCGGCGACCACACTCTTTACAGCTGTCAGTGTTCATCGGAATTATCTGCGCCACCTGCTGAAGTCGGTCGGTTATCTGACATATCCGCAACTCCGAGATCTGATCTCACCAAAATTTTCATCGTATCTTTACTCGACATCATCTGATCCACAAGCTTGTCGAATGCCCCGATGGTATCATCTGTTTTCTTGTCGCTCTACACGTCGTTGGTACCTATATGCATCATAATAATGTCTGGCTTCGTCTCCTTCAACCATCCTTCGAGCATATTCTGGCGCGCGATGTCGGCTGCGAGAGCTCCGCCGTGGCGCTCGTTTTCTCCGTCGCAGTCGAAACCACATCCTTGGGCTTTCAACGTCCCTACAAAATCGGTGTTCTTGATGTTGTTTTCTTGGAATCTTGTCCACAGCAGCGCTCTCCAGCAGCCCTAGCTAGTGACAGGCGTCTTAGACGAGTTGTAGTGATTCGATGATGAACTGTTTCCTGGATTGCCTGTGATCGAATCACCGAGAGCCATGACTTTAAACTTATCCTGTGCTGAGACAGAGACCAGCTGCAGGAGAAGCACCAGAGCTACTAATAGCAGCACAGCACATCGAGAAAGCATCGCGATAGACTGAATTCGCGAACTGAGCCGTGAAAGTGGTTCGATTCTCTTCGTCGAACGGTTCAACTCTTGGCAGAAGTGACGCGTGTAGGTAAACAAACCTGTCCCCGAACTCCCTCTCATCCCCGGTGGGAATATCATTACCAAGTTCGCGCGTTAGGCGCATATTGCATTGATCCCATCCTACACAACGTTGCTTGTTATCCATCCGTATCAATGAGATCTGACCAAACGGGTATATCCCTGTTCTAAGAGCAACCCGTTTTGAAACATTGTCGCAGCTGGGATCCCAATAAGGTCCCAACACCTACGTATCGCGATATACTTTGGCGCAAAGAAGGGACCCGAACTTCCAATGCATCAGGATATCCAGCCTCAAATCGTAGTACTTCAGATGGAAGTTTCACTTCGGAGAATTAAGAAAATTCTCCGTGAGCTTGAGCGATCGGATCCAAATCCCTCGTGGAACCAGTTGCCGGACGTGGCGATGCTTTACGATCCATTCCGACCTCTGACTTCGATTTAGTCCCTCGAAAGTGCGTATGGTCGAACGCGGGCAGAATTTCGTCAAGAACGCACCTCCTTCATATGGACAGTCGCCAGGCACTAACATCATGTCATTGTTGCCAAACTCATCAGTCGCTGGTTGCAATTCTACAGCAATAAGCATTGGTCACAAGGAACAGCGCAGATGGTTTTCTGCTATACCTTTCAGCGTTGCGACAGTCACTCCAGGAACCATCTGCTGCGCGTTAAGCCTACTTGACTTTAAACATCAGACATGGATAATAACCTTACATATTGTGCAAGCAAGGTTTGCCGACTTTGGCGCCGTCTTTCCTGTGAGATCTGGATCAGTCCAACGGCCACGCCCGCATAAGCAACTTTGTCTAACGTTGTTTGGTAAGCAGCCCTGCAGTTGTCCTATGCCGAGAACTTTGTCACAACTTTTCCTCCCCGCAACCGATGTTCGGCCGAACCCTGACTTATCAGCAGACCGGAATCAAAGACCGCAAGAAGAGAGAGGTTGCTCCCAGTTCATTTGCGGTTCATGTTGCTGACTCCGAACTGGCTCCAGGATTCGTCGAAGCAGAGATCGGCAGCAAGGTTTGGACGTCGACTACACTAAATACACCTGTTTTCCTAGCACTGCCAAAATGTGCGGCAAACTGCACGCTGGTCTTGGTTTATTCCGATGGCATGTTTGATCCAAACGTGCAATCGCCACGACTGACCAAGATGCTCACTCGTGTGGACGGTTCGTGTGGTCAACCGTCATTGTGGCTTGGGATCAGTTTCTCGGCATCACTGTATCAGGTAATAGCGAGCCTCTTTTGCGCCGCATCGATGATCTACCACACGACAACGGAGCGAATAGAAAACCGTGTTGTAGCGCATCGTCAATCTTTTGGCTGAGCAACAACAGGAGGATGGATAACATGCCAACTGCCCGGAGCTAGTTTACCTATCTCGCCAAATTTTTGAAAAGTGCACGTCGTTATGAACCCACCCATGCTGTATATGAAACAGTGGTGAGTTTGAGAGGATTTCCACGATACGTACAAGGCCTCCAACGGCTTCTGCATGCCTACCGGGCACTAATGCAACTTAATCGTTAGCTTTATTGATTTCTGCAGGCTGGGGTTTCGGAGACCCTAGAAGGGTCGGTCCTGAGTGCATGCTGCACAGCAAAACGTTATTTCGCATCAACATCTCGTCATTCTGCATTTCCGAGTACGGAAAACATCACTGATTCTTTACTGGGCATTGTTGATCGATCAAGGGCGACTTCCCCCTTCCCATTTCGCCGAAAGCATTCCATGTCCATTTGTAAGAAGATAGGCTTTCAACTAGTGGCTAGAATTGCGCGGCATGCTCTGAGGTTTCGGCAGATTTGCCACTATCCGCTGGTGCCGCCTGCTGGTTCAGTCATCGGCTCCGGGACAGGGGCGGTGGGGAGTCCGGACGACCCGGGGCCGATAAGATTCACTGAAAAAGCCTGGTGATAACCGCAGGGACTACTGGGGGGGCCTCCAGCGCCCGAGGTTGCAGAAGGGTTATGCATGTTATACATCCAACGGGTCGAACGAACGGGTAGAGGTATAGTTATGGCCTCCTAAGGAGGTTCGCGAATCAGGAGACAATGTCTTGGCCAGCGCGTCTCCACGTGCGACAAGCTCCGCGATCGACAACACAACCCCCGGGATAATAATCGCACTTTCGATCCCTTTCGACGACCTAGAAGGATGCAACCGGAGACTTAGGATTGGCGGAGAGCCAAGTGGAAAAGTCCAGAGCGGCTTGGCAACTTAGACTTAAGGTCACCGTTACGACAACTTGCAGGCCGTCTCTTCGCTTATTGGTTGTGCACATATACCCCGCCGTCGGAGATATACGGTATGCAGCCTACAACCATCAGACGCGCTACGAATTACCCCTTCTAGCTAGGTTAGGCTCTACCTCGAGTCTAAAGTTACCCACTTTTGCCAACCCCGCATATCGTCTCAGCTCTTTTCGTCTTGCGATCTGTCTGGGTTATGGAGCGATTCGCGCGGGAAAACCCCAGGGCAAGAATAGTCGCTGTCAGAACAGATCGACATGAACGGTCGCGTTGGTTTCGGTTGCTACCCTGGGCCGTAGCGGGAGATCTCCACCCTTTTCCGTCTGATGTAGCCCGGGACAACTCCTCCGGTAAAGCTTCCCCGACACCACACTTCCGATTTCGACCCAACAGCAAGGCTGGAGTCTGTGGACGCCGTAAGCGCGGGTTGGAGATGTTGGCCCCACGCCGACGATGTCCGCCTCGTTTTCGGTCGGATGAGAAACAACATGGAGATCAGGTTAGGGACCGACGATGTGCCAGACCATAGTTGAGGTGCAGGTCGTCTCAGGCCACCAACTTAACCTTATCCGTGGTCTTTAGACTTATTCACTAGTACATTTGCTCTCGACCAAGTGGGGTAAAGGTGTTGTTGCCTTGAGTTGAGCATAAGCCAGCCTTGCATGGAGGCTTAACTATTAAAAACCTCGTCGTATTCCGCCGTAACTATCGTCAGACACCACCGTGCAGGTGTACCTTCTTCGTCGACATATCCGTTCGTCAAGATCTTTCAAAGTTGTTCTACCTGTGAGAGGCTCCGGGTACGAGATGTACTCCCTCAAGTCTTTGATCATTGTCTCGCTCGTCTCTTCCGGTCTGGGCTTGCCGCTCGTGGCACGTCTCGACAGCCAAGACGATGCGGTTGGCTCAGCCATTGCCCCCCTTCAGTCCCGGTCTGAGCTCGACACACGCCAGAATGAGCAGACCAACCAGGACATGTCCGGCGAGCGGAAGACCTACGAGGTTGAGTCCCGCGCCTTGCGCGACGACTATTTCGGCGATGTGGGGGGGAATCGCCTCGCTCGGGATGACGGTCAACTTCTCTATATTCGCGCCAATAGTAAGAAGAGCTCTTCGTCTGCTCCCAAGAGCTCTTCGTCTGCTCCCAAGGGTTCTTCGTCTGCTCCCAAGGGCTCTTCGTCCTCTCCCAAGGCCCCTTCCAAGGGCTCTTCCAAGGCCCCTTCCAAGGAAGACAAATTGAAGGCGGATATAGACAAGACACGTAAGGCACAAGCTGAGCAGCATAAGTCCGGTCGCAAGAAGGAGGACAAGGAGAGGGACGAGATCAGGGAAGCCCGCGAGAAACAGAAAACCGCCAAAACCAAACAAGAGGAGAAGGCTGCGAGGGCTAAGAAACTCGACGAGATTGACGAATTGAGAAGGGTCAAGGACAAGAATGCCAAAGAAAAGCAGGCGTTGCAACAGAAGAAGGAAAAAGAGAAGGCGGCGCTGGCCGCCGAAAAACAAAGGGAACGTGAAAAGAAAGGTAATGGCAAAGCGGTTGCCACCCCCGAGACCCGACCCATCGGCGAATAAAGTTTCGCGCAAAGCATTCAAGTCCGATGAGGAGCAACGCCGTGAGGAGGCGAAGCGACGTTGACAGCGTGCGCGGGAGGAAGTGAGACTCCGCAGGGAGGAAGAGATTTGAAAAACGCCACAAGGAGGAAGAGAAGACGCCGAAAAAGGAAGTCAGCAGGGGCGGAAAATGTTGAGGATACTGCATGAGGATACTGTCTAAGAAAATCGGAACGCTGTGAGGTTTGAAGGCAAGTGTACGAATATGATGAACGGTCTCGGTCTTTTTTTGTGTAAAGGATGCTTATTAGGTTATGAGAATTGAGGTCGCGAGTACGAGAGAAGAAATGTCCCAAGAGAATAAAATGTGACGAGGAAATGGAACGTTACGAGAAAACGAAATCGCGACGTTGATACACACTTTTCCCAGGTTCCTGCAGCTACTCGCTTGAAACATGCCAGCTCCGTTATATTCCGTTCAGTGCGTGATCACGGTGGGCATCTGAACTGGCCTAGCACCGACGCGGCATGCTACTGATATTCAGAGTACAAGTCGATGTAAACTTGGCAGTTGAGTGGAGGTGTCTTGTTGAGCAATCGATCTTATGAATTGGGTGTAATTGTGCGTGTATTTAGTGATGTGTATCAGTGTGTGCAATCGGTGTGTGCGAAATCTATTTAGTGGCTGAAAAGGCGCTTTCAAGGCCCCGATATGCGTACAACTATCCAAAAACGGCTATTGTTAGCAACAGAGTAAGGTAGCATAGATACGTTCAAGACAAGGCTTGGTTCTCGCAATGCGGTGAATATATTGGCCCGGGACGGAGCACTATGTCCCAGACCTCTCTGTGCTGTGGGGCTAGCAGTATGTCTTTGACTTCCGTTGTGAGAAAAAGGTCCCATGTCTTCACATAACCACATTCTGCTTATCGCGATAGCAGTTGGTGGCTTGACTTGACCAGTATTTCATGCCTCAAGAAGTGAATTATCATCATTAATCGTCTAAATAATACGCTAAATAGGGGAATTGTACTACGATTATGCCCCCCTGCTGTTTGCCCGTGTACTCGTCGGCGATACAATGTCGCTGAAATTTGATGTCTGCTTTCGTGACGCTGTCGGGCTCCACGTCAAAGTGTCGCTCATGGCTGACACCGCAGTGTCCTGTCTCTTGGGGGGCAGCCGGGTCACTATCGCCGGCGGTACCGGGGACGGCATCGAAGACGGCATCGGAGACGGTTGAGATGGCGTTGGCGCCGTATCCGCCAGTTCGTAAGTCTCGCCTTCTTCTGGCGATCGAGAGTAGTGGGTCATGTTCTCTCCTTGGATGGAGTTCATACGGGGCCACTCCGACGCCCGGGAATATGCGGGGGCGGGCTCCTCCAACTCCGCCGGCGTCGTGCCGAGGTCGCCCTCGAGCTCTATGTGGTTGCCTGGGTTGACGGCATAGTAGTTCTCGTAGCCGGCGAACCGTGTCGTCGACGAATTGGAGTCGGGGGCTTCGCGCTTCTCGGTTCGGGGGGTGGTCCTCGAAGTTGCGGCGAGCGCCGGGGTGGGCGTCTTCTTACGGTTCTTCACCCAGAACCAGAGTGCGAAGAAGAAGACGAGGGCTGCACCGATGGCTACTGGGACACCAACCTTGACACCCATTGCCGCCCCGCTACCGCTGCCGCTGCTTGTCCCGATGCAGGATGTCGAAATGTGGTCTGGCAGCGTGCCATTCGCAACTTGAGGGCTGAGCCAGAACTTGCCGGCTTCGTAATCAACGTGAAGGTAGTTCTGGGAGAGGAAGACGCCGCCAAGGATGGGAACATTGTTTCCGAGATCGCTCAAACCGGAGCTTACGGTGGCTTGAATGTTGGTGTTGTTCGTGACGGCGTATCTGCCGCGGAAGTCGGTGCCTCGCTGGTGGGTTACTAGTTCGTAATGGGGAATGACGGTCGTGTAGCCGTTTGTCAGCTTGATCGTGAGCGTACCGATCATGTTTTCGAGGCTGGAAGGGTATGTGTATTGGTTGAACGTAGTGCCGTTGAATGTGGTTGTGTGGTTGGTCAAGTTCTGGAATTTGGAGAACATGTTCGGGGTCAAAGTAAAGTCGTTTTGCACGGTATCAATACAGGCAGATACTCGAGTGCCTACATCGCTGAATAGAGAATGATCGCCGTCTTCGTTGGTCAGGACGATGTCGGCGATGAGAACTTGAAGAGGACAAGGCACCGGCGCACCGGCTCCCCACATGTTGAATTCCGTCTTTTGCGACTCGTTGAACCGGGCTTCGTTGACACCGCCGAAAACAAGCTGGCCGTCGCGGGGGTACAGTTCGGATGTTGAGCCGTAGTCGATACTCCAGCTTGATGTTGGTGCAATCTTGTGGTCAACCAACAAGTCGATCGTAGAAGAGTCGGGGCCAAGTGCCAGAGCGCTCTTGTTCATCGAGTCAAAATCTGCCCAGACCTCGAAAGGGTAGCCGTACATGACACCCGGGCCATCCGTGAAGTTGGCGACGTCGTATCCATGAAGCACCGTGGTGATGCCATCAGCAGGTTGCGCATCGACGTATCTGCCGCGGAGTCAGCAAGCCGGAGAATGTGTTATTTGGCAAAGGACGTACGCACGACACGTTCCAATCCTTGATGTTGTACACTTGGCTGAAGGATCCTGCCGTTGTATCATACACACTTCCGGATGCACCTTGACAGCCAACGAAGGCCAATGTGTCTTCGTGCGGACAGTCGAGGATATTCCTCACTCGGGTATTGTTCAGAATGGTTGACATGCGCATGCCTTGAACCTGGCCACCAAGCGTGAGCTTGACGCCGCGGTTGGCACCGATGCCATTCGGAAAGGTAACGTTCTGCGGGGTCCAAGAGTCAACACTCCGCGATCACACAAGGTGCTCGAAACCCACCACAACACCAAAAGAAGAAGAACAGACGAGGTCTGAAAGGTGACCGAATGACTCGTGAGATTTCTTACTTTGATGGGTAAAACTAATGGATCGACGGAACAGTCGTCCGCCTTCGCGGCGGAAGAAAAGACGCTGGCCACCAGGAGCGCCGCCCAGGTCGTTGAGGGCAATAACATCACGAAAGATCGCGATCAAGAGGTAATGTGCTGCTGCTGCTGTATCGAGGCATGACGGGCAGCGGGCCAAGCAGAGTCCTACGTCGGGGGTTGTTTTTGACGGCAGGGCGCCCCTTTTGACTGCTCTTCTCTTACTCACCACCCCAGACAGGATGCAATGCGAACAGTGAAGATGTCTACACCCTGCAATCGAGCCAGGCTACCTAGTCGGAAGGGGTGGGGACGAAACCCACCTCCAAATTCCCATGTTATTAGAAGGGGCTCGCGGTATTCCACATTTGTATCTCTATCTCCGCTTCAGATGGGTTGGGGCGGTTCCAAACGTTGACCGGACATGTTGCGTAAATCCTTCCGGCTGTCAAGACTACACACATCTGAACTGCATGGACGCTCTTGAAGGGCCTCAAATGAACAATATCAGACGAACTGCTACCGAAACAATTCAATCTGCTCTCATATCATCATGCCCAGAAGGTTCAGACGACGCGAAAGCTTCTCCCAGCGGTTCCTGTCGTCGGACGGTGCACTAGTCATGAACCATGCTCAGGCACCACAACCGCACGCAGTCCCATATTCTTGGCAGCCGGGGCATCAGGGGATTAGGGTCGTAAGGCGTCTTCCTACATCCCGCGTTGCGGCGGCTGCAGCGAATCGCTCTCGCCGAGTCTGTGGCTTGTTGGACAACCCTGGAAAGATCTTCATAGAGTCCTCCGCAAATGCCGCGATCAATATCGATGCTGCCAAGATTTGTTAATGAGTCTTGTCTCACTTATGGTGACAGAACCCCATAGACTGAATGTTCATAAGGCTATAATGAGGAGCGCTATTCGGCACCCCGCGGTCTGCTATTCAGCATCCTTCTAACCGTAACTAGCATAGTCACTACTAGGCTACTACAGCACCGCCACGAACGCCCGCGCACGTGACTTTGGCGCCAAAGTCTCTCTACTGAACATCGCATCTTCCACTGCTTTTTTTCCGACCTAAATATAACTATTATAGTGATGTAGAGCTGCTTTTTGTCATGCGTTGTGTTGAGAAGTACGTGCAGCAGGTGTGTTGGTGTGTTACTCTGAGAAGGAATACCTTGATTCCTAGAGTCACGTGAGTCACGTGTGCGGACGGGCGGGCGTGGGCGCTCGTGGCGCGCAGCGGCGACTATGCTGGTTACGGTTAGAAGGGTGCCGAATGGCAGACCGGGGGGTGCCGAATAGCGCTCCTCGGCTATGATGGTCCGTGCTAAGAGATTGTTTATGGATTCATATCGAGCGTTCTGCAAAACAGGTTTCCCTTACTAGGTATCACGGTCCGAGTTTATCTTCCCATGTTCATTCAAGCCAGGCAACCCTTGTCGCGCGCAGGGATCCGGCTTTCCTCGCTCTCGGGAGGCCCTAGCCTCAATGGGAGGACGTTGATCCGGCTGCATGGCCGGGACAGCCGGATCTGATCGCTTTTTCCGTCAGTTTTCTGGAAGGAAACCCAGAGTGTTGATATCAAAGTTGGTAAAGCTGATTGCGCTAAACGCGTGTTGCCCATTCTGCCACCGCTAAAAATGTTCTCTAAGCGTGTCAGCCGTTGGCACCACAGGGATCGGTTGTCACGTGGTTCCAGCTCCCCACGGGGAGACACTTCCAGGGCCGCCGCTGGCGAATGGGTGCGAGATGATTACGTTTCCAACGAGAACAGAATAATCAATTGCGTTTCCTCGGGGTTGGGAAGTTGAGCACGTAGGCTTTTTCTCCATCCCCGCCGCTCAAACATGCCCAATCCGTCAGTGAATTGGAGCGCGACTTCGGTGAAGAATCCTAGCTCAACAGCATCGGCAACGCCTCGTCTACATCGCATATTGTTTGTTCAAAATAGCAGCACATCCGAGTGAGCCGTCCGTACTATCGATCGCCCATCCCAATTTCATCGGTGCAGTGCTACACTAATTACTTCGTCGCCGATTCCAGTAGCCTGGTGAGTTGAGAGCTTGGTCCAAAGGTTAATCTTCGCGATGTGGAAACGATGGAGTGTGTAGTAAGGCGAGCGCGCGACAGGCATGGGATGTGTCCACCCAGTGGCACTCACGCGACAATCCAGACAGCCGTCAGCGCTGGTTCGGCTACAGATGCGCGCCCTACACGCGGAATCAGCAACTCGGTTCGGTAGTCAGGAACGAAGCTTGGCATGGTTCTGTAAAGATTTTCTTTTGGGGGTGAGCTGAGTTCCCGCGTCCACGCAGCACTCAAGAGTCAACATCGGCCCAAGGGGAAGTTGATGTGGTCACTGGTGGCCCTTTGGCCGTGCTATCAGCAGATTTGACTTTGGCCGTGATCCCAGAAGCGAAACTCGAAGCCCACTATGGACTCGTCGATCAAAGCTCAAGAAACTTTGGACGAAATATTTATTCGAGCATGGTTCTGCGTGAGAGGATGCATTCCGAGGTTTGCAAGTTGACGAGTGCTCGTGAAAAAGCCGACAACGCTTACGCAAACGTTCATAGTTCCCCAAAGTTCTAAGCCGAGTATCCACCACGCATTCGGTTCCTGAGGAACTGCTAGCCGTAAATCGGCCCAATGGTCTAGTGGTATGATTCGCCCTTCGGGTATTGTAACCCCCATGCTTAGCATGGCTTTGAATGGGCGAGGTCTCGGGTTCGAATCCCGATTGGGCCCCCAGCATATTTTGCCAAATTATCTGAACTCTTTTGGACATGATTGCTCTTTTGGCGTGTGCGATTCTGCGTCCGAACATATATATCTTCGACATTCACGGGCTGTTATATAGTTACTATTAGTCTCAGCTTGCTGGGAAGTTGCAGCTGGCGATAAAGCTAACAGCCGGGCGGTCAGCTGAAAGTCCACTTGGTGACAGCCGGCCATTATTGTCCTTCATAATGTCCCAGGGTCTTCCGTCACCACTCCGTCCTCATACACCAACATCAGCGACCGACTTGTATATTCTTTTCACGCCAACATCCTTCACGACTATGTAGAGAGACGTCGATTGGATCGCTCTCAGGCGTGTCGCTGAGGTACCGCGCAGCAACGCGGCTCTTGCCGACACGTCGTGCAGAGCCATCAAGACTGATTCCCCAGCAAATGACATACCGTGCTACGCTCAGTCAAGGAAGGAGAGCAACAATTTACAGTAGACGCGCTGCTTTCTTTTCACAGGAAACCGTTAACTTCCGCCGGGCTTGCGCGCATCTTCGGCACAACACGACCCCACAACTCACACGAGATATCATCTCCAACTATCACAACACCACGATGGTCTAAATGCGGCAAAAAGAGAAACCCGGTTATGAACCCAACCCGATTTGAACGGATAACCTTTCGATACAACGAAGTGGATCACTGGAGTCGAACGCGCTACCGTTGCGCCATAGGTCCTTGTTGAAGTCGAGGACAACATCGTGAGTTTTGACAGCGGACCCCGGTGGCTCCGCTTCCATCGGGGCCTGCCCCGCTTTCATTGAGGGGTCTCTCGCAGCTGCGGAAACGACTACGAGTTGCGTCAGTAATGCAGGGGCCCTGACGACGAGTTGGCGCCGACTCGTCACGCCATTCATGCAGGCGCACAACGACCACTTGCCGCACGAGAACAGCCCTGCGGACAGGCCGCGTTTGGGCGGAACTGCCAGCTGAAGAAACCGTCCGTCTCACTCGTCAGCACCTCGCCGAGCAGCCCTGTCTTGCGCGGTAGGCTGACCGACTGGTTGAAGACCTCTTTCGACGAGACAGTGATCTGGCCCCAGCCCAGCTCGACGAGAGAATCGATGCTCGTGCCGTACACGTACCCCTTGAACCCAGCCCACCGGATCGCCGACGCACACATGGGACAGCTCTCGGCGTTGGTGTAAAGCGTCAGATCCGCGAAGGCGGCGAGCGACGCCGTGGGTGTCATGTTGTAGCGTCCCTGGGGGTCGGTGAAGATGGCCGAGCAGTTGTTGATCGCGACCATCTCGCCTAGTTCGCTTTTAGCTGCATGACCAATTTTGTAACACGGCAGTTGAGATGGCGTCTTGGGCCGCATACCGTGAAGCGTCGGGTTCCCCGAGCCCTGGTTGTTGTTCGCGCCGGTGCAGACCAGCTCGCCCAAACCGCCGACCGTGTGGTTCACGACGACGGCGCCAAAGGCCGCGAACGGGCATGGGTTGGGCAAGGCCAGGTTTGCCTGCCGCATCCAGTACGCGCGTGTCGAGGCATCGATCGCGTCGTCCGTCGTCCGCGTCGTGAACTCCTGCGGCGGTGGACACTGCGGGGGGCCGGGCATCGGCACCTGCGGGAGCGAGTTGCCGCAAGTGCCGCCGCAGCTATGCTTCTTCTGCTGCTCGGCCTCTTTGCGTTCCTTCCCCTCACAGAATTGCCCTGCCGACGACAGCAAGAGCGCCAGCAGCAGGCCGAGCGTGCTTGGTCTTGTGGGGAGAGCAGCTCGCATGTTTCACATTGGAGAGAGGGGGGAGCTGCGACGCTGGATGGAAGAAACGTGCCCAAATGCGGCCTAGGAGTAGAAAGACCCTGTTTGGGGAATCACTTGGTGTCGTTCTGCGTGTGGACGGGAATGGCGAGACTCGGGTCAGTGCTTGTGCATTTGCTCTTCTTTTGTTGATGTGTTGTTGAGTTGTGCTTCAAGTTGACGGGTTTGGATGCAGTACGCGGTGGTGGTTTTATAACTTCTCGCGAGAAACTACACAGACTAGGCGAGAAATTTCGGGGAGATTGGTAGAGATTGAGAGCAGGCGTTCATGGCTGCCTAGTGAGCGTCATGGAATGTTGGTGTCTATCTTGATTGTCAAACGATATACCTCGCATGTGATAGGGAGATATTTTGCAACCTCGGAGATAAAGACCTTAATGGCGAGCTATTAGTGAAGTTTTCAAAAGGGTTTATTGCCCGTTCAGAAAGGGAAACTGAACTCTCGAACGGCTGTACCGCCCGTGTTGATACGCCGGGCTATCCCCAGAGGAGTCCGGCATCCTTCCGGGATCAAGGTGGCGGCCCGGAACCGGCCGGATTTGGCAGCGGTTCAGCTCTAATTCGATGGCACGGGAGAGATATCGCAAGAACATTGCAATGAGACTTGGAAATTTTTGGTATCTAATAACTACTAGGGAAAGTTGTACAGGTATTGCACAATGTCACCCGTCGTCGCAACGGTGTCTTCCGCAATGCGAACATCGTTCTGATATTGGTGATATCCGGTGTTCCCCCTTCGTGATGGCCCGGCCGTAGTACGTCACCTCCGGACGTTCGTCGTGTTCACCATCGAAATTCCTCTCTTTCCTCTCCAGCATCTCTATTTCCAGGTCATAATTCCTCTTCCCGACCACGAAATCGCTGTCGTTGGGTATTCCGTAGGGATTCGTGGATCTCCACGAGAGGTCGAACGGCTGGGGCGGCGATGACGGAGGCTCGAGGACTTTTGGCTTCGCACCGCCGTACGCGTACATGTCGCGGAGCCTCGGCTGCCGTGGCTTCTCGCCGCTTCTCGACGCAGGACTGCCGATGTGATCGCGGACGTAGTTGTCGCTGAACTGCGGAGGAGTCTGGCTCCTGCCGAACTTCTGATATCGGCCCGGCCTGAATGACTTGTCGTCCGTGCCCGAAGAGCCGACACTGTCCTCTGACGGCTTTGGCGAGGTCCACATGAAGAACTTGAGGTTAGGGAAGACCTTTTCCGCCAGTGTGCGAATCATCGGCAGACAGGCGCAGACGATGACAAGCCCGAGCTCAATGGTCGTCCACCATACCACCGGAACGTAGTCCCACGTCGGATCGATCGAGTTGCCGAACACCGCAAGTACTTGGAGACGAACGATGGTCGAGATGAAACCGAGAGAGCCGACGAGAAAGATGATGGCGACGGAGATCTTCTTGTTGTTGGTCATCTGCAAGCCCGGCAACATCGCTATCGGCAGGGCGAGGATGACGAGATCTTGGAGAATGGCCAGAGCCGAGTTCGCATACGCCAGCTGGTTGATGTCGAGACAGCCTCCCGTGTGAATGTCCTTGTTCCAGAACAGCTCTATCGGGTGGCAAGAGAACATCGTGAGAAATCCGATGACCACTTGCCCTACCACCAGAAATCCGATCAACGAGTAGGCGGCGATGCGAAATTTCGGGACGGTGAATATTCGTAGGTAAAAGACTACCAGCGACAGCTTGGCGAACAGGAGCACAAAGACGTAGACGATTTCAGCTGCGTATAGCAGTCGCAGAATGTGCGATAGTTGCCCGGGTCCCAGGTCGTACAGATGTTGCCCGAATCCCTTCGTGACCACTTCATCAGAGGTCAGCTCGTGTCCGGTAGTCTTTTTTATGGCTTACCCACTGATTATGACGAACGAGAAAGGCGCGATGGCGATGACCTGAGTAGAGCTGTTAGTCGAGCGATCCCAAAGCCTGCCGCGACTTCGAACAAGTGTCGGATACTCACAGTGGCAGAGATGATCAGCGCATCATCTACGCTCCATATCTTGGCGAAGCTACTTGCGACGAGTCGCAGACCGATCACTATGAGGGCAGTCACGTAGACCGTCACAAGAATGGCGAGCATCTTGGTCGTTTGCGACTCGTGGGGCAGGTTGCATTGGTTGGCCTGTAGCTTTGCGAGATCTGGTAGAGGTCAGTCATCAACAGCACCATGGATAACACTCACAGTGTCCCCTTACCCAACGAATCTTGCATTGTGCAATTTGCTATCAGACAGGCCGCAGCCAGTTGGCCGAGCTTGGAACTGGCGCAAGAACATGTGGTGTTGGTGACGTCGCAGCCGGATCCGGTGATGCTCTGAACCAGACAGTTTATCTGCGCAATCAATGAGTTGGTCGCCTTGAAGCCAACACTGACGAGGACACGATACTCACGCCGCATGTTGAGATGTTGCTCAGATCCGGCAGCTGCCGCTCCACCAGTTGATGTCCAGCCACGTGTAAACCCTGTCCATGGACTCCCACGATCCCAATCATCGAAAGAGCAACGATGAGCCACATCAGGCCACGAGAGGCCGTTGATGATGATGATGTGGAGCACCACATGGTGATCGTTGTTGATCCGCTGTCGCCACTACTCTCTGACGACACCATGTACCTAATACTGCAAGTCGACTGCGGGCCTCGTATATGCGTCTCGAAGCTCGAGCAAGAAAGGGGGGGGGGGGAG